>JAMPIV010009126.1:600000-1033532 GCA_024509875.1 Oreohelix idahoensis
CAGCACTATATCTGGCCGCCTTCGAGATCTTCTGATGCTCTCTGGATATGCCCCTAGATCAGGTAAGTCTACTGCCATCTCCCAGTCATTTGTACAGTCAAGAAGGGACGGTAAACTGCTACTTGATTTACTTGGTTTGGGGTGTGCTGTTTTTTCTGCTCTCAGAAAGTATGTATTTGCGGTGCTCGGTCTGACATTGCTGTTGTAGCAGCCAGCTCATTTAGTACTTTGTTGTGGCGCCATGTGTATCGCCCTTGCCCTAATGCCACCTAGCAAGCTGAGAGCACGTGTTCAAGTGTCTGCCTGTCATGGCACAGGGGGCACTGAACATCATCAGACTTTTCCCATCTCACAAGATTTGCGGACTATTTTGATCTAATAATGAAGCTGAGTCTAAGAGATGCCATATATCGTTCCATGTCAAGGACCTTTGGAGGGCTCCTTCCCATGAAGCCCATTGGCCTTGTTGGGCATGCTGTGCCGCATTTTGCATCCTCTTCTCATTCTCAGCTCCTCGTATCTCCTGATTACCATGTCTCTGCGTTCCCCGTTTGATGCCTTGGACCACCAGCGGATGTCACCATGGCCAAATCCTCGTCTATTCGTCTGTGTGTATCCGATTACCTCCCTCAGCTTGAGCGACTCTTGAGCAGCACCAACAGCTTCATCCACTTTCCACCTCCTTCCAGTTTTCAGTGTGGGCTGAATGGACTTAACTACGTCATCTGCTGACTCGCACAGCATCATTGCGAGCCTTGCCTTTCCTACTTTGTATTTTTCAACAACTAACATGTAAGGAAGCCCACGCTTTGTCTTCTTGCAGTACAGTGCTACGTCTGACAGACCTGGTGGTACTCCTAGCCATTTCCTCATGAACTTGTTGACCTTTTGCTCTATAGCTTCCAATGTACTGGTGCTTATTTTATATAAGCAGTGGCCACAGCAATTTAGGTATCAACATGAACTGGAGGCACCACAGTTTGAACTTTCCTAGGAGTCTGCTTTGGTCTATGATCTGTAGTCCTCTGTCTGCCATTTCTATTGCCTGTTGAACTGCCTTTGAGTCTTTTAATGAGGCATCATACACCTTGCAAAGACTTTTAACAGGTTCCTCAATGACAGAAGGGATTCTTTGGTTTGAAACCATGAATGTGACCTCAAATGGCTTCCCCTTCCTGACTGACAGGCTTCTAGACTTCTTAGGTTTGAAGCTAATTCTGCACCAGCTGACTAGTTCATCCAGGCATGCTAACATTCTCCGGGCCTGGTGTTCATCTGATATCAGAATTGTTGTGTCATCCATGAATGCTTTAAGCGGTGGCATGTGGCACCTTCCTTTGAGCTTTGGACCCGTTGCAGATCCTTCAGCCGCGGATAAAGGAGGTGCCATTGTGGTATGGCGCAAGGACCTGTACCCACAAGAAGGCAATAAGCAGCTCACCAACAGCTTCTTCTACCAGTGCCGAGATAATGATGCGACAGTCATCAACAATCGTCTGGTCCATGACACCATCAAAAGTCTTATCGCCAACAAGACCTTACCTTCTAGCACCTCTCATCTCCGTATTGATAATAGTTGTCTGGGCAAGCCTGTGTTTTATATGCTTCCCAAAATTCATAAACCCTTCAACCCTGGGAGACCCATTGTCTCGGCCTGTGCCTGCCCTAACGAACATATATCAGACTTCCTAGACAATGTCTTCCAGCCTATTGTAGAGCAGCTTCCTTCCTTCTTAAAGGACGCCAACCATGCCCTAACTACTTTTTCCTCTATCCAGCTTTCCCTAGACTGTACCTACCGTTTATTTCTGTTAGATGTCTGCTCGCTTTACACTTCCATTCCGAGCTCTCCGGTTTTTCCTGGACCAGCGCATGTACCCCTCTATCGCTACAGAGACTCTCCTGCGCCTTGCAGAACTTGTCCTTTGTCAGGGAGTGTTTTGAGGGTATTTTGCATGTATGAATGTTCCCATGCTCCAGCGGGAGTTTATTAGGCATTGTGACAGATGAAAATTGAAGCTACACTTTAATCTCACCGGTACCCTTTATTTTGTTGAAATCAAAATCGCCAACGTGGGTTCCACGTGCTTCCCTAATTAGCATGTCCAAGTGAGCGCGCTGTAAGCCATGTCATTCGCCCTCTGTCTTAATTTTAATTTAGCCACGACTACGGTCTTCTCTCACGAGCCATTATAATTAGCAATCTCTGGATCTCTTACTGTCATTCCTTCAAAGAGGCGGGCCAGAGGCGGCACCGGCGGACAGTTATCGACGTCTTTTGTAGTCACTAAGAGAGCGAGTTCTGTAACACCTCTGATTAACACCAGAACGAGAACCGTCTACGTGGGGAAGAAATATCTGCAGGAACGACGGAGCCTGGTGGTGAAGTTGTGAAAAATAGCTTTGATTCACGGTTCGACCGCAAAAGTTTCCGAGAATCAGGTAGAGATGAAAAATCTCGCATATAGCTAACGATTTCTGTTCATTTAATATATAGGCATCTCTTAAAAATTCAGTTATCAATAGCGCCAGAGATTTGAAGAAAGTACCTAGCTCATATATGAGAGCCAAACAAGAATTTTGGATTTCTTTTATACGTGGAGATTAATTCATTATTTGTGCTGTGGTAATAATATATTAGAGTTTTGAGTGATTTAATCGTTAAAGTTTCTTCATTATATTTCACTGGGATTTTGTGTTAAGCGGAATAACGTATTAAATAAACTTATAACTAAATTTTCTCCAGCCGTAAACGTAATTTAATTTCTTGCTATTCCCAGTAGGAGAGGCTTAAAATATTATAAGACGCTAGACGATCGATAATTTGTTTGATACCATTTATTTCTATTTTCATCATGCGTAAATTTTAAGTGACTAGTGTTCATAACTCGTGGTTTATTTATATATAGATAATTAAATACCGGAGTGATTTACAGGTCTTACCTAAAATGCGGGTGTTAGAATATAATTATAGTATGATTACCTGTGATCTATTTTCTTTTATATAGGTAGATCATTCTTTGCGATCCAGCGGTTCTTATAGAAATATATGGCCAGATGTCTTATGGCATTCCAATTATATGTTCCTAAACATACAAACATTGTCGGTGAAAATCTGATGTTGGAGACCCTTCGCGGTCCACCTTCTCCATCCATGAGAGTGGTTAAATAACCAGAACACTTCAATGTAAAAAAATTTTTAATGTTAAACTGGAACGGGACTATGCCAGAAGATTTTTCCATCTTATCAATATAAATATTACTGGCCTGATGTGGCAGAACTTACAGCACTAATTTTCTTTAAAAATCATATACCACCAAATTCTACAGAGAAAATTCACGGGTCATACTCGGCTATTTCCTTCCGAGAACAGCCTGGGAGTAACATTCTGTTGTTTTTTTTACACATTCACTACGACAGAGAGAGTCACAGCCACTGGAGGCTAGACCACTCCGGGAAAAACTATATTAACTTACAATTTTCCAGGACAGTGCCACCACCTAGAAAAACTTATCCCAAACCAATACCTGCAGTACGAAGAGGAATACCCAGGAAAAAAATAATCAACGCACCAATTCAGCGACTCTCCGGAAAAAAAATAGCAGTTGCCTAAACGTAGAGTCTGGGGCTGAACTGGACAAATAATAGGACTCATAATAGTCTTAACCAACGGGCTGATCACCCGTTTGCCAGTCACTTCGATTACGGAAACAACAGCAGATGGATTGATTTGCCGTTGCCCTAAAGACGCCAATAGGCGTGATGGGAAACAATGGCAAAGAAAACCTATCTGCTGTTGCCCTAAGACGCCACTAGGCGTAATGGCCACTGACTGCTTTGACGGTCGGTGGCTAAGGACGGAAGAAGAAGATAATAGTCTTAAATACAATGTGTTTGATAAATTCCATGGAATGTATGCAGCGTCGGCAGAGGGGTAAGCATAACTGAAGAAAGCTCACTGTATGTGTGTAGAGAGTGAAACAGAACGAAAGAACTTATTTCTTAAGTTACTACTAATATAACATCTTTTTTTATTTATCTCTCACTAATCTGAATGCTTCACATCAACACATCCAGGAAAAAATGGATAGACTTAATAAGTATAGCCAGCAGGTGGGCTTGAACATCAACCTAAAGAAGACAGAGGTTATGACGCTCAATGTGAGCAACCCTGAGCCCATATCAGTAAGGAATCAGCAACTGGAACAGACATATGCCTTCACATACCTAGGATGCATAGTAACACCAGATGGCGGAGCAAGCAAAGACATCAATAACAGAATGAACAAAGCAAGAACAGCCTTTTTTAGTCTAAACAACATCTGGAAGTCCTCTCAGTACAGCACAAGCACAAAATTAGGATTATATCAGAGCTGTGTGCTTTCTGTGCTTTTCTATGGCGCGGAGAGCTGGAGAGTTACAGAGAAGGAAATGTCGAAATTGTCCTCTTTTAACACAACATGCCTAAGAAAAATTCACCGAATCTTTTGGCCAAATACCATCACCAACCAAGATCTGCTTACTCGGAGCAAGCAAGAGGACATGCACACCATCATAGCTGGCAGACGCTGGAGCTGGGTTGGCCATGTCCTCAGAAGAGACCTCGATGCCATCACAAGAACAGCTATGCTATGGACCCTGAAGGAAAACGAAAGAGAGGCCGACCAAAAACAACTTGGCGGAGGACTGTGGAGGCTGAGATGCAAAAAATGAACCAGAGTTGGGGCACTGTACGAAGGATGGCCGCCGACCGAGCAAAGTGGAATCAATTTGTTGTTGCCCTACAAGACGCCAACAGGCGTAATGGCCACTGACTGCTTTGACGGTCGGCGGCTAAGGATCAAAGAAGAAGAAGAATCTGAATGCCCACGAGATAGTTAAATCAAGGACTTATTCTTTACCCGAAATGACTGCCCCCACTCCCATTGTTAATTATTTGATCTTTTTGGGTATATTACCTCGGGTGGGATCTTTCTAAATTTTCCTATACAAGAGGGAAGGCCTATTAGATTTATATTTTCATTTCTCTGATGTAACTAAAATGTAATTCTTGATGTTGTGATATTTAGCGAAAATAAATTTAATAAACTTTACTCCATAGTGTCGGTCAAACCCCTTATATATATATATATATATATCTATATCTATATATATATATCTATATATATATATATATATATATATATATATATATATATATATATATATATATATATATATATGTGTATATATATATATATATATATATATATATATATATATATATATATATATATATATATATATATATATATATATATATATATATATATATATATATATATATATATATATATATATATATATAATGTTATTCATATGGGAAACAATGGCAAAGAAAACCTATCTGCTGTTGCCCTAAGAGGCGTAATGGCCACTGACTGCTTTGACGGTCTGTGGCTAAGGACGGAAGAAGAAGAAGAAGATAGTTTGTTTTCACGTCTGTACGTAGTAGTTATATGTCACAGAAGTTTGTGTACTTAAGTGTTGTGTACCTTGTATGTTGTACAAGGAGAGTAAGGGTGTCTGAAAGTAAATAGAGTCGTAAGATATGCTGGATTAGAGCAATTACTCAATCCAAGACTGCCTTTTTCTCTCTACACTATCACCTTTTCCCAACACGTTTACCCCTCCTCGTGAAACAATACTGTTTCTACCACCTTTCTTTCACATAGCTGTCACTATCACCTGTGCTTCAGCTGGACCATAAATATCTCAGTCCTATCTTCTCACAATTTACGACATAAATGCGGCCTCGTCCGGTACGAATCTCTCACATAAATGAGTCGGCTCATTTGAGATTTTGAGCTAGATTTGCATCTAGATAGAGTGTTTTTGTGAGTTTGTCTTGTGAACTAAGGATCATTAAAATAAATTAACCCCCAGACAGCGATCTTAGTGCAGGGTGTTTTGACCATACACATATATAGGTTTGGTTTTTTTTCCACAGCATTATAGAATTATTTCCAACTTATTTATAATAATATCTCTGTCAGATATATGGTATATGATAAATTTTGTGCAAGGCCGCTGGATCGCGTTATTGTTTAATTAACAATCACTAAGGTTTTTTTTTTAAGTTAGTAGAGTTGATATAAACTAAGGACCGCGTTCTGACTATAAAGTCAAGTTAATTACGTCCCTTCTCTTAACTGACTTCAGGTGAGGAGAGTTTTGGGTGGAATTTTATATAAAATAAAGGAAAATTGTTGTTTCTACTTAACATTTTTTTGAATAAAAATTTTTTTTCCCACCGTTAGTAATAGTAAATTTTTTCCAGTTCTTAGCTAATCTACCATTTATTTGGCTTAGTCGTCTGTATTAGGAGCCTTGCGCCAGGTAATAACAGCGATAGATTGGGAAACTGATAACAGAAGGAGGTATCTCAGGTAATTTAATTTTTGAGTTTCTTTCTCGTAAGCGGCTAAGAGTTGTTTTTTCTCCTTCTTTTCTTATTTTCTTGACTTAGTGGCATTCAGTTCTTTGACATGGCTGAGCGTGTTAAACTTAGGGCGATGCTAAGAGAGGAATCAAGGGAGACAGGATTGCAGGGAGAAGAAGCGACCGCGTTTGTCAACATAGAACTTGACCGATATGACGCGGAGAAGAAGGTAGCAGAAGCTAGGGAGAAGGATGCACAAGATAGAGCGGAGAAGAAGGAAGCACAAGATAGAGCGGAGAAGAAAGAAGTGGAAGAGCGTCAATCTCAATTAGAGCAGAAGAAAATTGAGGCAGAGACGGAAGCGCGCAGGACTAATGAAAGAGAGAAGGAGAGACAGCATGAGGATAGAGAGAAGGAGAGACAGCTCGAGTTAGCGCTTAAAGCCCTAGAGGTCCAAAGTCGTGGTGCTATGTCTTCCACCAGCAATGGAGAGTCTCCACCCCAGTCCCAATTAACTGATCTCTCCAGCACCCCATCTTCTCAACTTACAGCGATGTCTTTTGCCTTAGAATCCTTCCCTAGCCCGAATGAGAAAATCTACGCATTGCTAGAAAAATTTGAGAGAATGGCGAATCTGTATGGGTTAGAGAGTTCCCGGTGGTGTTTAAAACTTTCACAGTCTTTGAAAGGTACCGCTTATGACGTCTACATAAAGCTGGGAAGCAGCCACCAAGACAACTACGACATGTTAAAGAAGGCTTTACTGGAGCGTTTCGAAATGAACGCTCGCAAATTTTTGCACCTGTTCAGAAACAGCAGGAAGTAAGGCACGGAGACATTTCCCCAGTTCTCTTCACGCCTGACGGGCTATTTGACAAAGTGCCTGGAACTTTCCGAACTTCCTCTCACGTATGAAGGAATTCTGGAACTTGTTCTTACAGAACAAATAAAAACCACGTTGTCGAACGAAACCCGTAGATTTCTGGCTGAGCACGGCGCAGTAAAGTTGGATGACATCCTCAATAAGGCGGAACGTTATGTAAATGCGTTGGCCGAGCTTCCCAGCACTAAACGCAAACCGACAGATGAGCCTTCTTGGAAAAATAATCTAGAGCAGTCTTCCAATTCTTCCCAGCACTATAATCAACGAGAAACCATACCCCAGAGACCTTTCCAGGAAAAATCGAAATTCTAAAGACCCGATATCCCACCAACAACAATCCTGATCAACCCACAAGGCCTGCATGGCAGCGCGGCCACAAAGGTCAAGACAAGGGACAGACCCCTGCGCCAGGGACGTCTTATCAGGGCAAGCACACCGGGCCTAAACGCATCGGATGCTTGCAAACAGCCTCGCAAGGAAGAATTAGTGTACCATGGGTAAATGGGCATCTGACTCGGGTGTACAGATCAACCTCTCCAAGAAAGAAAAACCTACTTCTCTCTATCAAATCTCCATGAAACGGTCAAACTGCAACTAAATGGAAGTGAGGAAAATCCAATATACTTGGGAGTCAAGTTGGATAAGAGACTCACCTGGAAGCCACGTCTGAAAGCAGTAGAATAGAGAGCAACAAGGAAGCTCTCCATCATGAAGAAACTGGCTGGCACAAATACCAGCATACAGTACTTATTAAAGCCTTTACAGGCACAGTCAGGCCTGTAATGGAATATGGCATGTCAGCTTGGGCCACTGCATCAAAAACAAACACAGAACGTCTAAGAAAAGTGCAAAATGCGGGCCTTAGATTAATCACTGGAGGGGTGAAGACTACTCCAATCCAGGCAATGGAGAGATACGAGGTGTGTTCAAATGAAACCCGTCCCAATGGCTTTATAAGAAATATATGTAAAGTACATCAGCAGGAGTAGTAGAATTAAATACAGCAATTGTTATGAAGCAAGTACTCACAGGGGTTCTTTAGAAATAGTCACCATAGGCATTCAGACACGCATCCCACTGCATGGGTAGACGGCGGATGCCGTCCGAGAAAAATGACTTTGGTTGCTTATTGAATCATTTGGTCACCGAGGCCCTGACGTCTGCATCGGAGTCTAATCGTTGTCCCTTTAGAGATTTTTTTAAGGGTCCGAACATCACATGGTGACAGATCGGGGCTGTAGGCAGGGTGTGGCAGAACTTCCCACCTTTTCCTTGCTAACGCTTCCTGCACAATGTTCGCAACATGTGGACGAGCATTGTCGTGCAACAGAATCACACCACGCGAAAGCATGCCAGGTCGTTTATTCTTGATGGCTGTATGCAGGTTGTCTAGTGTGTCTTTGTAGCGGATGGCATTGATGTTCACGCCAGGCTCTTTAAAGTCTACCAATAGAAGCCCTTCATGGTCAAACAATGCAGTCAGCATAATCTTACCGGCGGAAATCTGTGACTTGAATTTTTTGGGTTTTGGTGATCCGGGATGTTTCCATTGCATGCTCGATGTTTTGCTGCACGGCTCAAAGTGGTGGCACCACGACTCATCACCTGCCACTACGCGCAACAGAAATGCATCACCCTCCTCTTCGTACCGCAGCAGGTGGTGCAAACTCCACCCCATGCGTTCTTCCTTATGGTGATCGGTCAGCATCCGTGGGACCCATTGTGAACACACCTTTCGATACTTCAATGTCTTCCTAACCACCATTTAAACTGTCCCAAGAGACACAGCGAATTCCTCTGCTAGCGAACGTAAGCTCCGACGACGGTCCACCCGCATTGCTGCATCAATCTCGGTGATGGCTTCTTCTGTCGCAACAATATGCACCTGACCTGGCCGCGGAAGATCTTTTGTTAACTGACGTCCTTCTCGAAACATTCGTGCCCAGTATTTCACTGTAATCTTAGACACACTTTTGTCACCATACATTGCTTTCATTCGGCGATGAATATCGACTGGTCGACATCCTTCGGCTGTTAGGAACTGAATCACCGCTCGCTGATCGACCTTGGACGGATTCCTTATCACACCGGCCATTATTTTAACGGTCTGCAGCACAACCAATGAATACTAGGAGAATGAACACTTACACACTTGTGCATTCGTATGTGCTTATTACGTCAGATGTGACGTCATCATGCTCCTCCTACAAATATCCACTTGGCGCAGCACGGTCGGGTTTCATTTGAACACGCCTCGTACATCAACATCCGCTCTCTTGACGACAGACGTGAGGAAAAGGTATTCACTCACAGCGAGAAGCTTCTACGAATGTCAAATCATCCAATGCATACTAAATTCCATAGCTTGACAAAAAACAGGCTGAAGAGAACCAGCTTCTTAAACATCTCAAAACATCTGCATCAATGTCATGAAGATCTCCTCCCAAAACAACCTACCGAAATGGAAATGTTAATTGATTATGAGGAGCCAAACTACTGCCATGAAAATATATCTATCATCATAGAAGTCCCTGAAATAAAAAAAGAAAAGTCACCAGACCCCTCCACAACTAAAAACCTTGGCTCAGAAGATGATTGAAGAAAAGTACAACCCGCAAGAGTGGACACAGGTATGCACAGACGGATCCGCAGAGGGTGCATTTAAGAACGGTGGTGAGGGCATTTTTATAAGATTCATAAACAAGATCATCCGAAAGGCCTTCCCAACTGGAAAGATCTCCCCCAACTTCAGAGCAGAAGCTTTGGCACTACTACAAGCTCTGAAAATCATCACCAGATCAGAACAACAGCTACCAGCTAAGATAGTAATCTTCACTGACTGTAGATCATTACTGGAATCAATACAGAACATAAGAAATTAAAATATGATGCATCAGATCTGAGCTTAACATCATCCAAAGGTCATCAACCATTGCCCTTCAGTGGTTACCCTCCCATTGTGGAATCACTGGAAATGAGAGAGCAGATGCTCTATCTAGAAGTGGCAGTAAAATGGAACAATGTATCCACCCATTGCCCTATCGAGAAGCTAAAACCATCATTCACAACAAGTACAAAAATCAGTGGAAGGAGGAAGGTGATGCATAGAGCAGAGATGACCCAATCCACCAACTTACCAGATACCAACAGACCATCGTATTCCGTCTGAGAACTGGACACTGCAGACTACTGTGCCATCTCTTTCGCCTCAGGATATCTCATACAAATGAATGTCCATGTAGAACTGGAATCCAGACCCCCGAACGCATTCTCCAAAACTGCCCAACCCATGATGACCCACGATGCCTGACCTGGCCAAGGGGTGCTGAGCTCAAGTAGAAGCTATGGCGCTGCCGCGCTGACCTAGAAAAGACTGTGGACTTCGCCCTGGCGACAGGCCTGCAGATTTAGCATGACTATCAACTGAACGTAGAACAGAAGGCGTGTTAATTTCTGTTTTGATGGTCTCTGCTGGAACGCCATCAGGCAGCTTCTTTTATAAGATTTATGGCTTTCTTTATTTCTTCCCTATTTGGTCTTTCACAGTTGACTAGTAGCTCCTCTTCTGCTGACTGGATGCCTGGAGGATTTTGTGAACCTGATCTATTGAGCAGAGCAATTCCTCAAAATGCTCTGTCAACCTCTTCATTTACACGTGTATATTGCTAATTAATGCTCCATTGTTGTCTTTGATGAGGCCATTAGCTTGCTTGTATATCCCTGTTAGCTTCTTTGTGCTTTTATACAGGCCTCTCATATTTCCTTTGGCTGCGCTTCCTCTGCCTCTCTTGCCAACCCACCAATATATTTCCTCTTGTCTCTTTTGATTGTTCTTCTTACTTCTTTGTTCGCTTCAGTTTACACTTCTTGAACCCTGGCTTTGGAACTTATGGTTTTGCTTCTGTTTAAATCTGCTTTCTTGTTTTTTTTTTTTATCTTATTGATGGTTTCTGTTGTTATCCATGTTTTATGCCGGCGCTCTTTTTTCCAGTACTTCTTCACATGTCCAATTCCATATAGTTTTTATCTGTTGGTAGTGGTCTTCTGCATTTGCTACATTTCCATCTATTGAAGTGCTAGGTATTTGTTGGATATTGTGACTGTTAATTCGTCTTCCATTTCTTGATTTCTTAGATATCCCACATTAAAGGTTGTCTATAAATATGTACTGTTATATATCTCTTGAGTTTCATCTTTATTCTGGCTAACAGGTACGTCATGTAATAATGATTTAAACTTCTTTATGCATATATGATAAATCTGATGTTCAGCTTTGTGGTCTAGTGATATTCAAGTTGCATTGTGTATTCTTTTATGTGGAAACATAATTCCTCCTGTGCTCAGTTAATTTGAAGCACAGAAGTGTGTGAATAATTTCCCACTTTCGTTCATTGTTCCTAATCCGTGTTTTTCCATTATATATTCAAAGCTGCTATTGTCTGCACATATCCTAGCATTTAGGTCACTCATCAAAACTGTGATTCCCTTTCTTCTCATTTTATCCATATTTTGCAGTCTGTTGTAAAATTCTTCCACGGATTCTTCTTGCTATAATTTGGTGCATCATGAATGATGGCTATCTTCTTTTTGGCTGTTTTGAATGTTGCTGTTGTAATTCTGAGTCCCAGTCTGTGAGTGCTTTATGAGCTTCGTTAGACAGCATTATAGCCACAGTGGTGGGCAATTTCTTCCTCATTACCTGAGGACAGCACCATTTCTTCTAATATCAACTTCTTCCTCTCCATGCACATCCACTTTGTCTCACAGAGTCACAGGATATCACGAAATTTTCATTTCTGCAGCCACCTGTGTAATTGTCCCTAGTTCGTTTAAAGTACAAACAATTCATTTGCCAGTTCTGGAGATTTTCCTAGAAGAAAAAAAAACAAAAAAAACTGAGCAGCAACAAATACTCCTTTCAGCTTTCTCTAGATTGCGTAATTCCCCTCCTTACTAGAGAACCTTTTTCTGTCTTGGATTGTTAAATTGAATTTTTTTTCATTAGTAGACTTGTCCATATTGTTTTGTTGACGCTTTTTGTGGCTTAAAATTTCTACGTGATGGTGTAGCCGGCCCCCTGCCCAACCTTCCTTAGCCATTTCTTACGACATACGAGTACATGGTAGGTTGCAGTGTTACTATTCTTTGCTTCCTTTTTGGACCCCGGTAAAACACGGGTGTCTTTGTCATTAGTTGATGCATAACACTGGGTGATGTTTATCTTTATTTTCCTTTCAGCAGATCTGAAGATTGGTGACATTAGCTGAGGTTTCACTGCTTCCCTTCTGATGAGTGCATTTTATACTTCGTTAAACAGCATTAGAAGCACACCTTTGTTAGTGTGCACTGTCTTCCTTAAGTCCTGATGCCAGCACCGTCTCACATGTGTTCATTTTCTTCTCTTCTATTCGGTTCCATTTAGCTTTGTACATTCACAGGACATTAATTTCACATTTGCCACCTGTGCAGTTTTCCCTAGATTGCTTGCGTTTAAACATTGCAGGTGCATAATATGGAGATTTTCCTAAAATAAAAAGGGTGAGTCAGCAGCCAGACTTCTTTCGGCTACCTCTTGATTAATAATATAAACCTGTCCTCTATAATATAATAGAGGACCTTCTGCCTTAGATGGCCGGAGTCGAATTGCCAGGTTTACTTACTTGGATGACTTGTTCAGACTGTCAATTTTTTCATTTAGCTAAATTTGTTACTGGATGAGTCCTATGCCCAACCCTCCTTAATTAAGCACTTTCTACCACAAGCTTGGTAAGTTTCAGTATTGCTATTCTTTGCTCACTTTCAGAACCTGATAATACTGGGGGCTTGTTGTTGTTGTCAACCTTACTATCAGTGCCAGAGAAAATATTATACCAGCTCAGCAGAAGAGAGCAAGTGTTAATCTTCAGCCTCCGCATGGGCCACAACAGATTAGGATACCATCTATTCAACAAGCTAAAGATAGGAACTACTGATGAGTGTAACTGTAGCACTGATAAAATGACTGCTGAACATCTGCTGCAAAGATGCCCAACATAGGAGGAACGCACATATGCCCGTCACCAGTACCATGTTCAGATAAACACTATGGAGATGCAAATAGCCTCAAGCTGACAACTGCTTTCTTTGAAAATATTCAAGCAGACGTCTGATAGTGTACGAAGAAGAAACGGGATCATCATTTAAAAATTAACAGGGCATAGACTATTGAGGGAGGAACAAGCAGAGTTTCAACAAAATAGATCTATACAGACCAGAAACATATGAAGGCATAAATTGCTGAGTTCTTAATGAAGAACATCTTACTGAATGAATCCTTTAAGGTTCTTTCTTGTCCGTCATTCACTCTCAAATAACCATATCTATATCTCTTATAAAGTTGGCAGTCAATCTCAAGGAGTTGACAGTTTTGGAGTATATGTTCTATTGTTTGTTCTCCCCACATGGACACATATATGTCTGTCTAATTTTCAATTTGTTCTTTGTCTGTCTAATTTTCAATTTGTTCTTTATATGTCTGTCTAATTTTCAATTTGTTCTTTATATGTCTGTCTAATTTTCAATTTGTTCTTTATATGTCCGTCTAATTTTCAATTTGTTCTTTATATGTCTGTCTAATTTTCAATTTGTTCTTTAAAGTGTGAACTTGAGTGGCAGGGGTACTGCTTCGTGTGTCACTGTTTTTCTTCTTACTGGTTACAGATTGGATTATGACAACATAAACCACCAGAAATGGAATTCTATAAACTTTGACAAAACGGGTTGATGATCTAGATTTTGCAGATGACCTTGCCCTTCTACAACATAACCGAAACTAGAGATTGAATGAAAGGTTACAGCAGTGTAGGTGTACAGATCCATAGAGAAATAAAGATTATAAGAATAAATTCAGCTAATGATAGCTAGATTACACTAAGAGAAATACCCAACATGATTAGGACTCATAGTAAATAAATCTTCACAGCTGCATAGGTTGAATTGTCTCACTTTTATGTTTTGTATATATCTGTGTCTGCCTCTCCTTTTTTCTGTCTTGTGTGTAAAGCTATTCATGACAGTATATCACCTGTTGTGCAAGTCAGACAGAACAAACATGTGATATCCTTCATTGCTGTCATCCATTTTGCAGTCTTCTGTAACACATTAGCACAACATTAATACACAAGCACTGGTCTATCACATAGGGACAGTTTATGGAAAATACTGAGGGCTTATGGAATTCCAAGCTGCATAGTGTCAATCATAAAAAGCCTCTATGCCAACTTTACGTGTAGTGTTGGGCAGAGCAACCTAACCTTTGAGGTGAAGACAGGAGTACGACAGGGATGCCCCTTATCAACCACTCTATTTTTAACAGTCATAGACTGGATGATGCGCCAGACAACAGAGGGCAGTCCAAGAGGAATAAGATGGACAACATTTTCTACATTGGAAGATCTGGAATATGCAGATGACATTGCACTACTAGCACATTCACATCAACACATCCAGGAAAAAACGGATAGACTTAATAAGTTTAGCCAGCAGGTGGGCTTGAATATCAATTTAAAGAAGTCTGAGGTCATGACGCTCAATGTGAGCAACCCTGAGCCCATATCAGTAAGGAATCATGAATTGGTACAGACAGATACCTTCACATACCTAGGAAGCATAGTAACACCAGACGGCGGGGCAGGCAAAGACATCAACATCAGAATGAATAAGGCAAGAACAGCCTTCTTTAGCCTAAACAACATCTGGAAGTCCTCCCAATACAGCACAAGCACAAAATTAAGATTATTAATTATATCAGAGCTGTGTGCTTTCTGTGCTTCTCTATGGTGCGGAATGCTGGAGAGTTACAGAGAAGGAAATGTCGAAATTGTCCTCTTTTCACACAACATGCCTAAGAAAAATTCACCGAATCTTTTGGCCAAATACCATCACTAACCAAGATCTGCTTACTCATAGCAAGCAAGAGGACATGCACACCATCATAGCTGGCAGACGCTGGAGCTGGGTTGGTCATGTCCTCAGAAGAGACCCCGATGCCATCACAAGAACAGCTATGCTTTGGACCCCTGAAGGAAAACGAAAGAGAGGCCGACCAAAAACAACCTGGCGGAGGACTGTGGAGGCTGAGATGCAAAGAACGAACCAGAGTTGGGGCACTGTACGAAGGATGGCCACCGACCGAGCAAAGTGGAATCAATTTGTTGTTGCCCTACAAGACGCCACTAGGCGTGATGGCCACTGACTGCTTTGACGGTCGGCGGCTAAGGATCAAAGAAGAAGAAGAAGACTGGTCTATCAGTTTAGCACAAAATCAAAACAAGAACACACCATTTCTTTCTAACATTTTACTAACTGCAACAATCAATATACACTCAAAAATGCATAAGACATCTCAAAATAAATTTCAATAAAATGGTACAAACAATATACAGATTTTAGATCAGTATTCACACTCTCTAAGACTGTGCTGCTCACCAAGTTTTTCATTTACTACTAGTGATACCCCAAGCGTATTTTGGTAGCAAACATAGATGGTTTGGAAATAGTTTTTAAAAACTATTTTAAAACCCATGTTAACTTGAACATTTGTTCAACAATGCATGAATGAAAAATTCATAAGCTGTGTTAATTTTTTTTTTAAATGAACAGATCAACGGCACCTATATATTCTTATGTAAACATAAAACCTGTGGTCACACCAGACACTGCCGGCAGCAGTCTTGGAATAGGCTAGCAACTTTTTTTTGTATAAAAGTGAAATGTTGAAAATTAACAGCCAATACATAATGTCCAATGGGAAAGAAAGTAATTGGCTAGCAACTTTCTTTAGAAGCGAAATGCAAAAAAAAAGTGTAGCCTATACATATCGTATGGGTAAAGAATCATCCTCATTTCCAAATGATGCAGGTTGGATATAGGGCTGTGACTGCCTGAAAAAAACAGGGCTGTGCTAAGTTATAAATTGTATCTACTGCCTTAGCATAGAAAATCTCTTTCAAGTTTGCCTGACACATCCCTGACAGTGAAAATAATTTCTTTGATGTTGATAGTTTGTTATCAAATGATGAAAGTGATGCAAATATGTCAGACATTTTTAGCTGAAGAGTCAGAGTTATGACTTCCTGGCCCATCAAAAGGCAACAGAGCTAGATCTACAGCTACCAATTAACTGATCACAGTTGGAAGATAAGGCTAGAAGTACGAGGGGCGTTCAGAAAGTAATGCACCACATCGTTTTTCTCAGGAGCTGTTTATTCAAAAAGCATGAAATTTATACACAATATATATGGATATGTCATGTAAACATCGGTATTATTCAACATAATTCCCATCAACTTGTATGGCTTTATGCCAGCGCGAAACAAGTGCATGTATTCCTAGCCCGTGCCAGATTTTGTCTTGATCATGTAGCCATTTCTTCGCTGCATGAATCACTCCTTCATCATCTTCAAACCTTGTCCCACGGAGTGCATCTTTAAGTGGACCAAATAGATGAAAATCAGAGGGTGCCAAATCGGGACAATAGGGTGGATGGGGTAGTACAGTCCAACCCAATTTGGTGATTGCTTCCCATGTTGCCAGACTTGTGTGAGGGACGCATTGTCGTGAAGGAGAAGCAGGTCTGCTGGATTCTTGTGCGGCTGAACTTTGCAAAAACGTTGATTGAGTTTTTTCAAAGTCTTAATGTAAGCTTGCGAACTGATTGTCTCTCCTCTTGGCATAACGTCCACAAGAATCACACCTTCAATGTCCCAAAAGACAGTGATCATGACCTTTCCAGCTGAAGGAATTGTCTTGAATTTCTTTCTTCGTGGTGATTGCAGATGATGCCACTCCATTGACTGTCTTTTTGTCTCAGGTTCAAAATGATGTGCCCAGGTTTCGTCACCTGTAACGATCTTAGCCAAAAAGTTCTCTCCATCACCATTGAAACGCTCCAACAATTCAGAAGAAATTGCTTTCCTTTGCAATCGGTGGTCATTTGTGAGACTTCGAGGAACCCATCTTGCGCAAACCTTAGAAAATCCGAGAGTTTTTATAACTGCATTTGCACTACCAATGCTGACTGACAGCTGTAAGGCCAATTGTTGAGTAGTGATTCGCCTATCAGTAAGAATAATGCCCTCAGCGCATTTCAATATTTCTGCGTTGGTGGCTGTGGCAGGACGTCCACAGCGCGGCCGATCAAGCAGCTCCGTATCTCCACTTCCTGATTCTTTGATTCTCTGAACCCAGCGACTAACTTTACTCCTGTCGACTGCAAAACTTCCATACACATCACAAAGACGCTTGTGAATGTTCACAACAGTTTACTTCTCTGCAACGAGAAATTCTATCACAATTCGCTGCTTATAACGCAAGTTGCTAACACACTCCATTTCAACGGTTTAGGGCAGCCGTATTATTTGGCCGGTTGCGGTGCAATTTGGTGCACACAATTCGCACATGCCATATTTGAAGTGTGCAAAATTTCGTGGTTCTATCTTCTTTATTAGCTGAGAAAAACGATATGGTGCATTAATTTCTGAATGCCCCTCGTACTGTCAGAACTAAAAAAAAAAAAAAAACATGTCTGATTAATTCAGACTTAAAGATGCCAAAACAACACCAGGGATTTTTTTTTGGCTCTTGTCAGAGATGATGTGATGAATAAGATACATGCATATAAGCACTCCAGTCTAAGAAATGTATTACTTTCATGTTCCTAGGCTAAAAAAAGGGAAGTTTTAATGACCAAAAACATTAACTTACCCCAAAACATTTGTATTCATCTGTTAACTTTTTGATGTCTTTCAAACAGCATGCAACTTATTTATATGTACACCAACTGCTAGTTAACACTAACAAAAACATTGCAAATTATGATTCTCTGTTAATTTCCCTTCAATCTAATATATAATATGTGCACATTCACATAAACAATTAGCAAACTTTTACACTAAAAGATGGTTCTCTGAACTTTTTAGAATTCCTAAAATAAAAACATTACGTCACAGGAGTGAATAATCATTCTGGAAAAAAAGAGTTAATATTCTAAGCACTGATTAGCTCTTGTCTTATCACCAGTGTCAGTGATATTAACCTACAAGTATTGTGGAAAATAACTCTTTATCTACAACAGAAATGTCTTTCAATGCTTGAACAGCAAGTGAATGAATGTGGCTATCGATGTCTTTATGATAAGCAGACGCCACATATATGTACGTACAAGGTTAACATTGTTCCATAGCAGATACTGCTGTAGAGAATTGAAGTGTTAGAGACTTCACTACACCAGGTCCAGCTTTATAAGGTGGGGGGTGACTAGTTCTCTTCCTTGCTGCCGTTGTCTTCCCAAACTAAAGAGAGTCGGGTACTCAATTACAGATAGGTAGACTGGAATGTGACGCTACCACGTTTCGATCCAGGAATCCTGGTAACTTTGCCGCAAAGGCAAGCACTCTAACCGCTTAGCTAGTCAGACTCATATGTATGTACAATGACAATATATTCATATAACTTCAGCATATACTGTGAACATATGGACAAAATGAAATTATCTACATAACATAGTAATGTATCAGTAAATGAATGAAAGTGACTAAATGACTGAAAGACTTACGTTCATTTTAACTTAGACAAAAAAATTAATGGCGCAGTCTTAATTAGGACTGCTGAACTAGGTACAAATAAACAAAAGCACTGCTGATACAATCTTTTGGAAAACATTTTCCATGATGAACTAGGCCATAGCTTCAGACAGTTCCGGATGCAATTATATGTTCATGTTGACATTCTGCATGAAGCAGCCATCATATTTATAAAATATAAAAATTTGCAACTTTTAAGATCTTTGAAATTGACAAAAAATAAATTCAGTAACATGGCAGTCCACAGTAATTTATTTAAATCTCACACAAACACATTCTGAATAGCACACACTTTACTAAACATGCACAACTTAACGAAACACCTCTAATTCTGTGAACTGGTTTGCCTATGCACATTGGTATGGTACTGGTTCTATATTTTGAGAAACAGACCAGCTGGGAATCCTTGCCCTAATGAATATACTTTAGTTAGCTTGTAGCTATATCCCAATGCTTACTGAGATAGATTAAGTAACACAAAATACTTGCAAAACTCAGAAACAAACTTTAAAATAATACAACAGCATCACTGAATAATCCTGTTATTCTTCTCCCTGCAGAGGTCATTAAGTGTGGCCCTAAAGCATGTTCATCCTGGGAATATCTATATACAGGTGACTCCTATTTTTATTAGCCAAACTCCAGGCTCAGGCTTGTGTTACCTGTTCTCCTCTTTATAAATTATCTCCTTAAGGAAGAGTTGGAGCAAATGTGCAACTGGAAGATATCAGGACAGGACATGAAAGAGTCTATCAGAGGGTACCATTAAGGCAAGAGACCAAGGATGCTGAAGACCTGCTGCAGGTGAACTTTAAATTCAAAGATAGCAGCATTTGAAGTGGTGTCCGTGTCGGAGAATGGTGATATCTAGAGAGGGCCTTTTTTCAGTGTGTACACTATCAATCTATATTTCCTTCTAGTTGTTTCAAAATTTTGCTCCTAGTTTTCACACTTCTACATGTTGATTTTGTGCATCTATCATAACCGCACACAATGACAAATTACTTATATATTTTTCTTCTTGTTTCTACTGTCTGCAGCACTGTGTTATTCGAAATGTGCATTGCTTTGCCTTTATAAGCTATGTATGTAGCATTCCAGAGAAAGTCTGTTGTATTAATGGCCACATTAGCTTTTTAACAAAAATGTTTAGTGTATCTGCAATTATGTTAATGACATGGAATTTCTGCAAACAACTAGCACTTAAGTCATTTTTTTCAGATATATTCACTGCTATTTGTAGGGGAAAATAAAGAACACTTTTTTACTTCAAACCTTCCCAACATTCAAACCAACAATGAGAGTAAATACTTCAAGTATTTACGAAATACCCTCCGTCATAAAGATGTATTCAATGCCCTCATTCACATCATGGACAAATCTATGTGGTCTGGAGAGTTCAGGCTCATGAGCAATATCTCTGTGACCATGATATACATCAGTACTGGAGCCAACATCTAGTTCTACCCCTGGTTTGTGTTTGTACACTCCTGTTCCAACCAACATGCTGTGGCAGTTTTCAACAGTCTGTTCATGCAGTTCTTCACTTTTTGGGATGATGCGAGAAACTGGAAGATCAAATGCATTAGCATTGGTATCTTTCTGCTTGATGTAACGGTCGTACAGGTTAGCTCCAACAATATCAACGTGTGGGTTGTCACTGGTTGTGAAAACATAAGAGAAATTAGCTACTATAACTAATGCAAAATACAGTATTGCTTGTAGCAATAAGGTATGCCAAAAATACAATATATTTAATGGCACATGGGAAAACTCTAACTGGAATATAAGCTATGCTTATCTATATATATATATATATATAATTAATGTTTCCGAAGAAGGTTGTTATAGCCGGGAGTTGTAGCGAGGATAAGCTCTCACTGCAGATAAATACTTCTATGGCACGTGCCTCAAATAGCCTTTGACAACCAAGCCCAGCTCCTGGTCTTCACGTGTGGCTCAATTTGAGCCCGGCGGAACTGTTTCCACTGACGGGAGAAGAGGGTGAAGGCGAGCCACTGGTGCCTTAAAACCAGCAGCTTCGGGCAGATAAATAAGCTACCGGCTAAGGTTCACGAGCCCTTAGAGAAGGAACTCTGAATTCAAACCCCCGCTGCCTTGTGGGAATATCCATTTATGGAATAGGCTTCGGGAGTAAACCCCAAGGATAAATCCGGAGTCTGAGTCCCTAAGGCAGTCTAATTGTGATTCGACATTATTCTGGCAACTCCTGCGATGTGACTGGTACCAAACTGTATCAGCTACTGCCATTCCTTTGGACCTACCGGCTGCGTGGAGAGGGGGAACATGCTGCATGGGCAACAGCTTGATCTTCATATAACTGTGCCCAAGCTTGCGCCCTGGAGAGGACACTCCAGCTTCACCCTATAAATGTTGGCAAAACACAGGAAGTAGCAGTTAATGGTTATAAGCATTTTGCCCAATTGGCGTAGGTCAAGGAGCCAGGGTCTACTTCCGACAGTGGGAGAGGTTCTAGGATCATGGACAGCTACTGCCCGCTTCAAGCTGGGATGCCCCCAGTCAATTAGGTGTTGTCCCACCACTATCTGCTTTCCCCATTGGGTGCATGGGGATTAGGGTCAAACCCGAACTGTGGACAGGCAATTTTAATCCAAGCAATTATCATAATAGAAATAAGCAAACTCTCAGATTGGGATGCTGGAACGTCCGGACTATGTTGACTGGACTATCCGAGAACCTGCATGACATAAACGATGTCAGGAGATGGCAGAAGAACAGGTGGGCGACCGCAGCTGAGGTTCAAAGATGTGTGCAAGAGAGACATGAGGGCACTGGACATAAATCCAGCATTGTAGGAGGATGAAGGTGGTGATGCTATCTACGGCGCCACCTCAGATTGAGCGAAAAGAAACTCACACAACAAGCAGAAGAGAGGAGAAAACGTCAAAAGGAGCACCAGGAAAATAAGCAGCTGAGGGCTGTCACCTCAGGGGCGCATTCCCATAGTCAGTTATGACTGAAGGGGCTATTATTATTATTATATAATTAACGTAAACTCAATCGTGACGTGTGATTCAATGTTTTCCTTCCTCAGTTTGAAGTCATCCCTGTCAGTTAACAGTACATACTGTTTTTACTGTGAAATTACTGTGTATTATTTAATTTCTTTTTAATGAGGCAACCAGTTTAAAGCATTACAAGGCAGTGTCTGTTCTGGAATCCTTAGGGTATGGAGACCAAAAACATAGATAAGGAAATAGGTGATATATATGAAAGGTAAAAAGAAATGGAAAGACCTTGAATGAATGGTACAGGGCAGGACAGCGTGAAGTGAAAATTGTTGAAGCTGCTGAAGAGTTAAAAAAATTTGCTTCAATCAACCAATACTCTTTAGCTCCCCAAGGAGCATAGGCCTTCAACAAACACATGCCAAGTCTTCCTGTCCTGTGCCATCCGCTCAAGTTCTTTCCATGTTTTCCTCATCATTTTCACCTCTGTTTCCAGTTCTCTTCTCCATGTGTTTTTTGGTCTACCTCTGCCTCTCTTTCCCTGTGGATTCCAGAACAAGGACTGCCTTGTAATGCTATCAACAGGTTTCCTCAATGTGTGTCCTATCCATCGCCAGCGTCTTCTTCTCAACTCTTGTTCCATTGGCACTTGTCTGGTTCTTGTCATCAATTCTACATTTGTGACTTTGTCATACCATTTCAGTCCTATTCTATGCAAGCATCCGTTTATAAAAATCTGTAGCTTTTTTGGTTGTTGTTTTTGTTGTTCTCCATGTCTCAGAGCCATACAATAGGACTGACTTGACATTTGAGTTGAAGATTCGTATTTTCGTATTGGACTTGATTTCTCTTGTTCTCCATATGTTTCCCAATGCAATGAAAGCTCTTCTTGCTTTTTGTATTCTTATTTTGATATCACTGTCTGTCCCTCCAACTTTGTCTATATTACTTCCAAGATATGTGTACGATTCTACATCTTTTAGTGGTGTTTCTTCAAGTTCAACCTTGATATAATTTCTTGCATTTATTCTCATAATCTTTGTCTTTTCCCTGTGTATTTTCAGGCCCACTTGTTGTGACCTCTCATCGAGAATTTTCATTTTTTCTTGCATCTGATTATGGTTATGGGACAGAAGAGCCAAGTTTGCTTATTTTATTTAAATTATGACACATAACCAAGACCCCTAAGGTTCACAGTCGATAAATAATTACAAGTAAAAACAAAATTATTTTAAAATATTAAGACAGTGTACAAATCTGGCATGAATGTAGTTATTCTGCTATCTACAATATAAAGGATAGTGAAGCAAAGAGAAAATCTTCAGAAAATTCAACACGGCAAAGAATCTATTTTGGTGCATATCAGTAGTGACATGTTTAGAAATGGGAAAACTTCTATTCATGTGGATAAGAGAGAAACTGATGAAATATAATACACTGCAAGGACAATTAGCACTACATTACAATGACAATGATTCTGTGAAATATTATGAGCATGCGACTGCTTGGTGCAGGTTTCCTGTAAGGGAACCAGCTGAAGTGGTGGCTCCATGTTTCATAAGGAGCACAAAAGAAAATGATGATGGTGATGAATGAAGAAGAAGTTGTAGAAAAAGAAAACTAACTTAATGTAGGTATTTACCCAAAGAAGTAAAGACGCTTGATTGGTCTGGTGATGCCCATCTGTTTGGCAATCTTTGATATTGTATGCTCCGCAAATCTGTAAGTGATCTCACATGGCTTGCCCACAAGGTTTTTATATACAAGGTCTTTGCCTGTCAGTTTCTGCAGTCAAAAAAAATGAAACAAGTAATAACTTTTAGTACAATATGACTTGAATTCTACAAGTTTACGTCCAAAAGTTACATGTGACACACCCTCAAAAAATCTGTAACAAGTCAAATATTTGGAGATATGAATCAGCCCCTGAAGACATGATTATAAGAATAAACTCTTTAAAAGACATTTACAATGATGGGACAAACCAAAAATTGTCCAAAGATTAAGTATATTTTGAGATAGCATGTTTGAAATGCCAAGTTTTGATAAAACTGGGTTTAATGTTATGCTGAAGATCGCTTTGTGTGGATTTTTAACAATGGTATAAGCGCCGTACCGTTCAGAAAGCAATGGCAAACTACTGAATGAAAAAATTGCCTAGAAAAATCACAAACAGCCAATAAAAGCTGGGGTTGATTGCCACGTCCTGTAAAGGATAAGCAACTAACTTTATGCTGACAGTTCAACTTATAGTATTGGACAGCAAGGAAGCAGAAATGTCATAAAACACACAAATCTCAAAATCTATACACTGTAACCAAATAAAAGGTTTCTGTGTTTCTAAATCAGAAATACTGATAGATTTACTGATTTTGTGAGGATTATGACAAATGCTCTTAGGTATTGTGACTTTTGATTTATAAAAAACAACAAAATAGATTTGTAACTAGTTACAAAAATAAGTAAATGGAAGCCACTCGTAAGAAAGATAGACAGAAGGCAGACACTAGACAACAGGAAAACAAGAGAAGTAATAAGCATGGCGGAGATTTTATCTATTTCTATCTGGATGACATCATTGCCTCCCTGCAATTGTGACAATGTTATGACAGACGGCCAGTCCTACTTCAGATTTAACTTTTTAAATATGTATAAAACAGTACTCTCTCCCGACTTCTAGTGAGGCAATCAGGTATTCATTCATTTCTTTTTTGGCTCCCAACACATGCACAGTCTAACCACTACAGCTGGCTCCCATGCTTGAAGCTTGTGCCAAAGCGCCATGCTTTTGTAGCAGTGGTTTCTGAACCAATTTATTTTACACAATGAGGTTTGAAAGCCCTCATATTTGTTACCTCTTACACCATGCTTGTGGGATCAGTAATCACATTCTTTCTTCACCTCTCAGAGACTCCTTGAAACTACACAATGCATAATGAGGTAAGCTTGAGCTTAAACACACACCTTGTACAATGCTTCCAAACACAAGAGGAAGGCACCATGACCATAGCGTGGCATGCAAGCCTCAGCCATGAAGACAAGATCCATGTTGCAGGCAATGACTGGGATTTGAGGCACATTGTGAGGATCAGAAGGAGCGCTTGCTGGTTTGCCCTCAGTCAAAAGCAGGTCAATAAGCAGCTGAAGGTTTGTCTCCCAGCGGCAAGGTTCACCAATCAGGAGGATAACTGAATGAGGAAAACAAAATAAGGAGAAATTTCACATACCATTCAGAAATAAGATAGATGATAGTTGCAATTACTGTAAAACCTCTATTAAACCCCCCCCCCCCCCCCCCTTCAAGTGAGTGTCAGAAAGATTATGCGCATGTCTGTGTCTACCACTTAACTGCTGCATCACTAATTATTAGTCAACTCTAAATTTTACATATTCCCATTGCAGGAATGAACAGTTTTCATCCATTATTTCCAAAATCTTTACATAAGAGGTGTGTAAATCATAAGAGGTTTTACACTATTTTTATATACTAAATTTAAAATGTACTGTTGCCTTGCTGAAAATATGATATATGACAATTACAACTGTTTTTATACGCAGACTATCCTCCCAAGTGGGGCTCCATTCCGTAGACCTCACTGTAAGTCAATATGGTGGTAAGTAGAATTTCACCTAACATATACTTTATGATCTTAAGGATATGATAACATTTAACATGCATGTATGCTAAAATGTGTATGTCTGTTTTGTTTTATTTTAAAACTAATTTAACTCTTTGATTACATTGAAATAATACAGTGTTCACATTATAACATTATGGAATCAAAGGGACAGCTGTCATTAAGTATGAATGGTCATAAGTCGCATACATCATAAAGGACATTCTATCTTTTATTCAAATTTTCTTTCTGGTCACTCATGAACAAGTAATGGCTTTATTTTTACATTTTCTTAATAATCCATATTTCAACACCACAATCAAGTACTTCCCACCTCCTTCATGTCAAATTTTGTGGGTTGTTGATGTGACAGTAATGCATTTGCTTTTTTTTTCTCCAACTGACTATCCCTTGTAATAACATGTTGTATGTTGTAAATCAGTTCTGGGAATCTTAATTCCCTCTAATACAGGACTAGTGTTTATCACAAGAAGCCTTGCCAGGTACAGCTTATTACTCTGTCTCCATTTGTTTAGAAGATAATTTTTTTTAAACAGGTACATAATATATTTCAAATAACAGGATTTGTTCTTATCTTCCTTCTTTAACCAAAAACAAACAAAAACCACAGTATATGTCAGCAAACCTGCTTGTTGGTTTCAGTATTATGAAATTAAAAGATATACGAGGAGGCCAAAAAATAACCTTAATATGGCAATAAAAAGTCAAAATCACATAGTAGATGGTTTTTTTTTTTTTTTTCGTACGCCCGCTAATACTCGAGGCGAAACTCAGGTTATTATTTTATGTCTAACCTGACATTGATTTTACGTGAGTATCCCTTTATTTCTTGTACAGAGACAGGTGTCCCTCGCCATTCAGGCAAATACTCGCCGATTTCGGAGGTACCCATTGCAGCTGGGTCGGCTCAGGAGCCGCCAGTCCCTGGTCGACGACACTCCTTCAAATGTCCTCGCCAGGTCTCGAGTTAATCCAGTCCAAATCCCGGTCGACGAAAAATCCTCAAATGCCGTCGCCCGGGTTTGATCCTGTATCACCCGGTCGCCAGAGCGGTGTTGTAACCACTACGCTAGCGCGGCTCCCATGTAGATGGTTGAACTACAGATATGTTATGCCCTCCTGCTTGAGATACCAGTGCGCGCAGCCCCGTTGTCCTGATGGGAAGTATGATGTCAGCAAACCATAGCCAAGATGGCCGTCCCCTTGGAAGCATGCACGAGAGAAGAGCAGCGTGCAGTTATCTGTTTTTTGGGTAGTGAGGGTGAGAAACCAACAGACATTCATCGGAGGATGAAGAGGCAGTCTGGGGATGCTTGTGTGTCACTTCATCAGGTTTATGAGTGGCACAGGAAGTTTAAAAGCGGGGTGTCAACTGTGACTGATGCAGTTCACTCCGGCCGGCCTCACACTGCGACTACACCTGACGCTATCGCTGCAGTAAAATGAGTGATACGGGAAAACTAACGGGTAACAATTGACGAGGTGGCCTGAGAATCGAAGATCAGTCATGGCTCAGCGCACCACATCATTCACGACGTGCTGCAGTACCACAAAGTCTCCGCTAGGTGGGTACCAAAACAACTCACCCCCGAACTGAAAGAATGTCATGTGGATGTTTGTGAAACACTGTTACGACGTTATGAAGCTGAAGGAGATTGCTTTCTACACCGTATAGTAACTGGTGACAAATGCTGGGTCCACTACTTCCATACTTCCAGCCAGAGACTAAGCAAACCAGCATGGAGTGGCAACATTCATCATCGCCGAAAGCAAAGAAGTTCCGTACAACGCAGTCGGCCGACAAATTGATGCTCACGCTCTTCTGGGACTGTAAAGGCCCAATCCTGGAACATTACCTACCCAGGGACTCACTATCAACAGCAAATCATTCTGTGATCTGCTTCAGAACCACTTGAAACCTGCAATCAGGTCAAAACGTCGCGGCTTGCTCAATTCTGGTGTGTTGTTTCAGCATGATAACGTGCAGCCGCACACA
The DNA here is from genome assembly GCA_024509875.1 of Oreohelix idahoensis. Taxonomy (NCBI): domain Eukaryota; kingdom Metazoa; phylum Mollusca; class Gastropoda; order Stylommatophora; family Oreohelicidae; genus Oreohelix; species Oreohelix idahoensis. Next base: position 627,551 of record JAMPIV010009126.1, read on the forward strand.
GCTCGTGCGACAGTAACAAAAATCATGAATCTGCATTTGGAGTGTCTTCCACATCCTGCATATTCACCAGACCTCGCACCGAGTGATTATCATGTGTTTGGACCCCTCAGGAAGGCACTCAGTGGCAAGAAGTTCAGTACGGAGGTGAAAGAGGCAGTGCATACGTGGCTACGCAGTCAGTCAGAGGAGTTTTTTTCTCGCGGAATCCAGGCATTAGTGAAGCGTTGGCACACCTGCATTGAACATGGTGGGGACTATGTTGAAAAGTGTTTAAGTGCTTACATTCCTATTTGTGAATATTCTGTTAATAAAAAAATATTAAGGTTGCTTTTTGACTCCTCCTCGTACAATCTTAACTGTATTTGCGGTTCAGTTAAAAAAAAAAGTAAATTAAAAAAAAAAAATAAAAAATGTTGCCTCGTTTTGGCGAGGCACGTCCCGTTCAACCTAGTCGGTTACATTAGGGCGCATGTCCAAATATAAAAGACCTTTAGGTCTGGTGCTTTCATCCTGCAAATAACATTTTCTGAGAGGACAAAAACACATACACAAAAGTAGATACTCACCATCAACTTTGCGGAAATTGGGATTCTCCGAATAGTCTTGCTTTGCCTTTTTTTTTTTTTTTTAGAAAAAAGAAAATGAATCTTAAACAAAGGCTCAGGATACAAGAAAACAAAATAATATTGTTAATTCAGAAATTCCAGTATAACATATGGCTGTAGGCTCAGAATTTTAAGTATAAAATCATGTTCTGGGCTCAGAATTGTAAAATACCATTGTAGGCTCAGAATTTCAAGTATAATATCCCATTCTAAGCTCAGAATTATAAAATACCAGTGTAGGCTCAGAATTTCAAGTATAAAATACCATTGTACAATAAGAATTTGAAGTATAAAATACTGTTGTAGGCTCAGAATTTTCAAAAAAACTGACGTAGGCTCAGAATTATAAAATACTGTTGTAGGCTCTGAATTATAAAATACCATTGTAGACTCAGAATTTCAAGTATAAAATACTGTTGTATAATGAGAATTTCAAGTATAAAATACTGTTGTACAATGAGAATTTCAAGTATAAAATACTGTTGTAGGCTCAGAGTTTTAAAAAACTGATGTAAGCTCAGAATTATAAAATACTGTTGTAGGATCAGAATTTCAAGTATAAAATATTATTGTTACCCAAGGCCTTGAGCGCTGATCGGCTGAGTAGTCACTTCTTGAAGCACATTTACAGGGTTCAAAACCTAGTAGCATAAAACTCCAATGTGCCCATATGGATACCTGACTCTTCTTTTGAGTCAGGGAAAGCTAAGGCAGCAAGGAAGGTAACTGGTCACTCCATCATAAACTGAAACCTAGGATAATGGAGTCTTTAACACTTCATTCCCCCATGGCAGTATCTGCTATGGGTCTACCTTATTTTTTAACTAAGGCCTTATGCATGGAGGCATATCTGGAGTCTTCCTTATATGACCACCAGCTATCCACAATGCTACAATACACGTACGTGGAAGTGAGGCTGATTACATCCTCATTGACTCTTGAAATCATTCACACAATTCCATGGATTTCCTTGTGGTGAAACTTGTTGAGAACCCAGCATTGTACACTAAGCTTGGAGAAGTCACATGAGCCCCAGGCTTAATTCTTTGGCTTTGACTTGGTTGACTGCACACAGAAGGATCTCACTATGGACCCAGTGAAAGGCAGGGGAAGCTGAGAAGTGGCTCTGTGCAGGACGCAACAATTCCTTGGGGGAGCCCAGAACCAGAGTACAGTATTTTAGCTCTGCATAGTTGGAGAGCCCCCTTGGATGGTGGGGAATGCACAGTATGCCACGCACTTATTACTCCTAGCTTGGGACCAGATGTGACGATCCTTTAAATGCAAGCCAAGCTGGATAAACTGGAGCTGATGACTTCAACTCTTTAAACACGTTTCAGAATGGCAGAAAAGCCACAGGAAAAGCCATGATCTACAGGAGTCTTCAACTTGCTATTGGCTGCTAAAGAGTGAGAAACTCAGCAGTCCTAGTTAAACAACAACAACAACCTAAGGTCTTACACAGGTTGAAAAGCTATATTACTATTACAAGACAGTTATCAAATTGTCCTTTGCTCTCCAACAAATGAGTCACCTTATACGACATGCCTGAGGGTGCAGAAGTCCTTGTCTTGAGACACCTCCAAGAACTACACAGGGCGAGACTTGTTATCACTATTATTATTAAATGGTTAATAATATACTTACCACGCGATCTCTGTTTTCATGATCAACCATGTCGAGGAGTGGATATGCTTCCTTCACATCTTCAATTGTACACAAATCAGTGAAGCCAAGACTAAATTGTGTTAAGGTTTATTTTATTTATAAAATCTTGCTGGATCTGTTTTGATTATCCTTTTTTAAAAGTCAGCTTTACAGCTAACAGTAATTTTCCCACTTGCGTGTTTTAAATAGCTGCCCTAAATGACTGCACAGTTGTTCATGTTATAAACTGCTTATTTACAATTTACAGTTTTTGACAGATAGTTTTATGCATATATCCTGTTGCTTTTGCGGATGTTATGTCAAAAACTGTGCTGGTCAATGTCTTTAAAACAAGCTGAAAAGCATAGATTAACCATTATACCTGTTAATTATAATCTGCACAGTGCAAATCTGATAAGTGTCATCTTTTTCTTGAACTTTTTTTTGTAACTTTTTTTTAGAAATGTACTATAGTTTGCATCTGAAATAAGGTTCATAAATGTCCTTGCATCAATTGAAAGATCAATGTTTAGAAACTGAATGACTAGTGAAAGGAAAATGTGCTTAACTGTTACACAATGCTCTGCGTGGTTTTCACGGGTCTACGAAGAGACAGAGAGAACAGAACCACTGTTCCGTCAGGCATGTAACAGGTTCTGCATAGGGTTGATAACCTCATCAAATAAAACAAACTGCTACAAACACTACCACTGCAAGAGCACAAGCTTCCTGCAAGTATGCCAGCTGCTGTTGTGGCTTAATGCTCCTCAAGGAACATAAAGGGAAAGAGAGGGGATATATTTTCTTTTCTGACTACAAGATTGCACTTTTTCTCAGAAAAATGCTGCACAATAAAATTAAACTTGATCTTATGGTTCAAATGTGTTTATACAATACCAAACCTACCCTCTGTCCTGTTCTTACTGTTCTGAGTCTACTATCATTTACTGGACACAGTATTAAGGTCTTTGTCTTGTGTGGACTGGCCTATACTGTATATAGGGGAACAACAGAAGTGATTGCGTCATTAATAGGCTGAACTGCCCATGGTAAACTTCCGGTGTTATGTCTTGCGGTTCGCACTAATGACCTGTCATCGAAGCATCATTTTTTGGTGATGCGTAGATGGCAGGGAGGATAGTGTGATTCGCTTGCATAGCTAGGCGGGGTTGTCGCACGGAAGATCCAGGGTTCGAATCCTGGGTAAGCCACTCATGTCTGTTGTTTTTCTGTTGTCTAGTGTTCTACTTCTTTATTTCCCATGAGTGCCTGATAACATTCCTTTATGTTTGTCTCATATTAATTTAACGTAAGTACTAGAGTAATTGAGATTACCTTGCTTATCAGAAATATAAATTGGTTTTCATACGATTTTATCTAAATAACGAGTATGTAAATAGGGGGGAAAATAATGTATGTGAAGTCTTTCAAGTGATGTGGGATTTGCAAAACTTTTGTGCCTTGAAGCTGATGTATTGTTTTAAGGAAGTGAAATTTTAAAACCCATCAATAACAATAGTAATGAGTGTACCAGCACTGGTAATGATTATAGGGGAATGTGACCAGCAAAATGTCATGCAGAGCTGCAATTTTCTTTCCTGTCCCTTTTTCTTCTTTCTCTGTGGAGCATGGAGGCCACAGCTGTAGTAGCCTTCATGCAGAAAGCTTGTGCCAAAATACTTCTATGTTTGAAGTGGCAGTCTCTGCAGCAATGTTTTACATGGTGGGGTTGTGAGCTTCATGTAAACCTTAGTGACTTTTTATGACATGACTGGTGGCAGCAGTAGTTTTTCTACTTCTGTCTCATCAAATACCCCAGGAACCATACACAGCCAGCTGCACTTTAAGAATTTGTGATTTTAAATGTGATAAAAATATTTAGACCTCAAGTCTGCTTTCTATATTCTTCAAAGGATACTCTCTTGCTATCTCCAGCCTATGCTCCTGACCAACGACCAGTGTGTGTTTGCTGTGAAATTCACGAAGAAGTTTGGCTGGGGTTGGTGCATGAATGACATGATCAGGAGAAACCTTCAGATAAAAACAAAAATACCTAAATGTTTAATGCATCTGATATACTGGAAAGTTAAATAATAAAATTAGGCCCTACTAAATTTATTATTTAAAAGTTAAAAAACCGACAGCATTATATGTGAGCACGTTAAATAAAACATAGTTCAAATCACAAATATGTTATTACTCACATCAATATTGAACCAGTTGCTGATCTGTTGTGCTTTATCTGCACTTCTGTTGCAGGCATTTGTGACAAATGCAACTGGGACTTTAAGTTTGCCATCTGAATCCTTCAGCTTATCAATAGCTTTCTTTGCTGGATCAAGTGGTGTACTTCCTCGAGCTAACACGCCATCAACATCAAAAAGGATTCCGAAGTTCACCTGCATTAAAAATGAGATGCATTCTTAACTGATTCCGTACGCAAGATCTAATAATAGATGCAAAGGCCGAACGCTGTAGACGTAAGATCTTTTAAAAGACGCTGATTTATTTCATTGTTTCTTTCTATTCTATTTTATACTGCCCGGAATTTATCTCGAACGGAAGTAAACACAAAACTGGGCAAATTTCAACAAGCTTCAACGTCTTTTATTTGCGTTTGAACAGATTTTTTCACATTTATCTTCATCTTTAATCGTGTTTTGTCGTATCGCCATAATGGCCGAAAAACACACAGGATATGTTACTAATATGTGAACAGTGAACAAACTGTGTGATCAACCATAACTTTCTTACTTTTTCTGTGTTTCTAAATGGATTACCTGCACAAAGAGAGCAGTGAAACTGTATTGTGATAACAATTTATGTTACAAGCCTTACGTAAGTCAAAACTTTTTGTTCAAAATTTCAAGTTATCTTTTTTTCCGTGTACATGTTATCTGTTATAACATAAACATAACATAAAATTAGCTAGAAAGGCATATGGATTTATATTGTTCATCCAATGTACTTTAATTTGATATATAATATGTTATACTTAACTCATGATTAGACAAACATTGTCAGTAAACGTAAATTATGTATGTGTAAATTTTTGGGGCTTAAAAATAATTCCGTCCAGAGCTGAAAATAATTACGTACGGAATCAGTTAAATAAAATTCTTTCTGGACAACTCTTAACATTATGGTTCATTTTTTCAAGCACATAATAGTTTCTAGCGAGGGGGTTGTTAAGCCTTTTGACATAATTAATGCATAAGGAAACACATACTTCATGCAGGATATATGTAAATAATTGCTAAGGAAAACCTGCTTCAAGTCTGATGAAAAACGCCTGGTTTCCAACAGTATGCTTCCAAAGAGCAGACGTCTACAACTAGGCCTAAGGCCATAAAGAACACTGTATCGGTAAGAACAGTAGCATTGCGATCGTAAAAATCCTTGAAAAGTTCCTCGAAGTATATATTTCAATGATATCATCTCTGCTTTAATTACAGTTAATGAACAAAATAATAATAAATCAAGCAGAACAAGCAAATGGCACTTTCTCCCTCAAACCCATTCTAATTAACAAGCACGATTTCACAACCTTGATTAGATTACTAACCCAAACAGGAAGTGACCTTTATTGAGAGTCGTGTGAGAGCGTTCCATTCCGGTGCTCCGAGTTAACAATAACAATGCTGTAACTAGTGCCGGCTTGGATTTTCATGATCTCTTTTGCATTCACAACATGTCTTCTCTCCCCCCCCCCCCCCCCCTAATTTCTTTACCTTTTTTTTTTCACAAGAAATTGTTTTCCGTGTAACTGCTGGGATTCTAAAGCAGTTAATAAAGCCTTTCAATAAGAACCAGTTGCCTGCGCTTTGCATTATTATAATAACTATGCCGAGTATGTTCATCTTCTTGTTCTTCTCTTCCACTTGATCTGTCACTGCACTTAAAAAGGGATAATAGTATTAGCTGTCTGCATGATCGGATATTCATAGTATATATATTTGTTTTAAATTACTGAAAAAAAGAAGATATCCCGTTCAACCTCTGATGGGTTATAATTAGGATATATATTGTTTTCAATTCCAAATAATATGAACAACCGCCGATATGAGAAAGTGGCATCACATTTGTCAAATCAATATAAATAGGGACAATCACAATTGTGCTTATACGTTAAATAAATAGAAAAAAAAAATAATAATAAAATCAAGAATAAACTCTGAACAAGAATAATATTAAAGTGGAGGGGTGTAAAGGCCTGGTGGTTCTAGTTATATAACGGACTTTAACAGATATTTAATTGACTTTCATCTGCATTGTAAGAACAGTATCAGACCTTCACATTCCCAGCCACTATATATTAACATTTGTTCGTGTTAAATATTGTTTGACTATATTATGCAGTTCCCTAGGTCTGTCTATTCTCAACGCCTCTTCTATATTTATAGGTAAGTTGGATGCTTGCAAATAATCTAATATTGGTATTCTCATTTGTTCATACCTCTTACATTTTAACAAGAAATGTTCTATATTATTGTCTTGAAGACAATATGTATTCATAGTATACTAACTTTCTTACGGCATAATTTTAACAAAGACCATTAAAATACTTACATCAATATTTTCTAAACTATCAGATCCCATAGAAACATCAGAGCTATCTGGAAATAATAAAAATGTGACATACAGTTTTATTTATTTCATTAAATATTCAGATCGTATTTATTAAACAGTTATCACTAGACTCACAATGTTCCAGCTTAAATGTTGCGCATATTACTGCGGGTAACATGATACTAGAAGAAGAAAGAAAAAAAAAACCACAGACACAAAATTGCATGTTAGTTTCACAAACGAATATTGCAGTGAGCTGTTACATCATGCTAGGCACATCCGCCCTGAGTTGATAATAAAAGGGTGTATTATAAACATATTGAAAAAAGGGTAAACTTTACGCATGTAGAACTATAAGAAAATAAATGACCACAAAGAGAATAAAAAAAGAAGTGGCTGTTAATAAAATGTATGAAGTTAAATATAACATCAAATATCCCCACCTTTTTTGACAAAAATAAATAAATAACTTGAAAGGGATACACAAACTGAGGATTTAATCCTTTTAGAAAACAAAATACACGGACACAATTAGAAATATTCTACGTTGCTACCATTTATAGGATAGATGGATATGAAAATTCGAAAATAGGTGATTCGTCTTACTGTGACAATAGATCAGGAAAATAGCCAACGTTGCGGACACTGGGCCTTCGTCAGTGTCGTAGATTTTCGATAGGAGAATTAAGACTAGGTTTGGTCCCTTCTGAATAGGTTTGAATAGGTGATAGACTCAGTGAGAGTTAGTGAAAGGGAATAGAATTTCCACACACGTGAGATGATAGATTTTGATATAGTGGCTGTCTCTGAAAGCGAAAAGAATTCTTCTCTCTCTCACCTATCTTCTACAACAGTTGTTACAGCGTCAGACAGACTACACCAATATACAGATTACGTATATTTCTATCACTCACAGGCACGCACATACACGTGACGACCGGTAAACACACAGACGTGGGAAAACTATAACAATGATATATATATTATCTAGAACGATCTGACCAAACACTATTATTAAGTTCAAGAGCGATTTTAATATCAGGAAAAAATCGGCTCACAACATCAAAAAAAAATACATCAAGGAGAATACATATACACATAGTCATAAAAATTCAAGGAAATGTTGCAAGGATGATAGCCCCCTTATAGTGTTAACTCTAGGTTTAGCCCAGCCCCGTTAAGAGAACAGATGATGGCGTCAGAGTCACAGATACATAGGGTTTGATTCTAAGAGTTTTCGTTGTTTTATCTCGTAATTATATGCACAGAGTTTGAAAAAAAAAAAATCTGATTTAACCTAAGACAAAAACACAAGAAACTCTAGCCTTAGCAACAAATTATGCAGATTGAAAAAAAAAAATTTTAGGACAGCAACAGGGTGTCAAAGATATAATAGTGAAAATATCACTCAAACCAGCGTACACTCATTCATTCCGCCATGGCCTCTCATACATGTACTCACGACTTGGCTCGCTGCCTCTTGGAACACACTGATTTTAGATCTTCACACAGACTCAAAAAATGCAGTCTTCTGCCAAGAAGTCCCCAGTTCCAAAAGACGTATTTAACTTGGAGTCTCCGGGAACGACTACTTGGGTGTGCAAATTTGTTCAAATGTCTGATTAAGTCACCTAAAATTTTTCCAGGCGCGGGAGTTAGCAGAGCACAATGTCAATAGCGTAGGTTTCTAGAAATGATGAATGTCAGGTCGGTGCCTTCCCTCAGTATAGGATTCACTTTAGTCACACCACAGATTTGTCCACAAAAAATATCTATATATAGTCGGGAAATGTTAGTTAATACTTGAAGTATTTCTCGCCACCCGGCAGAAAGATTACGTAGAGTTTTCTAGAAGAAATTAAGATCTGGCTCCAAGGTCCAGTATTTATCATTACAGTCTTTGAAAACCCGTTATTGGGATATAGTATTTCTGGCTAACTCGGGTTGCATATGCACTGTTAGACCAGTGGTACTTAAGAAACCCACGTGGTTCAAAATAAGGACTGTCTATTTCTTCACAAGTATGGAAACTACTACTAGGTGCTGGTAAAGTTAGGGTCACCCCAAAACTTTCACTGTGTGGAGGAAAAATAACACATATAATATAATAAACAGAATCTGTACTGGTTATAACTTACATTTAAACTTGCAAGCAGAGAGCTTTGCTTATCATTTAAACTTCCCGTGACGTAAGTTATATTTAAAAATCAGCAATCCTCATGAATTAGGAACACGTGCGTATTCCGTCACCATTCATGAGGCTCGATTCTAGAGTTTATACGTTAGTTTAGAAAAATACACTCGACTGAGTATTAGCGGTTAAATTAAATTCATAAATAGCTACAATTGCCGTTATAAGCTAGAAATTTTAATTTTATTCTGCTTTCCACTGAATGCTTCCCTAGAAAATATAATAGCCTACCACTTTATTTCTCTTCTGCGCTAAAGAAATAGATTAAAATGAATTAAGCGATTAAACACTTTAACACTCACAAAATCTATATATCTATCATATTAATTACCTCAACCACAGAATTACAGGTAGTCGCACAACTTAAGAATAAAAATGCTGAAAATATTTCTGGAAGTCTAGAAGTTCGACAAATTGCCGAAACAAACTGAGATCTTCGCTAACAGCTATTCTGTTTACGAGCAACCTATCTACTGTGAGTCTATGAGCGAGAATGAAATTAAAGTTTCAAACTTGGCCAATATCTTTAAAATCGGACACAGGATCCTAATCTTATTTCGCCAAGCGAAATAGTCTCCCCTGTCCGTATAACACCTTCGTCCGCTTATCGCGTGACGTAACAGCCATCAGTGGCCGAGGGCTTGCATGAGTTGCAAATCTCAGACCACCGTCTGCAGTGCGGAGTGGATTTTCACGCTAAGCCGGTTTTTTTTTCTGACGAAAAACCTCATGCGTTTACTGAAATGCAGACTCTCTGTCTACTTTCCATGTCCCTCGGGTGAATTTTCACGCCCCAGGCCAGAGACCCTCAGGCGAATGTCTAGCGAATGCTGTAAATTCACGCCTATCGTCCGACCAGCGCGACTGACATGTACGCAATACCACCCAGGTGCGATTCTCAGTTTTAGAGAAAGGAAAACAGGTAAAGTTTGCGAATTATATGAAAATAATATTCGCAAAACGAATGGATGAAAAATATACAGGAAAAAGGAAATACAGAGATAATAAAAGAGAGAATTCGGGTGAAAGAATAGGAAGAAGATGTAGGAAATTAAATGAATATAAACCCTACGTGACAGTCAGTGAAAGGAAAGAAAGTGAGAGCTAAGGATACATGAGAAAAAAAAAATGGGTATTATCCTTAAAATAGATTGCGACCTAGTGTGCCCATTGATAAGAAAGCGCGCCATAAGAACATCAGTTCTTCCTCTACCCCATCTTCCTCTACCATTTATAGAATATAGAGAAATGGTGAGGATGGGTGGTACACGTAAACAAATAGCGCCAATGAAAACTATTTAAAATATTTTTTTTTTAAATTTAATTCAGGGAGGAAAATGTCTTACTTAACCTCTGATGTTATAATTAGGATATACAGTATCTATAATTTTAGATAGTTATGTTCAATTGCCGCCGTTTGCTTATGCCATCATCGCCCCCTCATCTCTTTTTGTATATGTAATTCTCATAATCAGTTTCCTTTCTGCTCACTATCGAGTATGGCGCCGCCACAACAGTTGACCTCCCTGCAGGGCGCCTGTACCAAAACATTCGTGTGCTGTTGCAGCAGTTGTTCATGTAGCGATTGCTATAAATGAGGGTGCTAGCCCCATGTACAACCTCATTTAGACACCTTTTACGACACGCTTGATGGAGTAGTAGGTCTATTCTTTCTTCGTCTCAGAGACCCCCGGGTACTACGCCGGGCTTTCTGTACATATCATTTATCGTCATATTCCCTTGGGTGCCACCACTGCAGCAAGTCTCTACCAAAGCATTCATGTACTCGTGTAGCGGTGGTTTCTGTAACAATGTGTTTTTACAGTATTAGATTGCCTGCCACATGCACAACTCCATGTTAGTCGTTAAATTTACTGTTCTATGTATCTAAGATACGAGACACTGTATATTCTAATTATAACCCAAAAGAGAGAATGAAGCTGCCGATCGCACCAAGTGGCGATGCTCTCTGTACGGCGCCACCTGAGATTTGGCGAAAAGAAGCTCTCACAGCAAGCAGAAGAGAGGGGAAAACGTCGAAAACCAGGAAAATAAGCAGCTGAGGGCTGTCACCTCAGGGGCGCTATTCCCATAGTCAGTTATGACTGAAGGAGCTATTATTATAATCTAAAAGGGGTTTGGGCGTGATATTATTCGACACTTTACTGTTCATGTGCCATTTCATTAGTCGGTAAAGACAGCAAAGGTTTAGTGACATGCGCATTTATGTCAAAATCCGCAGTTGCTTATGAGCCCAGTCAAACTTGTTTAAGTTCTGATATACCTTTCAGAATTTAACTAAGTCAACTCCTTAATTATAAAAAGCTGCTTACACATATTTTGTAGTTAGTGGGGAGAACAGAAAAAAGTTTCACGTTTATAACACGCGAGCACTTTTATCTGAGACAACCAAATTTCTAGCCGGTGAATGTGTTTCAAGGTCAAGCCGAAAGAGAAACAGCTGAGCCAGTCAGCTGATTAATGTAAACAAAGATAACCTACCACAGACGTAGCGGTAGTGTAGAAAATGACTAGGCTGCTTGAAATTATTTCGAATTATGTCATTTTCAGTGCAAAATTCACTTACCATGGAGTTAAATTATACAGTTTATTATTTTCACATTAACTCGATGTGAAGTCTGAACTATCGTGAGCGCCGTCTGACTGGCGTCGGCGATCATTCGCTCTGCAATATAGACTGGTTCTTGGGTCTGTATTCCCTAACATGTTACACTGTTTAGAATCTTCGGTCTTTGTCGTCAGCGTCCTTAATTTATGTTCCACAGCTGTTGCTCGCCATCGATTTATTTTCTGGACCGTCTTTTTCAGTTCTTACCACTAGATCCCGGTTACTGCTACTAGGGCTTCCTTTTCTGCCGTTCTTCTACATGTTCTCACTGGTCTCTCAACTCTTCCATTCCCCTATGGGTTCCAATAAAGGGCATGTCTATTTGTACTGTTTGGTTGTTTCCTGAGTATGTGTCATATCCATCTCCAGCTTCTTTAATCTGCAGCTCTATTGGTTGTCCGGTTCTATTTCACGGATCTGTGTTCGTTCTTACATCGGGCTATTTGATAAGCAGGAGGGCATCTGTTGGTGAAAGTCTGGAGTTTGGATACAATTCTTGGTGGCATGCTACGTTCCTGATGCACTGAGTTGAACAAATGTTACATTTATATTGAACAACGTAACTTTTCGTGTGTGAGAGCTGCAGAGTTCTATACTGGTGGGAGCTGAAGGCAAATCTGGCTGTTTTTATCCTTTCATTCGACCTCCTGGTATCTCTTTGTCGATCTCTACATTCTTCCTCCCCCCTCCCTTTATAATTTCGTATGTTGTGTTTTAGTTTAGTTGGGAAAACCATGCCCAGTAGAAGAGGACCGCTATTCTGATTGGTGTAATACACTGCCTTTGCTCAGTGGCTGCTGTCAGGAAATCATTTGCCGTGTAGACGTCTATGTGAATATGAACATCCTTGCGTAAAACTTGGTGTCTATGACTTAGTCATCCGTCCACCTTTTTTTTTTTTTTTTGTTTTGTTTAACTAACACAGTTGAACTTTTTCTTACTTTCGCTGACAAAACTGTTGCTTTTTTCTGTGCACATGGAGAGACGTTGCAAAAATCTAAATATGTAAAAATAACACAATCGCAGGTATTTCTAAGAATAATCAGTGTGCATAAAAAATAGCACAATCACCATTATTTTAACGGATTTGAGAAGTCGAAATTGATCGGCGAACTGCATTTGTCTTAATATGTGGATAACTTAGAAGCCTCTGCATAAATTTTCAGTTGTAGCTCTTGAAAATAAGAGATTTAGGGGAAAAAACAACTAAAAAAAAAAAAAACTAATGTACCGTACTGGTTATGTTTATCAGGGATACTTGTCTCGGAGATAAAATGTCATGCTTGAACCTGCAATCGCATTCTTATCTAACTAGCGCACATTTAAACAGCCATTTCTAATTTATACTTATAGCCCCAAATTTGGCAGTGTCTTTGATTTACATTAAAACGTAATCAGGTTTGAGTATGTCCATGGTGGTATTCACACGTTTTGGTAGCAACAGCTGATCATTCTTGACTCTCGTGTACCCTGACATTGACCTCAAACTCCGCCAATAGCAACCTGAAGCAGGTAGACGAATTGCTACTTGGCACTAGCTGGGGTACAGATAGCCAACACTCGTAACAAAGTCCCCGCCCTTAGGTAGAGGTCATAGTTGTTGTCATTGTTGAAGAAACTACTTATATCTCCTATGACTCATAGCTAATGCGGTTATCTTATGTATTATTATGTCGTTTACAAATCTTTGAAGTCAATATCGTTTGCCGCCAACAAGCTTATATACAAGATTGAGCTTATCTCCTTCAAATAAAGCGAATGTTTGTTGTTGTGTTCACCTTTATTGGGATAAACGTTTGTTATGTAGAGTGTATACTGAAAAATTGAATGGCAAGAAATACATATTTATACGCCTTGGGTGTAACTAAATTAAGAGTACGCGAGTAAGTGATAAGTCAAGGAGAGTTTAGATAGATTAGATACAGACGATGCAACTCTCTCTCTCTCCCTCTCTCTCTCTAGCAGACACACGCAATACTGAGATGCTCATCAGGATTTCCTAGCCAGAGCATTACAACCGGAGGTAACCTGATCATCAGAAAAGCCCCCCTCTTCCCCCCCCCCCGGTCCGACGAGTGTTTTTTTTTTTTTTTCAGGAGGTGGGGAAGGAAATGTTGTGTATTTTTAAAAGCTTCTTTCACTACTTAAACTTTTTACGTTTATTATCGTTCTGTATTAAGCTTCTCCGTTGCGTGCACAATTCTTGTGCGAGTACAAACCAGTGGTCAAGCTTACTTATTTATTTAGACATTTATCTTCTACCTTGGGGTGTAGAGGTTAGCCAGAGAAAGCACCATGCTATTCCTATCAGCTGTCTTTCTTTTGGCCAGGTTCCAGTCCCGTTCTCGGTCCTTCAGGAATTTCTGATGTTGTTCGCCCAGTGAACTCTGGGTCGTCCTGGAAGTCTGGATCCCTGGCTCCTGGTTTCCTATATTTGTCGTGGTAGTCGATCTCTCCCATTCTGCAGACATGGTCAAACCATCTTAACTGGGACTGTTCCATTCGGGTCTGCAGGGACTGGGTTTCTATGTCAGGACGTATCGTCTGGTTGCGAAACACTTCCCATCTCCAGTGGCCACGCACGTCCATTCATTTCGCTTCTGCAAATTTTATCATCTCCTACTACATGCACCCCCATCCGCCACAGTCTCTTCCATTGGTCCATTAGGCATCTATTATTCCTCTTTTCCTGTGGATACCGTTAGACTGCCTGGTGACTTGACACGCCTAATGTTGTTTCCTCGGTGAATGTCCAGTCTGAATTTGCGCCTTTTAAACAAACAAAAAAAATGCTTGTTGACGGGATTGTTTGAATGTGACTTACATCTGAATCTCTCTTTTCAAATTCCATTTTCTTTAAAGAGTATTCTTAATCTTCTGTTTACGAATATTTACATTCAATAAACAACGCACACGCGCACAAGTGTATTTATTATGTAGCACACAAGGAAAATGTTAATTTCAAAAGCGCGAGCGACCTTCGCGTGCTTTCTCGTGTCTAGTTCAGGAAACGAAAGCACTCATTGAGTGACCTTCGATATTCACTACCCACTTATACCAACCTTTCATGCACGCACATAACCCGTGCTGACGTGGCTTTTTCCAGTTGGTAAAAAGTGGCACTGCAGTCAACTGAGATGAAATGGTTTTTATTGGCTCTAAGATCAGTATAGTACTGACAATACAGAAATAGAATTTCTGCAGGAAAATGGTGAAGTCCCAGTGTATGAGAGAACTACTGGTATCACAAATTAGTTACGGCTGTGAATGATCTGATCTCGAAAAATTAGTAGAGTGGAGACAGTCATAAATTGCTACCCCGCTGTGTAACTAACTGTGATATTAAAACAAGGAAACAGATTTCACTTAACAATTATAAAATTGTAGTAAAATTGTAATTATAAAATGATACTAACAAATACAATCATTATATATGATGTAGGCATATTCTCCTACCAGTTTATAGTAAGTTTACCTACCCTCTAAGATTAATACAAGCCAGATTGACTCGACTTTAGTGAAGCAAGTCTGCCTGTTCATGCAGCTAAGCATAAATCAGCCTTGACAGCTTTCTCTTTCCCAGTATGTCGGTCGAGCTGGCCTTCGTGTTTGTGTGTGTGTTTTTTTTAAATAAAACGCGCCCGTTTATATAGGTAGACGCAGGGAATCTGCCAGTGTGTAAGGAAGCCTTTTGATTGTTTCTCGGCGGTTTGGTACATTCCGTGACCGAGTCCCGAAAAACAGGGCTTATGCCTAATTTTATTCTGTCTGCCGCCATCTTGGGGGAACAAGATGGCGTATACTTCGTGTAAGTTAATCTCTCCTGTCTCAGAGTCTGTTGAACGTTGATTGGCTGGGCATATTTGTATCTCGACATTGTGTATTAGCAAAGAAGTGGGTTTACACACACGTTTTACGACAGCTGTGTTAGTTAGCTATCAAGGATCCAAGAAAAGTATCGTCCATACATGATATTAAGATACACGATAGAAGCAGACATTAAAATAATGCGCGAATGAGAGATAGTATATCAGCTTTCACTAGTCAGACAAGGAAAATATTAAGGACAAACTTCTTCCAATAAATTAACATGTATGTGTCACGGGGAAAGATAGAAAACCAGATACATTTAAGTTTACCCGGGCAACGGGCACATTAACTTTAGCTGAGGAATCTGCATTATAACAAATCTCGGCCTTTTGAAATGAATACAGTAGGCCTACATGGTTAGGGTTTGTACACGAACATTTTATCTGTGATAACTCATACAAATAAATAACCGCGTGAATTAAATGTTGAAATTGTAATTTACCCGGGCAAAATTAGGTTTATCCTGCGTTATATTTTTACCCGTACCTGTAATATGTGAATTATGTTATCACGCACTGGTTGATTCTATAGCAATCTGTTTTATATCATGAGGTTGCCAACCCTATGCACAACATCATATTAGTCACCTCATAGGAACAGTAGTCTGAGGGGACAGAAGTCCTATTCTTTGCTCCTCTGAACTACACAGGGTATTTGATGGTAGACCTACTTGTAAATTATTTCAAGAATTGTCCGAAAAAAGAACCGACGAAGAATTTTTAAGCCAGAAAACGATATCAAAGTTTTGATAGGCCTAGGCCTAGGCCCTGTAGAAAATATGCCTAGGCCTATTATAAAAAGTAATTACAGACATCATCATTTTACTTTGCGCTTCTCTCCTCTCCCCCCCCCCCCCTCCTGGAGTATGGAACCACCACTAACAACTAGTCCCTTGAAGGAATCCAGCACCACACATTCACATGTTAATGCAGCGGTTGTTTGTGTGGCAATTTGTGTTATATGCTGAGGTTCCAGCCCTAAGGACCTCAGTTTAGTAGCCTTATACGACATGTCTGATGTTGCATTAGTCTTACCTTTTCTTTGTCTCGTTAAAGACCCCCGGGAACGAAATGGGACAATTTAAGAACAGCTGACGGTTAAATAAAGTATTTAAAGATAGCTCACAATTTTAAATAATTAAGGTTATAGCCTATAGAGTAATTAACAACATTTCAGTTTAAGCTCAAAACATAATAATTGTAGCAAGTTATGACACAACATGACATTTGCTATTATCAGACAACTCGACATTTGATATTATCAGACAGCACGACATCTGCTATTATTAGACAACACGACATTTGTTATTATCAGACAACACGGCATTAGCTATTATGAGACAACACGACATTTGCTATTATCGGACAACACAACATTTACGATTATCAGACAACACGACATTTGCAATATCTACCTGATATGTAGTTGTCGTCCAGATTGTTGGACCAGCATGAGTCGCCGACATCAATCTTGATAAAGTTTTCGCAAGAATCACTGGATTCCATGGTTTTACTTATTTATTATTCTTTTTATGTGGATTCTCACTGAAGAAATAATAAAACAATAATAAACGATAAGTCCTTTTTATGAACTGTAACTTTGAAAAGAAAATGAAAAGCTGTTTTTCACGTGAGATGGTTAGAGTGTCCTTTGTCCGTGTCTGGGATAAAATGGGAAAGCTAATTAAAAGATCAAATTAATGATCGCTGATTTCAGGATATTTTTAGACACATAGTAATTATTATATTGCAGTGCCTTTGTGATATTTTTGCAAAAACAAGAAAAAAACAAACAAATTATTAATACTGATTTGTAATGTACCTTCAACTGAACTAGATAATAACATTATCGCTACATAAAAGTGATTTGTCGTATAATATTGAGAGGTTACATAACAATGTATTATTTATATCTATCTATCTATCTATCTATCTATCTATCTATCTATCTATCTATCTATCTATCTATCTATCTATCTATCTATCTATCTATCTGTCTGTCTGTCTGTCTGTCTGTCTGTCTGTCTGTCTGTCTGTCTGTCTGTCTGTCTGTCTGTCTGTCTGTCTGTCTGTCCGTCCGTCCGTCCGTCCGTCCGTCCGTCCGTCCGTCCGTCCGTCCGTCCGTCCGTCCGTCCGTCCGTCCGTCCGTCCGTCCGTCCGTCCGTCCGTCTGTCTGTCTGTCTGTCTGTCTGTCTGTCTGTCTGTCTGTCTGACTGTCTGTCTGTTCATCCATCTATCTATCTGTCATGTCTGTCTGTCCTCGATTTAATTTCTTAATATGTCTTTCTCATCCTCACTACGTGTCATCTTTTATTTCTTGAGAGTAGAAAAAGAACAGTGGTACCGCTCACCAGTGGCGTACTAAGGGGGGTGCGAGGGGGCGGTACGCCCCTGGTGACAGCCAGGTCGGGGTGCCATCAGACACTTTTATGATAGTGCTTACTGTTAAAAATATACTTGCAAGTGTGTTTCTTTATGGGGTAAGGGTGCCAAAGGTAGGATCCGCTCCGGGTGCCAAATACATTAAGTACGCCTCTGCCACTCACTAAGGCATTTCGCTTCTGTATTGCTCATACTGTACCCTCTTCATTCTAATTACTTCGTGACATCTTAGCTGACACACGCAACTTACTAAAAAAAAAAAAAAAAAGCTAAAATTTCACTTATGACTTGTTGCAAGAATAGAGTGCACTTTCCGTTACGCGCGAGAGAAAGTGCAAAGGTTAACCAGGAAGGTTGTCGTAACTGAAGGATCGTGGTAAGCGTATGGGTAAAACTTTGACAGAAAATTTTACTTGTACTAATTTTTTTAATTGTCACGGACGTAAAGCACAACCCCGCCCCCTGAAGAATTACCATTAAAAAATGTTATGTTGAAAATTTATGTTTATGTAAGTGTTCATTTATTTTCGCTGTTCCAGTCATTCGCCAAAAGTACAGACCGTAGAGAGGTCAATGACCTGAGCGACTCCATGGTATGTTTCATGCAAATGCGAATAGCTTCACGATCGGTAAATATGGAATTAGGTCGAGTTTCTAATGTTTTTTTACAATATGACATAATTTATAATAGGATTATTACTACGATTAATTCTACTTTAAGTATAAACTGATTATTGAAGATTAAATGACGACATGAATATGTTTGTTACTGGATAAGAAGAATCTACTTTTTGATCCTTCAGGCATTGAAGAGTATTATTTTACTTAATTGAAAGTAGTTGGGAAGCGCTTAGTCACTCTCATCACATGACTTTCAGCCCATGTTTACACCAGAGTTTCCTCATTGTTTGACCTCGACCCTAAAAAAACAATTTTCCTCTCACAACCGCAACACATGGGCAGAGCTGGCCTCCTGAGTATTCGGCGTCTGGAGGCGAACGGTTTGATATGACCCCTCTACCCGCGAAAGTTAATTAAACTGTACTGAAAAATTAAGTAATATTCGTAAATAAATTAACGGATCAGTTTTATTTCGTTAGTAGGTAAGTGTAGTCTTGTAGACGATACTGCCATAGGGGAGTGAAGTGTTAGAGACCACCATACTAGGTCCAGCATGAGAGATAGGTGACCAGTTCCCTTCATCGCTGCCTTTTCCTCCCATAACTCAAGAGCAGATTCGGTACCCATTTACAGCAGGTAGACTAGAGCATGACGATTCCGTGATTTGAACCCAGTACCAGTGCTCTAACCACTCTACCAATAGGACACTTTGATTTTAGCGTTTTCTCATAAAAGATTTACATTGCACGCTTTAGCTGAACGAATCGTGTTACAGCAGAAGAAAATTCGAGCTGTTTGGCGAAAAAATACTCTTTTTTTTCCTCACCCTGTCTGGTGCCCGGTTGCCCTTAGCGCCCAGATCGCCTTGCCCTAAGACCGACGTAGCCCGTGGGTTTGGTACATGTTAATAATGACGAGGAGATGGGAACCATACGCTTATAAATAAGAACAAGTATTTTGTATTCCCCGAGACATTCTCTTGTACCCCTACGAACGTCCAGGCTACCCTCGTTTGTGTCGTGACTTCTGGTTTTTTTTCCCCCCCTTAACCAGCAGCACTTGGGCTTTCAGCCCTTCGGCCCAATGATATGTCATTGCGAGGCTGGGGAACCTGAGGACTTTCCTTCCAACCCGGTCAGGAGCTTCGCTCTTTCCCATCCACAGAGGGTTTATCACAGGAGCCGTTCAGGTTATTCAGTCTAAATCCCGGTCGATGACACTTCTACAAATGACCTCGCCCGGGCTTGAACCTTGAAAACCTGGTCACTAGCGCAACGTTGTAACCATTACACCAGTGCGGCTCCCTGACTTCTGGTTTAAGAACTACGGGTTTATATAGGAACGATAACTCTAAAGTATGTCATGTTGACCGCAGGATTATGGGGTGAGTTTTGTATATTAGTCACAGATCTAGTACTTCCGAGATACAGTCAAGTGATCAGACAAGTACATTGATTAACGATTTTGTGCCACTCTCGTTGTGGGAAGTAATGTCAGGTCTATCTCTTTCATGTCAGACTAGACCAAATGAATGAGCCCTTGCTTATCTGTGAGCACTTCTCTAAAGTCACTCAATATTTGCATCACCTGTTGGTTCTGTATCTCTGATAGCTGTGGACAGATTTTTAATTCATTATAAGTTTCTGGGGTTGGAGTAGATATTTTAATTCGGTGTAAGTTTCAAAATCCACTTTCCACTTTCTCCATTTATTTCTTCATTTTACGCACACAAACTTACCCCATCGCAGTACCTTAGATTTGTTGACCTCTGTTCATACTGCAATAGTGTCATTTCACGTCTAATTGACCATCCTTAAGGATTAATTCTAATCACTTAAGTTTTTGAACCAGACTAACTTCCTACGGTAAACGGGAAAATGATTGTTGACTGTTATGTAATCCTTTTCCGCCAAGATAAGCCTGTCCGTCTAGGCGCATTGTTCGCTACAAACGCGTTCAGACACTTGGGCGGATAATACAAAAGGAATGTCGTAGATTTTTGATAGGGGAATTAAGACTTGGGTTGGTCCCTTCTGAATAGATTAGAATAAGTGATAGCCACCGTGAGAGATTTTGTTTTTTTTTGTACGCCCGCTAATACTCGAGGCGAAATCTCAGGTTATTGTTTTAATGTCTAACCTGACATTGATTTTACGTGAGTATCCCTTTTCTTGTACAGAGACAGGTGTCCCTCGCCATTCAGGCAGATACTCGCCGATTTCGGAGGTACCCATTAGAGCTGGGTCGGCTCAGGAGCCGCCAATCCCTGGTCGATGACACTTCTTCAAATGTCCTCGCCAGGTCTCGAGTTAATCCAGTCCAATTCCCGGTCGACGAAAAATCCTCAAATGCCGTCGCCCGGGTTTGATCCTGAATCACCCGGTGTCACGTGAAAGATAATTTATTTTACCATCTTGTCCATAATTTGATTACTCCTTTAAATGTTCTGTTTTCCGAGACATTTTGTATTTTCGTTTCTTTCATATTCTACCTACATTTTTTCACCTTCTCAACCCCACCCGAGGTTGTTTACGCTGGCCAGCTGCGGTCAGCTAACGCTAGACGTAATGTTATCTAAACGCACCTGTTCGACCAGAGAAACATTTCTCGGGTCCGCTTTAAGTGTTAGAACGAGCCAAAGACGGTTTCTGTGAAAGAAACGGTTCGTTAGCGGCGGGTACCCTCTGTGGTCCCAACAGGGGAATTTCTCTGGTCGCTTTAAAACGTTTGATGACGAGCGGCTGGTACCCTTTGAGGCCTGGGTAACGAGTGTGATCTGTTTCAGGGGAAGATAACAATCGCGGTCAGTCTTTGGGTTTTCGCCCCTTAGACAAGATAGAGCATAATGTTATGCATTTCTCTACCTGGGGAACTTTCGCACGATTTCTTTTGTCTTACTCTAGATTACGTCTTTCGCCGAACTGCTGTAGAAATACGCACGCCAGGTGTTCGGGGGGGAGCGTCCCTTGTGATCTATAAGAGTAGACTGGTTTTAATAGACAAGGACATTCGTAAATTTTCCTGGCCCGTAGATGACCATCATGAGATAAGGCAAACTTTAACACAGTACTAGAATGTGTTTGCCTATGTTCTAGTCATTTTTCGGGTTTCAGGAAGACCGAATCGCTAGAGCAGACTTCAGTCAGGCGAAGAAAGTCATATACTCTTCGATCTAGAGGGTTTCTGTATACATCTAGCAACGAATCGTCAACCCCGTTCCTGAATCAAAACCCCTTTTTGTCAACGCCAAGTTAAGCTCACGCAGTGCAACGGAGCCAACGCTAAATTTGGAATCGCTAAACGCAGTAGTAGTTCTCTACTCGCCTATTGGATGACCAGCCAGAGCATTGCGGCTTCCAGAATATCAAACCCGCTCAGCATGCCTATAGCAGAATTCCATATCACCCGCCTTTTTTGTGCCTAAACGGGGCACTCAGCAAACCACAGCCAAACCAGTTTAAACAGGATTTACAGCCAAGCGGAGCCTTGCGCCGGATAAGCGCGCCTGGGTCTCTTTGTCCTCAAGTGACTTCTTCTGGTGTATTTCCTGGATACTTAAAACCTCGCACGTATGAGCAGCCATCTATGGACAGAGTTCCAGCCCCACTCACGCTATAAGGGAAGTCACCAACGTTTAGCACCAACAAAGAAAGTTTTGTAGGCTAGTCCCTCACGAAGGATCTACAAGTAATTCACTTCCTGGAGCTAGTACATTTGGTCCCCGAAAAGCGGACAGGCTGTCGCCCAGTTCAATCAGTTGGTCAGCAGGAGATAAACAGCGTCCCCCAGCCCAACTCGCGCCAGTAAGGGGGGGGGGGGGGGGACGGGTCACCAACGATAGCGCCTATACAGTGATGTTATTCAGGTTAATTCCATCACCGATGGAGGATATATACGAAAACACCACTTACTGGAGTTACTTCAGCTGGTCCCCGAAAACCGAAGGACTGTCACTCGATTATTTATCTCTTTGTGTTCTACAGGTTTTATGAATGGTGATCTGTGTGTGTTTTTCTTCTTTAATAAATTTTACACATTTATTAATGCGCTGTTCACGACCTTTCCATCCATATTTGTATTTTTAGCTCTTTACTATAATCTCTATGTACGATAAGAGAAGAGAGAGAGAGAGCAGGAGGTGCTTAGACAGACATAAGTGAGTTGAGGCTTGGAGAGAGAGATCATTTTGGTAAATCTTCTTCCAGGTTGTCTCAAGTCCATCTCCGATTTACACCTTATCTAAAGTGTAAGCTATAACTCTGTCAGTCCACTATCCCTTGTCGATTTCACTACAGTTGTCCAACTCGACAAATACTCTACACTCTAACTCAACCACGACACCCGGTCGCCAGAGCGGTGTTGTAACCACTACGCTAGCGCGGCTCCCTACCGTGAGAGATAATAATAGAAATATATTTCCACGAGTGAGATGGTAGAAATTAATAGAGGCTGTCCCTGAAATCGAGAATCTTCTCTCTTTCAGCCTATCTTCTACAACAGATCTAGAGGAGTCAGACAGGCTATAAAACACACACATATATATATATATATATATATATATATATATATATATATATATATATATATATATATATATATATATATACCACTCACGTGCACACACACACAAGTGACGACAGTTAGAAGCACAGACGTGGGAAACTATAACAATGATTATATAGAAATTTTGGAACGAGCTGACCAACACGCTGATTAAGTTTGAGTGAATTTTAATTATCATCAGAAAATTCCATCACAACACATAAAAATTACATCAAGCATATACAAATAGTCATAAAGTCAATGAATTGCTACAAGAATGATAGACCCAGAGGTATGATCTTTTCCCTCGATGTATAGCCCACAGTCCTGTTAGAAGAAAAGTGATAGCCCCAAAGAGTCAAGGATACATATGCTATAGTCTAAGATTTCCCTTTAAAGGTATGAACAGACTTTGATACTCTGATCTATCCTAAGGAAAATATTGTTAGCAACAAAAACTTGCATAAAGACATTTTTAGACAGCAAAAATGGGTGAAAAATACAACAATAAAGGAATCACTCAGTCCTGCATTCACTCTATTCAGTCAGTCGTGATCACTAGCTTGCATTCGTACTTACAGCTTTGGTAGCAACTTCTGGAAAAACAATTTTTAGGATATGCACGTACAGAATCTCCAGGGTTAGTCATTGGCCAAGGGAACCCCAGCTCCACAAAGATAGGTTGAATTCACTACTTCAGGGAACGTTACCTTGGTTATTCTTATTTTAGGATATCTGTTTCTGTCACATTAAAATTGTCCAGGCACGAACGTTAACAGCGAGCAAAGTGTCAATAGCTTAGATTTCTAGTAACTAGGAATGTCAGGTAAATGCCTTCTCTCAGTATAGGACTTTATTTGGTCACACCACAACTAGTCAGAACTCCGTCGGAATGTTATTGATAGTAATATTTTACTTGCCACAAGGGCTGAAATGTACTTGAGGTTTTTCTCAGGAAGAATTAAAACTGGCTCGATGGGCCCGTTACTTCATTTAATCTTAAAGTTCATGTAATGCGTATTCTGTCGTTCTGGATGCCAACGCAATGCCAGACAGGTTTTACTTTATACACCCAAGTCTTTAAGAAAAAAATGTTTTTGTTCTTCACAGATGTTTCTCAGTACTAAAACCGTTGGTAAAGTTGGGCTACCCCAGTTTCACTGAATAAAGAGAAAACAACATATAAAATACTTATACATACTATTCCTCGGTTATGACTTACATTATAAACTGCAAGCGTAGAGCTTGTCTTATCGTTTAAGATTCCCGTGAAATAAGTTATATTTCTAAAATCCGTCACCATGAATTAGAAATACATACGTATTTCGTCAATACTCAATGATGAATCAGTGCAGTTATAAGTTAGTTTAAAATATTCTCGACTAATTACTATCATTTTAATAAAATTTATTTAAAGCTGCATGAGTTTAAGCTAGAAATTATAATTTATTTTGCTATCCACTGAAACACGTCAACTAGAGAATATAACAGACTTATAAATTTAATTTCTTCTGCACAGAAATCTAACTAGTAAAATGAAATAAGCGGTTTATCACTGAATCACTCAACACTACTAGATATATAATATATTTACCTCCAGACAGAACTACAGGCGATCGCACAAACTTAGAATTTATTCACTCATATAGTTAGTCTAGAAGCTCGGCAAAATGTCGAGTCAAACAAAGAACTTCGCCATGCAAGCTTATTTCCTTAGCACGAGCAACCTGTCTACTGCAAAATTTGGAGAACTGAATGAATAGTCTAAGCTACTCGGGTAGATATATGAAAACGGACAAAGGATCCCACGCTATTACGAAAACCCGAAATAGCGCTGGTCTATCTCTCTCCCCTCCTCTCTCTCTCTTAACACTTCCCATTAACTTTAGACGCTGGCCATAACTGCCAAAAGTGCGTCTTCACACCTACTGCGACATGTCTTATTTCTGAGCTATGCAGATTGGCGCCTCCTCACACCTCACGCCGAGAAACTTAGCCAAAGAAGCGCTTGTGTCAGATGAAAATGTAGACAAATGTCTGCTCTCTATGTCTGACTAGACGAATTCTCACACTATTTCGTTCACGTCCAGGGACTGACATATTACGCAATAAAATGCATTACTAAATGAGAAAAGAAACAGCAGAAGTCAGAATGGGAAAGTAATATTTATTCGCAAACGAACGAATGCGAAAAACAGGAAAAGGATAAAAGAGCGATAATAAAGTAGAGGACACGGGTAGAAAAGAAAAGAATATAGAACATTTATTGATCATAAATCTCTATGCGTCAGAACGTCCCCCCTTTAAGATATAGAAGCACTCCATGTCTACGTTATGGAAATAAATTTCCTATATCCGTAGCTTCAGGGTGTCTGTCCTCTTCCCTCTCATCTCCCCCCTCCGTCTCTCTCCAATTCCTACTCAAGCCTACTCCAAAAGTCCTTTCTCTGGAATGTCTTCCGTGTGCGCTTGAAAGAGCGTCGCCGCTTTTGACATTTTTGAAAGATTTCGTGTGTATACAGTGGAATTTCCCTGCCACTATCGTCATCTTCGTCAATTTTGGCGATCGTCAGGAGATGTTCGGAGGTCGGCACCGGTCTTTCCAAGAATTTCTTTAACCGATTTAAATGGAAAACCTTCTCCTTTCCTTTAATAGAGATCTGGTAGTTAGCCTTAGAAATCGTTTTCAGGACGGTAAATGGCCCTTGCCATCCGATCCTCAGTTTGTTGTTCCCGGTAGGGAGTAACACCAAAACTTTCTCTCCTGCTTGTAGTTCTCTCTCTTTCGCGACTTTCCTGTATCGGTTAGCGTGCTTTGCGTGCTCGCTTAAAGTTAGTCGTTGCTAGATCCCATCCTAGTTTCAACCTTTCCTTTAAATCCGACACATATTTACTTGCTGAGACAACTGTCTCATCCTCCTTCTGGTCTGCCAGCAACCAAAGTAAGGCTTCAAGTGGCCCCTTAATAGATCTGCCGAATAAAAGCGTGGCTGGGGGAAATCCTGTGGAATTATGAGGAGCTTCCCTGAAGCTAAATAAAGCTGCAGGAATACAAAGGTCCCAATCTTCCGGTTTCACTTGTCCCAGTTTACTTAGCATCATGTTGAGGTTTCCATTAATACGTTCCACGAGCCTATGTCCGGCCAGAGTATAAGGCTTTGTATAGATGTGTTGGTTCCTCAAGATCTTCACGATCTCATCCATCAACAGGTTTTGGTATGGGGATCCGTTATCCGTCAACACTTGCTGAGGGAATCCCAACCAAGTGAAAATCTGCACTAGGGCTTCTGCGACATGCTTGGCATCCGCGCATGTTAGCGGGATAGCTTCTGCCCATAAAGTGCATGTGTCGACTAGGGTCAGGATAAACCTGTTCCTTCTTTTATTCCTTTCTAAGGGTCTTAAAATGTCGATCACAACCCGTTCAAATGGTGTTCCTATTATTGGCATTTCACCCATGTGGACTGGGGGTGTCCGTTGCTTGGGTGGTACACGTTGGCACTGGGCACAGGATTTGACATACCTGATAATATCAGTATTTACTCATGGCCACCAATAATGAGTAGTTATCCGTTGGTTTGTGGCGTTCTGTCCCATATGTCCGCTGAAGGGAAGAGAGTGCCCCAATTCTAGGATTTGGCTTCTGTACTGTTTCGGTACTAGAAGCTGGTTGTAACCTTGGTCAGGCTTGCCCGTTCTGCGATAAAGTACGCCATCCTTAGAAAAAATGTTGCCGTGCTGTCTGGGTTCCTTAGCCATGGGCAGTTTCCTAAAGCAGGGTGCCAAAGTATTGTCCTTTTGTTGCGCTTCTTTAAGTTCCATAGATAACAAATTAGGCGCAGGCTCCCGTTCCTTCTTGGTTTGCCCTCTTGTAGTTACTGCTGCCACAATCGGCTCTTCCGGTTTCCCAATAAACACGTATCTACCGCCAAGTATGACTGGGTAGATTGGGTCATCCATAACAGCCGCTTTGATCACACCTCTGACAAAGTCAGAGTGTATCTCCACCGATGCGATGGGAAGCGCTGTAGGTGCCTCACTCTTAGAAACTCCACAAAGTTCGACGGTCTCTCCTGTCTCTTGACCGGGTTTAACCAGGTGTCTGGCAACAATGCAATCATAAGAAAGCCCCGTGTCAAATAAACAAAAAGTTTGAGAACCGTTCAAAATAACAGTACCTCGCGTTGAGGGTCTCTCTCCTTCAGGTTGAGAATCACTGTCAATAATTCCGCCTTGCGAGACTGTTAGCAAGCATCCGATGCGCTTAGGCTCGGTGTGCTCGCTCTGATCATTAGTCCCGTGCGCAGGGGTTTTCCCTTTGTCACCTTGTCCTTTCTGGCCCCGCTGCCATGTAGAACGGTTGGGTTGATCAGACTGTTTGTTGTTGGTGGGGTACTTGTTTTTGTAGAACTTAGACTTTTCAGGAGGGGGGTTTTGAGGTCCAGTTTCTCTGTGGTTATTTTGGTTAGAAGCATGAGAAGATTGGTCTAGATTATTCTTTTGAAACGGCTCTTCTGTCGGTTTACGTTTTGTGGCCGGCAGTTCAGCCAGCGCATTGTGATATCGCTCAGACCTTTCCAAAATGTCTTCAAGCTTTTCTGCACCTTGCTCAGCTAAAAATCTTCGGGTGTCAGCAGACAAAATGTTCTTTATTTGTTCTGTTATAACAAATTCCTCAAAACCTTCTTAGGTAGAGGCGAGCTGTGAAAGCTCAAGGCACTTTGTCAAGTATCCCTTCAAACGAGACGAGAACTGCAGAAAATTTCCGAATTCTCCTTTCTGCTGTTGCGAAACAGTTGCAAAAACTTTCGCGCATTCATTTCAAAGCGCTCAGGTAAAGCTTTCTTCAACAAGTCGTAGTTGTCTTGTTGACTACTTTCCAGTTTAGAGTACACATCATAAGCAGAACCTTTTAGGGCCTGGGAAAGTTTCATACACCAACGCGACCTCTCTAAACCGTACAGAATTGCCATTTTTTCGAATTTTTCTAGCCATGTGTCAATCTTCTCATTAGGACAAGGGAAAGATTCCAGAGCAAAAGACATAGCGTTGAGTTGAAGAGATTGAGTGTTAGAAGGATCAGTTAAGGAAGAATGAGGAGAAGACTCTCCATTGCTGGAGGTAGAGGCAGCATGACGACTTTGAACCTCTAGAGATTTAAGCGCCAGCTCATGTTGTCTCTCCTTCTCTCTTTCCTCATGCTGTCTCTCCTTCTCTCTTTCTCTCTCCCTGCGGATTTCCATTTCCTCATTGTTACGGGAGTAATATTACCGTTGTCTGCTAGGTTTGGCAGTGTGCTACGTTTAGGGTCATAGCATTTAATATAAATTACTGTTAATAAGTTAGGCACTACTGAACGCGAAGTTCACGCTCTAATTATGACGCGTGAGCGTTGTTAGGTCGCAGACCGTGACCTAGCTACAGGACCTTTTTGCATTGACCGTCGAGCTGTAAAGACGTGTCTGACTTCCCTTCCATATGTTGGGCATGGTATTGCCATACAGATATATATTTATGCAAGTACGGACATGGGTCAGTCCATTGTTATTACGAAGATTTGAAATGATTAAAGGTCAGTACGTAAGTGAAAATTAAGGAAGGATGAATTACAGTCCATAGTATTTGATTTTGCCAGACTCATAGACTCACTTTCGGCCGTTGGAAACCCCAACCGCGCGTGCATACAGCTATGACAATCTGCATACAGTAATTCGATTTATTGGACAAGGACTGATAGGATACCTACATACATATGCAATATATGTTCAAGTTATAATATGTACTTTTTGTGATCAACATGCATGAATCGTCTTGAAGTGTAACTGTATTAAATATTTGTGGACTCAATGAACCGACTTATCAAGTCAATGAAATTACAAGTTCAATATGATTCGACAATTCTTTTAACATCCACATTCGCGTAATTAACATCGAAGGCACGATGCAAGGAACTGAAATGAAAAGACTAATATATCAAAAGTAATAGAGCAAAACCACCACGCCCTTTAACAACTGGCCTTTAACAAAGTGGTGGCCAGTGTGGAGATCGGAAACAAGTTTTCTTGAAGTAACCGACCAAAATCTCATTCATACGGACAGAAGTTGTTTACTATTGAAAGACGTTCACGTGACTGCAAAAAGATGACGCGACACGCATAATTACTAAGGTCAAAGCTACGTCATCATTCTTTGAGTACGAACCAAAAGTCATGACGGCGGCCGTTTATCCAGTCTCTTCTACAAAATGAAATCTATCAAGAAGTAAACCTGTGAAAACGATGGAAGGGCAACAAACAACACTTCTATATACCGTCGGTGAATACTTGCATTGTCCGGGACAACGAGAATTGAGCACAAAAAGATAAGTTTTGTTATAACCTTTGTCGGTTAATATAACAGTTTCCCGGGATAAGGTATTATCCTCGGTCAGCCCACCGTTCTTCGCATATTTGCAAGAACGAAAGCCAGGTACCATTGACGAGTTAGAAAAAATTTCATTAAATTACTGCAATGCGCATCCGAATGCGAACATTTCTAACTCGTTGATAAGGGAACCTCTACCTGTGGCTTCCAATATGGCATACTATAGCAATAACAAACCAAGAGCTCACAGTGTAGACAGAAGTAGGTTCAAGGGAAATTACAATGTTAATTTTCATAAAGGACTTAATAATAATTTCAACAATAAAAATGAATTCAACAGAGGTAGATCACGGAATAGGAATTATTCACCTCAGTCACGCTATAACGACAGGCAATATAACGCTAATTATGATAGATCAAATAACCACAATAATAACAACAATTGGAATAGTAATAATCATGGCTCGAGACATCGAGACAACAGTTATTACAGAGGACAACGGCATAATTCAAATGATTATTCTCGTAATCGGTCTCAGTCACGTAGACCATCACAATTTGATCACAATGCAGGGGCGGCACTCACGGATGGTACGACCCCTAGTGTTTCTGATAATAATAATCAGTCACAATCTTCGTCTGCATGCTGTGCTGTTAACTTTAATGTGGCAAATAGTTGCCAAGATTGTAATGCTATTTTTCAGAAGGCCAAAGAAACTGTGCTGAATTGTGGACACCTTTATACAGCAGTTGGTCTTTCAGCGAACGATGGCACAGGCACCCTGATGTTCAATAGAGGATTGGTAAACGGTACTTTGGTCTCAGTTTTAAAAGATTCTGGATCAACAATCATTGGAGTTCGGCAGTCTTTGGTACATCCTAGCTGTGCAACAGGGGACTACGTCCGTTGCATGACCTTCGGGGGTACTATTGAGTACTACCCCACTGCCATTGTATATGTTAACACACCATTTTTTACAGGTAATGTCAAGGTGTGCATGTTGCAGAATCCATCAGCTGATCTTACAGTAGGACGCATCCACGGCAGTAAGGATTGCACTCTTAAGGAAATTAATGAATGGGAGAAAAAAAAATTGCAATCTTTTAGCAACGCTAACGCTGTTGTTGCGATGGCTACACTTCGTGCCAACAAAATGAATACATGTGGCACAGCAGTTTCCAACTTCACTCTGAGTACTATCCCGGAAACTGATGAGGATGATGGATATATTGTACAACATTCTAGGGATACAACTGATCCAAAGAAAACTTTTGATGTTGTCGACATTAAAAATGAGAGTACTAAGCAGTATAATAAGTTGAAAAATAATGTTAAGGTTAGAAGGAACTTGAATAAGAAGGTTGAGACAAATAAGTCTGACAGCAAAGTTTTTACTTTGCCCAGCCATAACATGTCTACGACATGTAGGAAACTTAATACCTTTGGTAATGATAGGTGTCATCCTCAGTCCAGGCAGGATGATACGACATCCAATAGAAAGACAGTGTCAGTGTTGAGGGGGAAAGTTAATTCTTTGACAAAGAATACATATCATCATTGTCCACCATTTCGCGACAATGATATTACTTACATTAGTAAATGTGCGTATTCTCGCACGGTGTTAGTGCGAAATCTGCCGCAGGATACTACCTGGCAGGCAACTAGAAATTTCTTTAATTTTACAGCAAACGTTAAGTTTGTTTGTCTTCTACCATCTGTCGATGGTCAGAATAGTCAGGCTTTGGTTACATTTCGTAACAATCGTGACGCTCGTTTGGTTATCGAGCATGATAACGGTGTCTATTTTCGTCACCATCATCTACACTTACAATTAGTACCTGATTCTGCGTCACGCATATAACAGGTTACGGTAACACTGTTCGTCACAATTTTGATGACTCAACACTAGTCAGTCATCATTTCTTTTCCTTATTGGTCATTTATTCTTATATGACTTAGATCTTGTAGGCTTGTCTATTAGGTGACACTTGTTTTGTCTTATCTACAATAACACTTCGTATTTTTGTCTTATTTGTGTTTTACCATGCCTACAAGAAACAGTAATATCGTTATTGGTATTAACTATGCTCAGCCCAATACAGCATAGGGTTACTTGTCATCTATCACGGCTGTCTTGTCATCTTTGTTGAAGAAAGACAGGCCGGTAAGGGTGACATGGACTGATGACTGTGACAAAATGTTTAAAAAAATTCTTCATATTTTTTCGCATCCACCTATTTTGAAACTACCAGATGCTTCTAAAAAGTTTGTTCTTCGTGCAGATGCGAGTAATTACGGTATCGGCGCTTGTCTGCTCCAATACCACAATGACATCCTCCATCCGACTTTATACATCTCGAGGAAATTGAAGACACCAGAAACCAAATACTCCACGGTGGATAAGGAGTTGTTAGCGGTTGTCTGGGCTATTACGAAGTTAGAGAAATTTCTCTTGGGTGCGCCCTTCGTGATACAAACTGACCAACGGGCGGTCGCTTCGCTACGTCGTGCGAATCACAAAAGCCAGAAGTTAACGAGATTCTCCATTCTCCTCCAGCCTTTCGACTTCACCATCTAATATATTTCCGGCTCGGAGAATATCGTTGCACATGTCCTTTCCAGAAACCCTTTGGATTTCGACCTATAAACTCTACGAATAACTTTATGAATGTACCTGTCACAAGATACAGAATCTTATCGTTGAACTCTCAAACTGGGAATGATACGTCGCATATACTTAAATTCAATAATTATGATAGACATGCGTACAGTGAATTTTGTGAAAACAAGAGACATTTTATTATTGGCTACGCTGGGACTTTGGGTAGTGTCCATTCAAGATAAAACTATTTGACACAATTCGAAATTATTACGTGACGTCCAGTCGAACTAAATTCGGTTTATGACATGAACTATTAGACGTTCAGATGGTCTACATTCATTCCGGATCAGAACACTTAAACACTTTTCGTTATGGAAATTTACAATGATCAGGACTACGGATAGATCGTCATATCCATTGTTAATTAATTTTAACTTAGCATTTGAATTAATGGAAATTAAAAAGAAAAGTGAGACAAAAAAATAAGAAAATGAAATTAATGATGAAAAAAATGAATGAATAAAAGAAAAGAATCTCACACAATTTTAATTAATATTCTTAGATTTAATTATAAATTGTATAAGTGTCTTTATATTTGATAATTATGTCGACAGAGAAAATACTATTAGTTGGTTTAGTTAATTAATTTATAACTACTTAACACATATAATTAATGTTACACACATCAATAACTTAAGTTCTACTTTACTTTTCTTGTCCTTACTTTACTTGTTTTTTATATCTCATTGTTTCTTTCTCTCATGACTTCTTCTGTTATTTTTGTTAATTAGATTTTCAATAACTTCATTCTTAAAACACACTAACTATAATTAATTAGTTTAATCTTAATTAGTTAAATTAATTAGACATGACACTTCGTTACTTACTCAAGACAGACGTTAAGTTCATTAAGTAATTGACATCTTCGTTTAGTTAATATCACACATATGTATAACATATTTATTATATTACATGAATAGTATGTAGTTGACATGACCGCGACACTGTTCTACTCAGAACATCGTTGGCCATATGTCGGGTTTTTGTTAAATTTTTCTTGTTGAGCTGCGTAATTGATATAATTTCTGTCAAAAAAATCTATCTAATAGATTTTTTTTCCCCGGTGGACAGGAAACTGTTACGGGAGTAATATTACCGTTGTCTGCTAGGTTTGGCAGTGTGCTACGTTTAGGGTCATAGCATTTAATATAAATTACTGTTAATAAGTTAGGCACTACTGAACGCGAAGTTCACGCTCTAATTATGACGCGTAAGCGTTGTTAGGTCGCAGACCGTGACCTAGCTACAGGACCTTTTTGCATTGACCGTCGAGCTGTAAAGACGTGTCTGACTTCCCTTCCATATGTTGGGCATGGTATTGCCATACAGATATATATTTATGCAAGTACGGACATGGGTCAGTCCATTGTTATTACGAAGATTTGAAATGATTAAAGGTCAGTACGTAAGTGAAAATTAAGGAAGGATGAATTACAGTCCATAGTATTTGATTTTGCCAGACTCATAGACTCACTTTCGGCCGTTGGAAACCCCAACCGCGCGTGCATACAGCTATGACAATCTGCATACAGTAATTCGATTTATTGGACAAGGACTGATAGGATATCTACATACATATGCAATATATGTTCAAGTTATAATATGTACTTTTTGTGATCAACATGCATGAATCGTCTTGAAGTGTAACTGTATTAAATATTTGTGGACTCAATGAACCGACTTATCAAGTCAATGAAATTACAAGTTCAATATGATTCGACAATTCTTTTAACATCCACATTCGCGTAATTAACATCGAAGGCACGATGCAAGGAACTGAAATGAAAAGACTAATATATCAAAAGTAATAGAGCAAAACCACCACGCCCTTTAACAACTGGCCTTTAACACTCATCCATCTTCTTCTGCTCTCTAGCTTCGGTTGCTTTTTCCTTAGCTTCCGCATCATATCTCTCAAGTTCGTCCCTGACAAAAGCTTTCGCTTCCTCTCCTTGTAAACCTTCTTCTCTCGCTTCGTTTCTGAGGATCTGCCTAAGCCTCGCCCTCTCTGCCATCGACTGAGACTAGTCGAGAAGGAAGTAAGAAAAAGGATTCACTGGTTCCTACCACTTGTGAGAAAATCCCAAAACAAAAGATGATATACTTTAACCTGGGATACCTCCTGCTATAATATAGTATCTAACTATCGCTGCTATTAATCTGCAATAAAAGCTCTAAATGCTAGCGACTAAGCCAAATAAATGGTAGTTAAGATTACTCACTAAAAAAATAAGTTGCTACAGTGGAAACAAAATAATTATTGCAAAAATTTAAGAAGAAAAAAAAATTCCCTTAATTTTTAATCCACTATCAAGTACACCCCTGAAGTCAGATCGTGTAAGGGAGGCAATTAATCTAGACGAAATAGTCCGAAACGCACTCCTTAACTTAGTTCAAACACCTTTCTGCTTCAAAACCCTGTGATTGCTCAACAATCACAAACTCTACCAACGGTTTAGTATTACAAAATCAGTAATTAACATATATTCCGACAAAATCAACCGGTCACTCAAATGTATATTACTCAAAATGCTGTGGAAAAACCAATTATTAATTGTGTGGTCAGCACGCCCATAAACATATCGTTAGTCTACGGGAATAGTTATTTTTAAAGATACATAAAACCACGAGGCAATCACACTCTTACTCTATATCAGAATAAAGAAATAAATCCTGCAGACGAGCTGATATTTGTATTTGCTCAGGACCAGAGTTCAATTCCCGAAAAAACGAGCCACCATTCTGTCGTAGATTTTTGATAGCGGAATTAAGACTTGGGTTGGTCCCTTCTGAATAGATTAGAATAAGTGATAGCCACCGTGAGAGATAATAATAAAAATAGATTTCCACGAGTGAGATGGTAGAAATTAATAGAGGCTGTCCCTGAAATCGAGAATCTTCTCTCTTTCAGCCTATCTTCTACAACAGATCTAGAGGAGTCAGACAGTCTATAAAATATATATTGAATATATATATATATATATATGTCTATATATGTACACCTATATCTATATATATATATCTCTATCTATATATATATATATATATATATATATATATATATATATATATATATATATAGGCCCAATGGGCTGATCACCCGTTGGCTTGTCACACCGATTACGGAAACAACGGCAGATGGATCTATTTGTTGTTGCCCTAAAGACGCCGCTAGGCGTGATGGGAAACTACAACAGAGAAAATCAATCTGCTGTTGCCCTTAAGACGCCACAAGGCGTGATGGCCTCTGACTGCTTGGTCGGTCTTTGGCTAAGGACGGAAGAAGAAGATATATATATATATATATATATATATATATATATATATATATATATATATATATATATATATATATATATATATATATATATATATATATACCACTCACGTGCACACACACCCAAGTGACGACAGTTAGACGGCACAGACGTGGAAAAACTATAACAATGATTATATCGATATTTTGGAACGAGCTGACCGACACGCTGATTAAGTTTAAGTGAATTTTAATTATCATCAGAAAATTCCATCACAACACATAAAAATTACATCAAGCATATACAAATAGTCATAAAGTCAATGAATTGCTACAAGAATGATAGACCCAGAGGTATGATCTTTTCCCTCGATGTATAGCCCACAGTCCTGTTAGAAGAAAAGTGATAGCCTCAAAGAGTCAAGGATACGTGTGCTATAGTCTAAGATTTCCCTTTAAAGGTATGAACAGACTTTGATACTCTGATCTATCCTAAGGAAAATATTGTTAGCAACAAAAACTTGCATAAAGAAATTTTTAGACAGCAAAAATGGGTGAAAAATACAACAATAAAGGAATCACTCAGTCCTGCATTCACTCTATTCAGTCAGCCGTGATCACTAGCTTGCATTCGTACTTACAGCTTTGGTAGCAACTTCTGGAAAAACAATTTTTAGGACATGCACGTACAGAATCTCCAGGGTTAGTCATTGGCCAAGGGAACCCCAGTTCCACAAAGATAGGTTAAATTCACTACTTCAGGGAACATTTCCTTGGTTATTCTTATTTTAGGATATCTGTTTCTGTCACATTAAAATTGTCCAGGCACGAACGTTAACAGCGAGCAAAGTGTCAATAGCTTAGATTTCTAGTAACTAGGAATGTCAGGTAAATGCCTTCTCTCAGTATAGGACTTTATTTGGTCACACCACAACTAGTCAGAACTCCGTCGGAATGTTATTGATAGTAATATTTTACTTGCCACAAGGGCTGAAATGTACTTGAGGTTTTTCTCAGGAAGAATTAAAACTGGCTCGATGGGCCCGTTACTTCATTTAATCTTAAAGTTCATGTAATGGGTCCTCTGTCGTTCTGGATGCCAACGCAATGCCAGACAGGTTTTACTTTATACACCCAAGTCTTTAAGAAAAAAATGTTTTTGTTCTTCACAGATGTTTCTCAGTACTAAAACCGTTGGTAAAGTTGGGCTACCCCAGTTTCACTGAACACAGAGAAAACAACATATAAAATACTTATACATACTATTCCTCGGTTATGACTTACATTATAAACTGCAAGCGTAGAGCTTGTCTTATCGTTTAAGATTCCCGTGAAATAAGTTATATTTCTAAAATCCGTCACCATGAATTAGAAATACATACGTATTTCGTCAATACTCAATGATGAATCAGTGCAGTTATAAGTTAAAATATTCTCGACTAATTACTATCATTTTAATAAAATTTATTTAAAGCTGCATGAGTTTAAGCTAGAAATTATAATTTATTTTGCTATCCACTGAAACACGTCAACTAGAGAATATAACAGACTTATAAATTTAATTTCTTCTGCACAGAAATCTAACTAGTAAAATGAAATAAGCGGTTTATCACTGAATCACCCAACACTACTAGATATATAATATATTTACCTCCAGACAGAACTACAGGCGATCGCACAAACTTAGAATTTATTCACTCATATAGTTAGCCTAGAAGCTCGGCAAAATGTCGAGTCAGAGTAAGAACTTCGCTATGCAAGCTTATTTCCTTAGCACGAGCAACCTGTCTACTGCAAAATTTGGAGAACTGAATGAATAGTCTAAGCTACTCGGGTAGATATATGAAAACGGACAAAGGATCCCACGCTATTACGAAAACCCGAAATAGCGCCGGTCTCTCTCTCTCCCCTCCTTTCTCTCTCTCTCTCTCTCTCTCTCTCTCTCTCTTAACACTTCCCATTAACTTTAGACGCTGGCCATAACTGCCAAAAGTGCGTCTTCACACCTACTGCGACATGTCTCATTTCTGAGCTATGCAGATTGGCGCCTCCTCACACCTCACGCCAAGAAACTTAGCCAAAGAAGCGCTCGTGTCAGATGAAAATGTAGACAAATGTCTGCTCTCTATGTCTGACTAGACGAATTCTCACACTATTTCGTTCACGTCCAGGGACTGACATATTATGCAATAAAATGCGTTACTAAATGAGAAAAGAAACAGCAGAAGTCAGAATGGGAAAGTAATATTTATTCGCAAACGAACGAATGCGAAAAACAGGAAAAGGATAAAAGAGCGATAATAAAGTAGAGGACACGGGTAGAAAAGAAAAGAATATAGAACATTTATTGATCATAAATCTCTGTGCGACAAGGAAGACCAGATGTTGTCTGGGGAAAATGTCTCGGTGCAGCGTGATGTCGCTTCTTACCCTTCTGGGGACCCGTAAAGTACGTGTGATAATTGCTTAAATCACTTCCGTCCAGAAATTGTCTGTGTAATTATTACAGAGAAACCCGTCTGGGTAGACATATTAGAGATGACACTATCTGCAGGCGAGGTTACAAATCGTAATTAAAAGGCTACATAAGAGTGACGTAAGAAGTTGGGCTATATATGGGAGATGAGATCACGTGTTTAAATGTTGACGGTGTACTCTCCATAGAAAAAAAAAAAAAAAAAGCGAGTTGCATGATACTGTGGTTTCCGGTGCGCCTTCTGGCCCAGTATCTACGACTTTAGCACCTGTTCAACGGGAGAGTGGGCTCATCCCTAATCTGTTTATGTTCCCAGTAGTAGACTATTCGCAAGCAGCCTGGGGGTGTCACTGCTCTGCGCGGACCTTGTTTACCGAGGCGGCGTCCGAGCTCGTATGGTGAAAATATGGTTGCGTTATCTTCAAAATAGCCCTGTCTTTCCCGTGGCTTTTCTGCCATCCTGCAACT
This sequence comes from Oreohelix idahoensis, assembly GCA_024509875.1. NCBI lineage: Eukaryota > Metazoa > Mollusca > Gastropoda > Stylommatophora > Oreohelicidae > Oreohelix > Oreohelix idahoensis. The sequence goes on from JAMPIV010009126.1 coordinate 665,832, forward strand.
TTGAGTTAGGGAGTTCTGAGCTCCAGTCTCTTTCCCAGGCATTTTATCCTGGCCTGGCACGCATACAGAGGACCCCACTTCTGCTTCTAAGTTAGCAGTTGGGGATAGGTGGGGTAGCACACTGTGCATTCCCCGTCATCCAGGGGGCTCTCCAACTATGCAGAGCTTGCACAATGCTGTGCTCTGGTTCTGGGCTCTCCCAAGGAATCCTCACGTCCTGCACAGAGCCACTTCCCGATAGCCACCACCTGCCAACCCTCCATTGTAGAAATCTCCTGCATGCGGCCATCCAGTCAAGAGCCAGTATTAAGTCTGGTGCCCAAGTGATCCCCCCAAGCTCAGTGTGCAATGCTGGGTTCTCATCATGCTGCAACACAGGAGGGATTGTGATGCTCAGCCATCTCTCTCAATTCTGCACCGATAAGTGACATGTTTAAATGTTAAAACGCGGGAGAAAGTAAATAACTGACACTCCTGACCCACTACGTTCTTGCTCATTGGATTGGATTACATGAGAGTCAGGAATAAACATGTATTCTGATTGGAAGTTTTGTCGGAAATGCCAGGTGGAAGCGTGGGCAGGAAAACTGCAATATAACCTATCAAAGTCGGAGGCTAAAACAAACTGCATCCCAGAATCGTCAAAGTAGACGGCTCGGACTGAAACCAGGAAATAATAGAGCTAGGATTCTGACCTTATAGGACCAAACAAAACAATTATCGAAACTCCTTCTGAACACTACAGAAAGGAAGATCTACCTTTTAATACGGAAACTGGACTCCTACAGGACCTACTCACAAAGTCAGAGAGGGATTATAAACTAGAAGCAATTCCCCTGATACGTATTCAAAGTATTTGTATCAAGTTGCCAAGACTATTCAACTGAGCAAGAAGTCTATCTTCCCAATTGGGGTGAGTTGTAACCTATTTTATACTTTGAATCTGACATGTTTGAACTTGCTGATAGCTATAAGGTCCATACGAGGCTGGCAACCTCAGCCCGTGAAAGTGACATATTCATGAATCACCACAGCATAGCACTAGTGATTGATTCGTGCTAGTTCTCACAGGGAATCAAAAGCAGAGGCAACCCGTGACAAATTTGTTTCGTGCAAAAAGTCCTAAAGACCTCCTCCATCAGTTTTCCTCTGAACTGAGACCCATTATCTGTCAACATTTCCGGAGGGAACACCAGTGTCGTAAAAATCGAGAGTATGGCATCTGCGACATGTACCGAAACTATAGTAAGATAGCGACAGCTTCGCATCACATTGCACACGTATCAACCAGAGTCAAGATGTGCATGTTTCTCCTCTTGCTCCTTTGAAAGGGTCCTATCAAATCTACGGCAACTCTTTCAAATGGAGTGCCAGTAATTGGCAACTTTCCTAGCGTGGCGGGAGCCGTGCAATGCCTGGGCGCCACCTTTTGGCAATAGGGACATGGCTTAACATAACGCTGGATGTAAGCGTTCACTCCCAGCCAGAAATAATAGGCCCCGATGCGTTGCATGGCGGTCTTTTTCTCCATATGGTCACCAAATGAGGTTGAGTGCCCTATATCCAGAACTTCAGTTCTGTATGGGGACGGCACTACCAATTGAGAGTACCATTGTCCCCCTTTCCTCGACTTCAGGTATAGGGACCCTTTTTTAGCATAGAAATCTCCAGAGTGAGGAGGGCGGTGGCCAGTCGGCAGCTTCTTGAAGCAATCAGTTAAGGTAGGGTCTTCTGTCTGACCTATTTTCAGCTTCCCTGGGACATGATTATACACCTGTTCTGACTCTTCACCGTGCTTTGTTTGGGCCCTAGTCTGCACATCGGTCAGAACTATGGGTTGCGAAGGATTCCCAGGTATTCATATTTGCACCCTAAAATTATGTCGTGGATGATGTCCTCGAGGATTGCTGCTCTTATTCGGCCTTCTACGTACTGTGATTAAATATCAACCAACGTGACCCGCAAAGAAAGCGGCGCAGCACCTCGGGCCGCGCACCGTATCTCTATAGTTTCATTATTAATCTGATCGAGCCTCCGAAACCACAGATTCTTAGCCCAACCCCGAGTCATAAAAGCAGGTCTTGGGGGCCCCATTCACGAGAACTATTTCCGTTACTGAAGGGTAGGGAGAGTCCACATCCGGCCTTTAGGGTTAGCCCTTCTCCTCCGTTCCTGTCTACAAGCAAGGTGCATGGTGAGTAGCTGGTTTCTGTTTACGGAAGTCGGCTGTATTATGGTTACTCATTTTGCAGACTTATACGATTTCCTGCTGGCCTCCTGGGTTGACCCATTGAGGCCTGAAGGTTTCCGCATGCCATGCTCTTGGTTGTGTGGCTGTGTTGGTTTATGAGTGATAGCATGTGTACTCTTTGTGTCAGTGCAGGGGCGATCCTTGTGTTTAGGGTGATTATCGTGCACGCGCCTCTTTGCAGGGCTGACTGTCGCCTGCGCGCTGTGGTACCTATCGACAAAGGTTACCACCAGCTCGAGAGTTTCGGCCCCGCGCTCCCCCAGGAACCGTCTCATGTCAGGGGTGAGCGAGTCTTTCAACTGCTCCACGATAAACATTTCCTGCAGCCCTTCATGAGATTTTTCAAAGGTGCTGAGGGATCCCAATTTCTCTAGGTACATCTCTAACCTGGTAGCGAATTGTCTAAATGATTCGCGTGTCTGTCTTTTAGCCTCTCGGAACTTGCTACGAAAAGTATTATTGTTAAGTTGAAAAAGCTAGAGCAAAGCTTTCTTCAACATTTCATAGTTGTTTTGCTGCTCTGATGGCATCTGCAGAAATACATCATAAGCTGATCCCTTCAGACTCTTGGATAGCTTCATGTTATATTTCTCCCTCTCTAAGCCATATGTAATTATGGAGTTCCCCTGAAGATCATTAATTTAATAAAGAAAACATATGAAGACATGACATGCAGAGTTCTTCACGAAGGACGGCTTACAGAACCGTTTGGGATAAGAACAGGAGTGCGACAGGGATGCCTCTTGTCTCCATTTCTTTTCTTGCTGGCAATAGATTGGGTTATGAGATCATCGACAACACACAACAGAAATGGAATCCAGTGGACTCTGACTAAGCAGTTGGATGATCTGGATTTTGCTGATGACTTGGCTCTTCTGTCCCATAACCGTAATCAGATGCAGGACAAATTGAAAACACTCGATGAGAGGTCACAGCAATTGGGTCTGAAAATACACAGGGAAAAGACAAAAATAATGAGAATAAATGCAGGTAATGATAACAGGGTTGAACTTGAAGAAACACCAATTCAAGATGTTGAATCATACACATATCTTGGCAGTAATATAGACAAAGTTGGAGGGACAGACAGCGATATCAAAATAAGAATACAAAAGGCAAGAGGAGCTTTCATTGCATTGGGAAATATATGGAGATCAAGAGAAATTGGATCCAACACGAAAATAAGAATCTTCAACTCAAATGTGAAGTCAGTCCTATTGTATGGCTCGGAGACATGGAGAACAACAAAGACAACAACCAAAAAGCTACAGACTTTCATAAATGGGTGCTTGCGTAGAATAGAGGGATTAAAATGGTATGACAAGGTTACCAACGTGGAACTGATGACAAGAACTAGACAAGTGCCAGTGGAACAAGAGATGAGAAGAAGACGATGGCGATGGATAGGACACACACTGAGGAAACCTGTTGATAGCATTACAAGGCAGTCCTTGTTCTGGAACCCCCAGGGCAAGAGAGGCAGAGGAAGACCAAGAAGTACATGGAGAAGAGAGTTGGAAACAGAGGTGAAAATGATGAGGAGAACATGGAAAGAACTTGAGATGATGGCACGGGACAGGAGGACTTGGCATGTGTTTGTTGAAGGTCTATGCTCCTTTGGGAGTGGAGGGTTATGAATATGAAGCTATATGTAGCAACTAAAGACTAAAATCTGGAGAGACAGACATGTATTTCTTCACAGGCCTCGGAATATGCATCTAACTGAAAAGGGGCCACACTAGGCATCGCTGCATAAGAGATTTTTCACCCATCGTTGCTTTGAGAATTTCCCGACCCACTAGCAATAGAACCAGAGTTTGCTTTCTTCCTTCATTCTCTACTTCTTTCAGTCTGATTTCGTGGGTTCTGTCCGCGTCGTTTTCGGCCTTTTGTCTATCGCCTGTTCCTTTTTGAATGCCCTCTCATTTTCTCGTTCCTCGGCTTCATGTTTCCTTTGCTTTTCTTTATATTCGGCCTATGCCTTTTCGTGTTTGCAGGCCAGTTTCCTCTACTATCGTTCAAATGCTTTCTCCTTTTCGTCTCTCTCTCTCTCTCTCTCTCTCTCTCTCTCTCTCTCTCTCTCTCTCTCTCTCTCTCTCTCTCTCTCTCTCTCTCTCTTATGTTCTTTCACAGAAGTGGCCACAAGTCCGACACTCTCTGCCCGAAAAGGCTAGTTCCGTGCCAGTATTTAGGTAAAAAGCATGGAGATTCTGCGGCTCGGTTATTCTGCACAAGAAGTCTGTTTACAAAGCTACACAACAATGCAAGTGCTACTGAACTAGTATAAAATGGGCAACTTTAAATTATAACAACAAATTTAGCCACAGCCAATGAACTATTATTTATCTTAAACTTTTTAACAGACAATTTTGCTTTTTTACAATTTCTCTCTGTAAAATATTTTAACTGTAACTTATGAATGCACCGTTTGCTCAAATTTATATTTAAAAAAATACAAACTGACAATAGTCTTTCAAATACGTTTTCCGGGCCTTTGAATTAGAATCCTGATTTTCTTCCTTATCCTGGCTTGTCTGAACTGTCTTCTTGACAAGTTGAATTATCAGTAAGTAATCTTTAAAATGTTGTACATTTTAAGCAACACTCGGCCCAAGAATCCACATTGCTACGTGGAGGTGAAGTCCAATTAGAGATGTTGTACTTTAATATCTTAAATGCCAAACCACTAGCAAATATCTTGCTGATTTTTGGTAGGGGTCTATCTCACACTACCCTATTTTATCTAGATTCTTCTTCAGGACAAAAATAAACTATTGTTCTCTGCATGTCATCTACGAATTTATGTCTGACTTACAAGACCACACAAGGTTTTGCCTCTTCCGTTGATATTGATCATGTTTACACCCATTAGTTGATATATACAGTACTTTGCAAAAAAAATGGCAGTCGTATTGCTCAGCTAAATAAGCTGAAATCTAATTAAATATGCATGTTCTGCCCCAAATTTGCACTCCACTGAAGTGAGGAAACACTACCAAAAGTAAAAAAAAAATTAGCGTAGAGTAAAGTCCCTTGATAATAGAGCAGACGACAATTTCTAATGCTAGTGGCAGAAAATGGATACAAAGTCAAAGTGTATGTTAATTTCACAGCTTTAGAATGAAGGAAATCAAACATGTTTCAACATTTCTAAAACCTTGAACATTCCTGAGCGGACTGTCTACAGAGTTGTGAGTAAATTAAAAGCAGGTAATGGAATCGAGCGAAAAGAAGGTAGTGGGAGGCCAAGAATTTTGGACACAAAGGACCATCGGCGTCTCGCCCAAATCGTTCGGGCTGGGCCAATGAAGAGTGTAGAAAACATACGGCAGCGCATGATCGAGTTGGGAAGCCCAGAGGTATCTAATGCTACTGTCAACCGGGAGCTACACAGGATGAATTACACACAAAAAAACGGGTAATTTCGTCACCATTGCTCACAGAGACTCACAAACAGATGCGCTTGAACTGGTGCCACGAACACCAAAATTTGTAATGTAACAATGTGATTTTTTCAGATGAATGTTCTGTTTGGTCTTATCCTGCTCAAATAAATATTTGGACGAAAGACTCTGTAACGCCTGTGTACCAGCGACCGAAACATACCCAGAAATTCCATCTTTGGGGAGGGGTGTCAGCAAGAGGTGCCACCCCACTGTGTGTTTTCACAGGAATTCTCACGAAAGAAAGGTACATCGACATACCAGAGGGACACCTTCTGCCATTTATGCAGGTCATGTACCCCGATGGGTGCACATTTCAACATGACAATGACCCAAAAGCATACAGCTCATACCACCAAAGCATGGCTGTAAGAGAAGAATGTGATAGTGCTGAAGTGGCCCAGCAACAGTCCCGACCTAAACCCAATTGAAAACGTTTGGGCACTACTCTAGAATCATTTTTAAAAAAGTGGACTCAGAGACGTTGAACAATTGAAGAAGGTAGCTGAGTAATACTGGGACAGTCTGACTCACAATTTCCTACAAACACTTGTGGGAAGTATGCCTCGCCGCATCCAGACTTGCCTTGCTGGAGAAGGCAACATTATATTGTACTGAAACCACTGTTAATAGATAGGGGAGATACCAATCTTCCTCTGTACATAAAGTTTTTATTATTATTTGCTTCTATGAGTGTGCTGCGTTGTCGCAGAGTGAAGATAATTTGCCTATTTGAAATTTTCTGTCCATCCTGTATATTGCTTAATTTTCTGTCTATCCTAAGTTTCTGAAAAAAAAAATGTTTCTCACGCACTTAACTCAGGTGAAGATACGGTCAACCAGCGTTCAGGTCTGTTAGGATTTTCCAGACTCGTCTGTCTAGAAATTTATGGCCTGTCTTCTTCCTCATTGTTAATACTTTGAGCTCGGAAACCACAGCACGTACAAGTGACATTCAATATGCAAACTAATTTGCGGCAATACTTTTGGCTATCGTGGGGACGTTTAAAATGTAGCGGGTAAATCGAAAATAATTATTTCTTTCTTTCTTTAAGAAACTAGTTTTTAGACTTCACTTGGTGATATGCATACGGGAAGAGATAGTCGCATTTCTTAGTCTTGTAAAGTAAAACTGTGCATAGGGAGACTTGAGTTAAACAAACCAAGTGCCCTCTAGTTTAACTTACAGATGAAATTCCGGAGCGGGTATGTATTCGCTTTTCCAGTATATAGGAAATTAGCTCAAATATATAGATATGAAATATATTACTATCATGGTGAAAGTCTAATGAAATATATTACTATCATGGTGAAAGTCTAAGTGTATTATATAAACGGGTTTCCTTTACCATAAATGTATCATAAATGCTTACGAAAATTCATTTATTTTCACTGCTTGTATTTTAAAGCGATGTTATGTTACAATGTTTGTATCATTCATAATTTCAATGATCATTTTACTTTTCAATGTTTGTAACATTAATGTATGAGCATATTATTATGAATGCTGGAAGGAATGAACGGTGGAAAGCACAGGAGGATTCTCTAGCGGACCCTCATGTAACTTTGTCGGACAGGGGAGGAAGCAAGTCGTGTTATTGTGTATGTACCTGGACTGGCCCGCTAATTCATTCACAGCAGACAGGAATGTTTAAGAATGGACTGACCTATTTTAGGAACGAGACGCATGCATGGATATCAACATGCCGACGCTGAACACTGCTTAAATTGTTTCTGTTGTAATCTGCATGTTGCAGCAGAAGAGTAGTTACACATGTATTTTTGTTTTGTCTAACAGATTTATGCAGTGCAAAGTCTTGTCTCGTATTGCTGAAAAGAGGTTACCTTTGGCCAGTGGCCATATAGTCCTCGTCCACCAGTCACAATAATTCCCTTCAATCATTTCAATTACTTCAATTACTGCAATTATTGCAACGATTATCAACACCAGATATTACCCTTAACAACCATCACCCGTACCATACTCCACCCATTTTAACCCTCCATCCCACCTTTGGAAGCAAATTCGTTATCTGTGGATATCGCATCAACTGTGGATACGTTACACCTTTCTTGGATTTATAAAAATCGTGTTCAGATTATGTGCCCTTTGTGGATACCTTATTCGAACAGGGAAGTCGTTACCCCAATCTTGGATTTATAAAATCGGGTTCAGATTCTGTGCTCTTTGTGGATACCTTATTCGAACAGTGAAGTTAATTTCAAGCATTGGATTACGATATATTTTTCCAAGAGAACCCCAGGATATAAGTTGTTTCCAACATTCACACCAAAGGAACAAAGGAACAAACATTCATTTACACACAAACAGTATTTCACATATTTTCCAGCAAAAGCTTATCAGGCCTGCCTGGAACTTTACTAACACAATTCATTCATAATCCATTTTGTTCACTACTTGTGTAATAATTTTTTTTTCTTCTTTAAAATCATCAAATTGTTGTGAGTTTGTTTTCTCGTGATAATCTTTATTATTATGTGCTGTAAAATCCTTATTGATTTATTTACATTTCTAAATTGAATAAAATTGAGTTAACCTCGATAGGATTGTTCGTTCAGTTCAGACTACCAAATCCTCAATCTACCTTTACTCCTTTACCCTACTATTTGTGAGTGACACAGTGTCTGCAAAAGAGTAATATTGTCGCCAGAGAAAACAAGAAGAGCTGTGTGTGTGGTTTTCTTAGTGAAGAACTCACTGACTCAGCCTGTGCCTTCTGCCTATCTCTCTTGCGCACCACTATCACACGTCCGTGTGCACTATTGTCCATCACGCCTATACAGCTGTCAAGCTTACCTACTATTAATTATATTTTCATGCGACATGCGTTGCGAAAATATGACTGCCATTTTTTTTGCAAAGTACTGTATATATTACGGATAATCTCTTTCGAGATTTCACTTTTTTGTAATTATCCGATAAAACGAAATCTGGCCGGAAACGATTACATCATTTTCGTGCTCCAAAAATCCCATTCGTTATCTTCATGTCCGTATCTTAATCTGTCACCAGATTGATGTTTTCCGACACGTCCATGCGCAAACAATAGCCGTATTAGCGATAAGGCATCTCCACTTTTACATTTTAATCCGTGCGCTCCAATCACTGTCGTTATCTTCCTATTAACACCTGGTATGACTACACGAAATCGATCACCATGACTTAAGACCAATATTGCCCAACAGGTTGCTAATTTCACAAAGGTTGTTCAGTTAACAAAAATTTATTTAAAGTATAAAAAACATATTTTAAAAATTGAATAAAATATCCTGCTCAGCCCGCGGTGTATTATAATTGTCATATATAACGTATATAACATTAGATTCAATAATGATTTCAAGACCTGAAGGTCTTTTATATTTGGACATGCGCCCTAATATAACCGACTGGGTTGAACGGGCCAAGCTACGGCAAAGCGAGGCAATTTTTTTTTTTTTAAATTGATTAAAAAAAATTAGATCCAATAGCCATTACCTGCTTCCAGCTTTAGAAAACGTACCTTAGTGTCATGGAACAGTCTATCCTTTCTCGTCCAAAATCCTCCACTCATTCCATCCTGTCACTGTTTTCTAGTCTTCCATATAAGTCCCCTTTTTTCCTTCCGAGAACGCTAGATCAGGTGAAGTTCTTGTATTAAATTTCCTTAAGCGGGCAATTTAGATTCAGCCAGGTAGGGTTTTTGCGAAGACGCGATGGTAATGGTGTGTTTTTCTTGGAGACATCAATTAACCCGTGACTCACAAAAGAAAACCTATATCCGGCCAGCAATGTATTTATCAGAGAAAATTTAACTTTCCTTTACTCTTGATGATCACCGTGAAACCAGCCGAAACTAACGCTTAAGTACATAAGACTTTTAAAGAATATACACATATATAAGTATATATATTGTACACAACTGTGTGTAAAGTCAAGTACGTGCTTATGAATATATTCAAATATTCAAGTTCGGACTGTGTGATCCTGAAGTGATCCCGTGCGGTGAGTTATCTCCCAAAATTATTTGTTTAATTATTGCTTAATGATACAAGTGTAATTTGCAGAAGAGGTATGCGATTGACTATGATAAGAAACATATGTTATGCTATTGGATTTAGTCTTCTTCCATATCCATTATGTACCTGTATAAAATATTATTAATTTGCTTATAGTATTTTATTACTGTGCATTATTGCTTGACTTATTAGTATACATTATGAAAGCTGTTATTCCTTGCTGAAAGATTATTAAGACTTAATTATTAACTAAAGATACACCAGACTATAAGACAGACTGTTGATTGTGGAAAATAGTAAGACATATTAAGTGTAGAGGAGAGACACTTGACTTGGAAGGATGAGGACAGAGCTTGTTAGACAATAGTCACTGAGACATCTTTTACATACAGTGTACTGGACAGTCAAAGTCTTCAGTGGTAAGTGTGCCTATGCTCTGAGACCAAAAGTCTTTGGGGAGGAACTTAATATATGTAAAATCTCTTTAGACAAGAGATTAATGGTCCCCTTACTTTGTTCTCCAGTGCAGAGTGTCAGTAACATAGGACCTGGCTTCGCCCTCCCTCAATTTTGCTGAGCTCAAAAATCAAGAAGGGACAGGGACTGAATCTTCACCCCTGAGTGTGAACCAGACATCCTTGAAGACACTAATGCCACACAGGGCAATCAGTCACCACCACGTGCCCTCATCAAGAAGTCACAGCAGAGTGTCCTCTCTGCCTACATCCTACAAGAACACTACGGTAAGTATAATAAAGAGAAAGAAGATCACCACACATACCCACCAAACGCTCAGACTTAGTCAGTGAAGAAAATAAGGCACCCCACTGGGACCTAGATTCCTTTTTTTCAGATTTAAACGTGATTCTTTTCCATATTATTTTTCATCAGATGTAAAATAACCCTCTGTAAATGTGATTCCCTTAACAAATAGCATATTGTTTATTTACTTACTACACGTATGAGTCAATTTGATAAAATATCATAATCCTGTCCAGAGCTCTCTTTTTTGTGATTACTTCCCTTTCTTGTTTACTGTCCCCTTTATTGTCGAATTGTGAACATCGTGTGGTGTATGTTAGTTGTGGAACAAAGTCACGTGGGAGAACAACTTGTCTGATATTCTTACACGGTATTTGATTACCCTTGATTCCAGACAGTTAACCTTTTGGTTTCATAACAAATAACATCACTATTACAGTATTGCAAGAAAATCAATCTATATTCTTACTGTTATCCAGAGCAGTTGACCTGTGTCGACCTTGCTCTCTCCCTACGCGTGACAAGAAATAAATAAAATTAGTATAGAACTAGTGTTACGATAGAACGATAGTCAAAATATGGGACGTTTCGGGGTTTACGATCCATCTAATCTATCTATCTATCTATCTATCTATCTATCTATCTATCTATCTATCTATCTATCTATCTATCTATCTATCTATCTATCTATCTATCTATCTATCTATCTATCTATCTATCTATCTATCTATCTATCTATCTATCTATCTATCTATCTATCTGTCTATCTGTCTGTCTGTCTACTACCTGTTTATCTATCTGTCTCTGTCTGTCTGTGTACGTGTCTTTATATCTGTCTGCCAAATAGATAAACAGACGGATGGACGGACAGACAGACAGATTGATCGAAGTACAGATGGATAGATGGACAGACGGGTGGATAGATATAAAAAGTTAGTTGCTTATCCTTTACAGGACGTGGCAATCAACCCCAGCTTTTAGTGGCTGTTTGTGATTTTTCTAGGCAATTTTTTTCATTCAGTAGTTTGCCATTGCTTTCTGAACGGTACGGCGCTTATACCATTGTTAAAAATCCACACAAAGCGATATGCTACCAAACCGCCAGCAGCAGGTTTCGAACCTGGTATATCTGGAATATGAAACTGCGTTCATATCCATTAGGCCACAGACGCCGACGGATAGATATAAAGTAAGATAAATAGATGTGTCACAGAACGTCTGAACATGCTCTTTTGTGTGATCTCTCATATCTTAGGCCCTACGGCAGTATCATTTTTTGTTGCTGTGAGCCAGCGGAAATATAACCGCATGATTTGAAGGAGGTCTCGCGTTGGAATATTAAATTTAATATTTTACAACACGTGGGGGATATTTTGAAATCAGACACCCCACCCCAACTCAGTGTTAAAGAGCTTACGATTGGATTAAAGTAAGAAGCCGGAATAAACTATGGGTCCTATTGGATCATCCGACGGAAGCACCATCTGTGATGTGAAATGAGAACTGCACATATAATGTAGTGAAGTCAGAGACACAGAACAGAGAGACTGCAGCACACGTCATATGAGCGACTCCCAGAAGCCAGTGAAACATCGGACTTAAAATTCTTATATTATATGTGACAGATCAAAGTATTTGGGAAACTTAAAACCTTAAAAAAGTAAGCTCACCTTTATAAATACAGAGACTGAAAAACTTAAGGGACCAGTACTTAAAATACGAAGACTGGAAACCTAGGAATTGGATCGTCATAAGAGAAACTTTCCCAGACCAAGTGTTTCGCAGATTCACCCGTCATAAAAAGGATTCAAAATTTCCAGACCAAGTGGTTCGAGAGCATATAACCTAAATTGCTAGTGTCCATTCTATCCTGTGCAAGCAGATTGTGTATTCCCAAAACTTTGGGGTAAGTGTAACAATTATTTTACAAATGTAAATGTAAAATGTTTACATGTTTTCTTGCTAAGTGGTAATATTTATATATATATATATATATATATATATATATATATATATATATATATATATATATATATATATATATATATATATATATATATATATATATATATATATATATATATATATATGAGGCTGGCAACCTCTGTAGTGAATTTCTAAATACAATATCTAAATTAAAATATAACAATATAGGGCATAAAGGCAAAGATACGAAAGTACAAAAGAATTTTCTGCTAGAACGGTTGTTGTCGCCTACGCCTTCAGATTATTATTTGCTAACGAATAGCCGAACAAAACGGTACCCTATTTTTTCAAATTCGTCCTTGACATAAACACCCACTTTTTCCTAGTTCTAAGAAACATTTCCCAAAAATGCATTGTGGAACGAGGAGGGGCAAGGATAGATGAAAATGCTAATTCGTTTCGCATTGATTTCAAACTAAAAGCCAACACTAGCACAGTGGCAAGCCTTGCTTTAGGGGTTTCCCCAAATACAATGAAAAAAGTTAGAATTGTGGACACCTCGGTCATGTAAACATGTTAAGCTGTTATTGTGAATGACCTAAGCTCTCGTATTTAGCTTGAAAGTACATGAGAAAAGAATTGAACAGGAGGTAGTTTTAAATAAACAACTAACATGGAAAAAATTATGGAATTTTGAACCAAACCACATAGCCCCTTAAAAATTGTATATTCGTGTACCTGAAGACTTGCTGACCAAGAATATGTTATTAGTTATATAAATAGTCCCTTAACTAATTAAATATTGATAAAACAATACATAGAGATCAGAGATACTGTCAGGTCAAGTCATATCTGCTTAGATTGGATCGCATATTTTTGGGGGAAAAAGTAGGTGACAGATAGGCTAGGATGGTACGGTGAATCTGATTGGGGGGCATTTGAAGTGAGACTAAATATTATTGGCTGACCTTTGAATAAACATAAATAGCCTAAGTAACGTAGGAAAAGTTTGAATGATATTTTTTGAAAGACTGTTTACCCTTGTAAAATTAATAGCGATTGGCTAACTGAATCGATATTGTCAGAATAAGCGTTAAGGGGACGCCATTTTCTAAGAAAATTTTCAACAGTGATAGATGAGAGCAGGCTGTGATTTAAAATACAAGTGATAAGCAGCCTGGGCAATAAAACAGATCGAAACTGTGTCAGTCATCGTCTCTGTGTGTATTTCATTGAACATTGTGGTAAGCTTGACATTTATTAACCTGTATTTTATATAAAAATTTAATGTGAAATAATAAAATATGTCTGGACATGAGTGGGTCTATAGCGAACATGAGGCAAAGCCTAAAGATTGATCCACCATGTGATAGACTGTCAGAGAGGTATAAAACTACAAGAATAGGTATGATTGTCATAAAGGAGCATAACACCTATCCTATTATATGGAAGAGATTACAGCTGGAATTGCAGTGGCGTTGTAACTATTAGGGAAAGGAATACTGATGTACATTGTCACATCAAAAGAAAATGGTGGCATAGGTTTGTATAAGGATATGATCCTTTTGTTTGTTTGTAATGTACATGTCCTTAACTGTGGACTATTAGTGTATGCTAGATATTACGAAAGATGCATACCTTCACATTTCAGAGGTCCTGGGTACTGACGTTAATGTGGTACCAAACGCTTGAAAATTGATTGATTCAAGACTCTGCCTGTTTACTGAGAGCCCATGCTAGTGGCCATTGCCTATCAAACAGGGAACAGATTGTCAGGCGAGCAGAGGAAAGGTTCTATATTCTACGGCCAAGTTAAGTTCTCGTTCGGCACCTGAAAGCTCAACTACAGAACTTTAAAAGAACGATCTAATAACAGTGAATAAAACTGGGACAAATATTTAATAGTTCCACAAGTGACAAAATAGAAACAAACATTTCCAGAAGGACATGATTAAAACAACAACCTAGTATTACCACCAGTATTACCTTAAAGTAGGAGAACACTACATAAATATATTCGATTAATAATTTTATATATATGGCCAGAAGATCTATTGTGCTATTTGACTGATGTAATTGATTATTGTGATTTCACTTTTAAATTGTCTGTCCTGATTACAAATAAATTTGAATCAGGATAATAAAACTGTAAAAATCTTATTTACACAAAATTCAACCACAGTCTTAAATAAGATAGCCTTTTAGAGTGTCGTTTGTATGTTATTGTGGTAGTACTGTGTGCTGTTGTGAATAATAAACTATTTGTTTGTATGTTTGTTGATTATTGTACATTACACTCTACATCCATAACCCTAGACACAACACGAAGTCAATTAACATACTAATATAAATACATTTTGAATGAGATAAAAAGGTGGTAGTGGAAAGGTACCCTGAAAAGTTCACAATATTATTGGGTATATTCAGGGACCTTCATAGCTAATCTCATTTAATACAAATATAATAATACCTACAACAATTAATAACATCAAATCCACCACAACCTCAACATATGAAATTAGTATATTCATAAACCACTACAACAAGCGCTGGTAGATTTCTTCTACCTAGTGCCGAAACCCGACAGTAGAGGTGACCCTAGACTCAGAATGGAGCAGTGATGACTGATGATTACATGACATGTGCCTAAAGTGTATAATATTTTGTGAGATATATGCACTTTGTTAATTGCAACTCAGGCAACTCATTATTCGCGCTGTCCATACACATTTTCCCAGTTAATATCCAGAGGAATATGGTGAATTTTATTCGTCTTTCCTGAGCTACACAGTGTACTCGGAAATTTAATTCTTCTGAGAGATTAACATTGGTGGGTCGACAGTGAGAATGCGCCTATTAATCGGCAGTCCACAAATACATTAGCAGAGGCATTTGTTTTCTATTTTGTCTAAAAATGTATGTGGTACAAGACTACTTGTGGTTACAAGCTATTAGACGGTTCGAAGTACTGAAGTTACTACGCCACTCGTGTGAGAAAAGTACACTCATCACCAAGAAGTGACGAAAACCACGGCGACAGTACTCACCTAGAGTTAAGTTTTCTTGTACAAAAGGCGAAAGCAACGGACTTTGATAAATCCTCACCTACGTCTCCGTGACGAAAACTTGTATTTACAGCAAAATTCATCATTCCCTCCGTATTTTAACTGTTAAAGACTAATTCATTATTAAATTTGTTACATGTTGTTTTAAAACTAAACAATCATAGTCGATTCAGTTTTTATATGTATGAAAGCGAACGTTTGAGCAAGATTCTTTAAAACATGCATCTATATATACATAGATATATTTACATCTATAGAGCCATTACTTATAAAAGGAATTTCGTTGGATTACACCAACTGGGGGCTTGAACGGGCTACAAACCATTGTTTAAATCCTTCACAAAAGGCGACGGACAGATATAAGTTAACAAATGTTCAGCACTAAGCAGCATTGTTCTTGACTTCTGAATTATCTTGTGAAAATCCTGTAAGGTAGAAGCGTCATTAACCTTCTATCTACATTTCTACCAAGAGTAATCTTGTGCGAAGGTAGACACCATTGACGACCCATTTAGATACTCTTGAGTTTTGGCCACTGTTGGACCACTACTGCAAAGCAGGGGAGGAAATCCGTGACAAGATGGATACATAGAAAAATAGTATGATGGATGCATGATACCTGCACTTAAATACATTGTATGGTACAAGAGGAGGATTTACATCACTGGCTTTTGCTTTTTTTAAAAATGGCTTGTGGGTTCTCTTCTCCCCCAATTATTACATTAAATAATGTAATGCACACCTTACTAACAATATGCAGACTTAATAGAGTGTACTGTTTAAAATTAGATAATAAAAAAAAAGGCAGTATCAGTTCATCATCATTGCGGCAACAGTCTGATGCGATCAAAGAAGTGTATAGAGTAGGGTTCCCATAATGTTTTGTTTAAAAACCGGGACATTTCCAAATTTTTACCTAAAAAACCCGGGACATTTTGTAAAAAAACGGGACATGTTAAAAATTAAGGTACAGCACAAATAAATCTATTATATATTATATGTTGCACTAAAAATAAGATACTGGTATAAAAATGCACACAGTTAACTAACACAACTTCCACTTTATCGTTGAAAAGTTTTTTCACGAGGGCTGTTGTGCAGTCCATGGACTTAAAGCTGTGGTTATGCACCGCCGTGTGATAAGCGAAGGTTGCTTCCTGTGCTGCCAATGATAACTGTTTTTCCATTTCATTTTCACTCTGGGTTTTCGCATTTAAGAAATGACTTATACTGCTGTTGGAAGCCTTACTTTCAACAGCACCTTTATGTTTTTTCGTTTTAACGTGGTTGACTACGTCTGACCGACCACCATGTGAAATGCAAAATTTAGAGCTGCATAAAGTAAATTCCACATTTTCATCTACACCTTTAATGAAGGGAAATTCTCTTGTAATGTTATCATTTATACTGCACTTACGTTTCGGCATTATGCGGATGAAAAACGATAAAAATACTGTATAATAATACTAATACGCATTAAATCATTTGGTAGATGCTCACTGAACACTGTTTTGGTCGACTTTCGAATTTTAGTTCGAGATTCAAACCGAGGGTCCATTGTAACCAGAAATTGATAAAGTAACACTACTAAAACACGGAATAAAATCCGTTACCCAAAGATTTTTTTTTCTCACGAAGGACCCTTAAAAAGCGGGACATTTGGAATAAATTCGGGACAGCGGGACATTTTATCAAAAAACGGGACTGTCCCGGGAAAAACGGGACGAATGGGAACCCTAGTATAGAGATAAAAAAGAAGTAAAGTTCAACACAAAAATCAGAATTAATTCCTATGTCAAGTCAGTCCTATTGTATGACTCTGAGCTTGAAGAACAACAAAAACAACAACTAAAAAAGGTTCAGACTTTCACAAACGGAACAAAAAAATAGTCTTATGGAAGATACGGCCGTAAGGAGTGAATAGTTAGAGACTTCACAATGTGGTAAGTTGGGATTATATAAATATAGTTATAGGGGACTTAGTGTACTGACTGAGATCAGCTGTGAAGGTATCTGTATCTAATACGTTTGGTGTGTTACAGATAACCTTACTTGCTACCACATTTAGACCTCAATCAGACTTATTCTTGAATTTTGTGATGACTACGTTTAATGTCTAGGGTTATGATAGTGATGAAGTGTAAGTTCACAACAAGCAACGGACAGATAAACACTTAAGTAAAATCCACAATACTCTACAAGACTATGACCATCACAAACACATAACACTCTAAAGAGTTATCTTAAGTAAGTCAAGTGTTAACTTTTATACAATGTATTGAATTTCTTTCAATATATGGATATCCTGATCCTACTACACAGTGAATCAGGAATCACAATCAAATGTAAACACAATGTTTATATACAAAATTTTATACACAGGATCTTTGTCCAGACATATAATAGTATTATAATATGAGTGTAGTGTTGTGATGTAGTATTATGAGGTAATAGTGGCTTTTATAGCTAGGTTGTGGTTTGTCATCACGACTTCATGTGTTTGTTACTGCTGGAAATAATATTAAAGGATTCCCAGATTCTTTTACTTTTTAAAACAATTACTGTCCCTCTTGGACTATTTATGAAAGTTCAATTGAGGTGGTTATACAAGGGTGAGCGTCTCATGCCGACAATGTCTTATCTCAAATGGCGGCTGCAGGACAACTGTATCCTCTGCTCGCTTGCTTCTCAGTTTGTTAGAAAACACACAATGGCCGATATCTTGGGCAAGGAGTCTGCTGCCAGCTTTCTGGATCAAGCAAAGCTCAGACCATGTGCTGCTATATTAACATCAGTACCACGGTCCCTGAAATGAGAAGGTTGTGCCTCCTTCTTCATAACCAATATATAATATATTTCCACACAGAAGTACAGGACCGTACAAACAAACACAAAGTTCAGCGCTGTAGGCCAACTGCTAGCTTTTCATGTGACAATATACACCAGTATTCCTCTTCCTAATGGTTACAACGCCTCTGCAATTCCAGTTGTAATCCCTTCCATATAATAGGATAGGTGTTATGTTACTATATGGCAATCCAATATATCTATATGCAGTTATACTCCTCTCGGGCAGGCTTTTACATGGGGGAGCAATATCTAGGCTTTGCCTCATGTTTGCTACTGAACCACACACATACATACATAATTTATCATTTCACATTCAATTTTCATATAAAATATATATTAAACATGTCTAGCTTACCACAATTCGTAAGGAATACACACTAAAGATGACTGGTATAGTTTCAATCTGCGGCAAAGTCCAGGCTGCTATAATATAGTTATATAATAAAAACACAGTCCTGATCTCATCTCCAGAATGTGTAACGATATGGCGTCTTCTACCAGATTTTTTCTGCCAATATCGACAGCATTGACCAATCGTTTTGACTATATTCAAACGAGTATACTGTTATTCAAATCTCTTCATTCATTTTTCATCCGTTCCTAGGCATCTACTAGCTATGCAGAGGTCAACCAATCAAATTTATTTTAACTTCAAAGTTCAGCCAATCCCCTGCTTCGTAAGATATTAACCTTTCTTTCACTACAGTATTTCGACAAAATTCATGGAGTTCCACCTCAAACAGAGATGACCAAACCTGACAGTATCCACGTTCTTTATAGGTTTTATTACCAATATTTAATTGTCTAATGGACTATTTAGACAACAAAGTACATATTCTTTGTCCATAAGTCTCCAGGTACCCGAATATATGATTATCATGGGGCTAAATGGCTTATTTAAAATTACTGTCTTTTTTCGATGTTAATTGTTTATTTTTAAACTACCACTGTCCGCATCTTTTAGACTGTACTGTCAGTATAAAGTCAGGAGCTTAGACGTAAAACAGTAGAATGTCAGGTTTCCTGATCAGAGCTAAGATTGAGTCGGGACCTTTTGTTAAATCTTTAGTTTTCGCAACACTGTTTATTTGAAAAAATCAGGCCATACACGCGAAGTGCGAGATGGCTTACTATGCGACACACAACGAGTGACTCAACTGCATGCGTTCCTCCGTGCATCTCTCTCTCTCTTCTAAGCCCGTCTGTCTTTCTAGGTCAACTTTGTGTGTATAATTACATTAATGCTAGTATTTGTATCTAGGTCATTATGCAGTTTGCATATTGTAGTGAATTTGATGGTATTGTATGATGGTGATATTACTAAGTGTGATGCATGAGGTCAGCTGTGAAGGCTCCTGAAATAAAATGTAGCTGTGAATTGTCAGAAGGCCCTTCTTGCTACCACTACGACCTCACACCTATCTTTTTTTAACTAAGGAATGTGGCTACGTTAAATGTCTAGGGTAATGATATGTAATGTGTTGTGGTAGTTTACATACACACACACAGATATTTACTAAGTCTAATAATATTAATAAATGTTATAATACACTGAACTAACTCAAGTGTGTAAAAATTGGATAGTAATTTTCTTACATTTATTTGTTCTGAACCAAGGTTTTATTTTGGCCAGAACATATGAAAGGTTTAGCAATTATGAAAGAAATGCATGAATATTACATAATAAATGCAAGGTGTGTACATATATATGTTACTAGAATAGTTAATATTATTACTGTTTATAGTTGTAATCTATTTGGGAGAACATTTAATGGATGTGCTGTTGGGGTGGCCTCATCACTCCCTGTCTATGGCGATTACACATTGTCCAGTTATTTGATGGAAATTTATGGGTGTGTTTAGCAAATAAGTTGAGTTGGTGAATTCTCAGCTGACCAGACGCTCACGTAGCTTGAAAGTGTACCTCTGGTACTGAGATCTGGTGGCCCCACCTCTCCGTGCGTGGGGGCAATATCAGAAGTCTGGTGGCCCCACCTCTCCGTGCTTGGGGGCAATATCAGAAGTCTGGTGGCCCCACCTCTCCGTGCTTGGGGCTATAATAGGCTGCTCTGACAAAATGTTACTGCACGGGTCCACTCTGGTAATATTCAACAACTCATTTGACACCACAGTGGTGCCAACTGAAACTCACAGCTCTGCAATCAAAGTATTAGTCATGTGTCAGAATTCCATCCTCTAACCATTTCTGGACACAACACTACACAACAACAACACCACATAGACGGGTCAGATCTTTCTGACCAAACAACACATCTTACCAAGTTGGTTTCACATAGGCTAAGTTCTCCCAGATTACAGATTCTGAAATATGTTCATTAGCTTCCTGCCATAGAATAGGATAGGTGATATGTTCCACTGATCTCAAAACTTGATCTGTCCTTCATAATCCTTACTGGAGTTTATGTATTTTATTTGTCTCTAGACCCTGAACTGGGGCGGGGGGTCTAGAGCGAATCCTTACTTGTTGTAAGGGACAGATTATGCTATTGCAGTATCAAATCACTCGAAACCTTAAACAAATATTAAAATGTACAAAGAAATAATTTCAGTCTTACCAGAATTATGAATATAGAACACAGTTAAATGCTAGCAAAACTCAGCTGAGCTGCTGGCCTTATGATGGCGTCCCTCTAAATATTTCAATAGCTTATGGGAATTACACCACTTAATAATTCACTGTGTCTACTAGGACAACTTATAATGAATGGCACAAAATGCGCGTCTGAGCGCCGATAATATATTCATCTATGGCCAATCACTGCCTTTTCTTTTTCAAATTCAAATATCCTACCAAAAGTCATTTCAGTCATACCTCAGTCAAGTATGCCTTATTGTCTGTTGGTCCGTCCGTCTCTACTTGCGTTTCACAAAAAAACACACTTGTTTTTTTGAACCAACTCTGCCTTCCCCTACACAATTTTGCCTTTAAAGTTATTTTTAGCCACAATTCACCATCCCACCCCGTCTCTTCTTTCCAACTAGATTTTAGCACTTGCGTCTTCAAGGCCACAATTTTTTGAAAATTAGTGACATGTTTTATTTCAATGCAGACGCTCGCTGATATGAACAACACAGTCTTTTGTCAATATCTTTCTTATTATCTGTCCGTCTGTATAAATGAAAGCATATTATTTCACTGCTCAAGATGGGCCATCCGGCCAGCTAGGTTTTATATTCCTAACAGTATTATTAAGAAAAGTTACTTTTCAAATATTTTCTAGAATCTTCTGGAATGCGTTCATCACTGCATTCAAATAAACGGGCTAAGTTATCGCAAAAGCGTCCAAGAAATGACTGTGGCGTATAATATCCAAGGTCCCTTTTGTCGATTTCTTTACTTTATGTCAACTTGGGGAACGTGACTTTTTCCTCCTTTCCCCACCACTTGCGCCTTTTAGCCTTGCTAGTTTCAAGCACGCGTTCAGTCAGATTTTTCCTTTTGATCTCCGTTCTCATCCCGTTCCGTTTTGCCGTCAAGTCTAACAATTTAATTTCCATGGCGGGTGATGACCCGCGGCGTGGGCGATCATGTATTCTAGCAGCTTACGCATTAGTTTTTATCCCTACGTTGTATCATTGGAGATATTTTAACGTTGTATCACGATTAATTTTGTGACAAATCTCCCCACTTGAAAACATGCCTACGGCAAGTTCTAAAACCAGTGATACACATAGACAAAATCTCTCCTTACGCCTGCCATTACTCTAATTTTGATCACAGGGGTGCCGACTGAGGAAATCTGCACCGACATTCAATTTGCCTGGGATATATTGGATACTAAACTGATAAGGTTGAAGCAATAAAGACCACCTCAGCAATCTTGCGTTTTCATGCTTAGCCTGAGATAAGAATACGAGAGGCTGATGGTCCGTCTCGACCACAAAAGTCCTACCATACAGATAGATTTGAAACTTCTTTATGGCCCAGATTAACGCTAAACATTCTTTTTCGCTTGTGGAGTATCCTTGTTCCGCCTTATTCAATTTGCGGCTTGCATAAGCGACTGGTTTCAGTTCCCCATCAGGTGAGGATGATCTTTGCAACCAAGCCTCTCCGAGTCCTACATTACTTGCATCGGTTCTTAAGACAAAGTCCTGTGTCAAATCAGGTAGTTTGAGAATAGGCTTGCTAGTGAGTTTTTCCTTTAAGTCCTGGAACGCTAATTCACTTTGCGCAGTCCAATTAATTTTATCTGGAAGTCCCTTGCGAGTCAGATCAGTCAGAGGAGCACAAATAGAGTTAAAATCTTTGATATATTTTTGATAAAATCCGCATAACGACACGAATGATCGCACGTCCTTTTTTGTTTGTGGTCTAGGTGCTCTCTGCAGTTTTTCCAAGTTCTTGGGATCAGGGGTCATGCTACCCTGATATACAGTGTGTCCCAAGAATTCCAACTCTTTGCATCCAATGCAACATTTTGTTGGCCTAGCAGTTAAGTTCGCCTCCCTAAGCCTATTAAATAACATTTCTAGAGCTTCAATGTGTTCTTCAAATGTCTCTGTGGCGACGAGAATATCATCCATGAAATTCGTGATACATGGGTTATTCAGGGGATCCAACAATTTGCGCATCATCCTTGAAAATACACTCGGAGCATTTTTCAGTCCGAATGGTAGCATGTTGAATTCATAATGTCCATCCGAAGTGCTAAAAGCCAAATAAGGTCTCACTTCAGGCTTCACTGGGATCTGGTAATAGCCTTTACTAAGATCCACCTTTGAAAAGTATTTTGCCTTGTTCAGTCTGGCAAATAACTGTTTTGTGTCTGGTAATGGATCCACTTGTCCTTCTGTGACAGCATTCAGTTTCCTGTAATCTATGCACAGTCTGTGTTCCCCAGACGGTTTTCTCAACAATACGACACTAGAACTAAAAGATGATTCACTGTGTGAAATAATCCCCTCCTTCAACAAATAATCTATTTCTTCCTTCAATGCCTTCTCCTTCGCGAACGGAATAGAATAGGCTCTCATACAGATTGGGTTTGAGTCTACCAGTTTCATGTCATACTGTAGCAAATTTGTATGGCCTGGTTTATCTGTTAATACATCTGTATGTTCCTCCAGAACCTGTTGAACTCTCTCCCTCTGGTTTTTAGTCAGGTGATTACTGACTTTTACCTGTGCTGCTGTTTCACAAGGATGTAATGGGTATTCATGTGAGGTGAGTGGTTCCTGTTGCATTTGAGTTGCGATAGCTAAGGTCAGTAAGGGGGTGCTTTCCTGGAGTGGTCTGTCCAGATACTTCTTTAACAGGTTTACATGATAAACTTTCTCCTTCCCCCTTTTTGTCAATTTTATAGTTTGTTCTAGACACCTTCTCTAGAACCGTATATGGACCTTGCCATCCAATTTGTAATTTATTCTGGCTACCGGGTAGTAGAAGCAGCACCTTTTCTCCCACTGCCAGTTCTCTGTCCTTTGCCTTCCTATTAAAATATGCTGCATGTTTCTTCCTGGCTTGTTTCAAATTATCATTTGCCAGTTTCCATCCAGCTTTCAAACGAGTGGTCAGTTCGTTCACGTATTGATAAGATGAGGTAACAGTCTCTTCCGCCTTCTCATCTGTCCAGGTCCTTAATAGGGCTACATCTGGACCTTTAATTTATCATACGTATTTTTCATGGACCCCGTCTGGTCCCGTCCATTAGAAGCACTATAGTGAGGAATTTTCTTCCTAGAATCATCACTCACAAATCGACCACTACCAATTTTTTTCTTGGGTTTGTCTCCCCACTTGAGATTGCTTATGAGAGATCTTCGCTCTCTTTTCTGTTCTTCCAGTTTATATAAGTCTGACCGAGGAATTGTCATCTTATCCTGGGTAAAATTTCTTCTTTGTACTCGTCGCATAGTGGCCATGTTAATCCATTCAAGTGAAGACTGGGTGTGAAAAGGGGGCTCCCATTGCACTTTGTCTACCTGAGTATCATTAGTTTTCCTTCCAGGCCTAATTTTGCTCCGTGGCGTTTCTAGGTCCTGCACATATTTTCCCTTTGTGGGTGTTCCCTCATGAAATATGCCACATGCTTCTACAAAGTTTTCAATATCGACATTTACGTCGGGCCAATAGTATTTGCGAGCAACTTTTTGGCAGATGGTACCGACTTTTTCATGGTCCCCATCTTTTCCAACATGTAAGCTCCTTATTAAATTTGCCATATATATCTTGGGAAGAACCAACTGTCCGTGACCAGTGGATCTAGTTCCTGTCTTCCTATATAGCAATCTGTTCTTCATAAAATATTCCCCCTTGCTCGGAGGTGTGTGGCATTTGGGCAATTTTTTAAAAACATGGCTTGAGTGTCCTATCCTCAGCCTGCGCCTTCCTCATCTCCTCTGGATGAGCATTTATAGGTTCACCTTCTTCCTCCTTCTTCTGTGACCTGGTCTGCACTGTCGCCATGATCACAGGTCTCTCGGGATTCCCCAAGAAGACGTATCTACACCCCAATATCAGAGGGTAGATTGGTTCATCTATCACTGCTGCTCTGATTTCTCCTTCCACATAGCGAGTTTTCACCGTTATCCTTGCGATGGGAAGTGTCATGAGTGGTATGTCCTTAGTTGCCCCTTGTATTTCCACTGTTTCTGTGGTATACTGACTTGGGTCCACTAGGCTAGACTTCACAACTGAATCATAATCCAAACCTGTATCATAAAGGCACCTTATGGTGACCCCATTACAAATAACATCCTCACAAACTGGGGGGTGATAAGATTCCTGCTGTCCCTTAGGATTAACCTTTAATCTTTGAGTCCCCGACTTCATTGCAGCAATGTTTGAAGGTTTCCTTCTACAAAATTCGGTGTTATGGTTATCTTTCTTGCACCATTTACACCATCTTTTTCCTTGGTTAAACGGTTTTCTTTCATTGGATTTTTGGTCATTGAACTGTGCGTTTCTGTCTCGGTAGTCATTTCTTGGCCGTTCAAAGTTTGTCCTACCTTTATTTCCCTGCTCCGTATTATCAAATTTATTAAATTGCTGTGGAGCTTTAAAATTGTCTATGTGCTTCTTTTTAGCACCACTTACCTCTGCCTGGGCTGCCTGATACCTCTCAGCGACATTTAAAACCTCCCCCAACTTCTCTGCACCTTGTTCCATGAGAAATTTTCTCATGTCTGGAGCCATGGACTCTCTCAATTGCTCAATCATGATAATTTCTTTAAGATCTTGGGTCTTCCCCAGAGCAGTCCATTTCTCCAAATAGGTTTCCAGTCTGGCAGAGAATTGGTGGTATGTCTCCCCAGACAACAGTTTGGCATTTCTAAATTTCTTACGATAAAATTCCCCATTTTTTTCGTACCTCAATAACAAAGCCTGCTTTAACATGTCATAATTCTCCTGGTCTTCTCTGTTCATTTTTGCGAAGACTTCATAAGAAGTACCTCTCAGTCCCTGTGATAGCTTTAAACTCCACCTCTCTCTCTCTAACCCATATGTAGTAACTAATAACTCAAAACGTCCTAGGTACCCCTCTATGTCGTCGTCTTTTTCAACAAAATGGTCTAAATGAAACCCCATAGCTGAGTTTGAGGCTCCCAGACTGGGCGTAGCATCTGAGGCAAAAGGGCTGGCACCATTTTCAGGAGCCTGGCCTTGTAGCTCCAGCTCCCTGAGTCGTAATTCGTGCTCCCTTTGCAACCTTCTATCTTCTGCCTCCCTTTGCTGTCGTTTTTCTTCTGCTTCAATCTGCAGCCTCTTAATTTCTCTATCAGCCTCAATTTGTAACCTCTTCTCTTCAGCTACCTTTCTATCTTCCCTTTCAATATATTTATCACATTCAGCCGTTACATATTGAATTAAAATCTGACCATCCATTCCCATCTCCTTTGCCGTCAGCACAGCAGCTGATCTGAACTTGGCCAGCTCCGCCATACTTTTTAAACAAATCTAGCAATGTGCAAAATAAAATTTCCAACCACTAAAGTACTTCTAATTACTCTAGTCTAAAATAATTCTAATTAATTAATTAACTACCACTGGCTGTGAAGATTCACCAACTTTTATTTTCAGGGACACTTTTAATTTTAAGGGACACTTTTAATTTTTATAATGTGTTCCCCTAATCTAATTCTCCCCCCAGGAGATCCTAATATACTTAATGGGCTAATTATCCCGGGACAAAGAGACCCCAATATATGTAGTGGATTTGATGGTATTGTATGATGGTGATATTACTAAGTGTGATGCATGAGGTCAGCTGTGAAGGCTCTTGAGATAAAATGTAGCTGTGAATTGTCAGAAGGCCCTTCTTGCTACCACTACGACCTCACACCTATCTTTTTTTACTAAGGAATGTGGCTACGTTAAATGTCTAGGGTAATGATATGTAATGTGTTGTGGTAGTTTACATACACACACACAGATATTTACTAAGTCTAATAATATTAATAAATGTTATAATACACTGAACTAACTCAAGTGTGTAAAAATTGGATAGTAATTTTCTTACATTTATTTGTTCTGAACCAAGGTTTTATTTTGGCCAGAACATATGAAAGGTTTAGCAATTATGAAAGAAATGCATGAATATTACATAATAAATGCAAGGTGTGTACATATATATGTTACTAGACTAGTTAATATTATTACTGTTTATAGTTGTAATCTATTTGGGAGAACATTTAATGGATGTGCTGTTGGGGTGGCCTCATCACTCCCTGTCTATGGTGACTACACATTGTCCAGTTATTTGATGGAAATTTATGGGTGTGTTAGCAAATAAGTTGAGTTGGTGAATTCTCAGCAGACCAGACACTCACGTAGCTTGAAGGTGTAGCTCTGGTGCTGAGATCTGGTGGCCCCACCTCTCCGTGCTTGGGGGCAATATCAGAAGTCTGGTGGCCCCACCTCTCCGTGCTTGGGGGCAATATCAGAAGTCTGGTGGCCCCACCTCTCCGTGCTTGGGGCTATAATAGGCTGCTCTGACAAAATGTTACTGCACGGGTCCACTCTGGTAATATTCAACAACTCATTTGACACCACAGTGGTGCCAACTGAAACTCACAGCTCTGCAATCAAAGTATTAGTCATGTGTCAGAATTCCATCCTCTAACCATTTCTGGACACAACACTACACAACAACAACACCACATAGACGGGTCAGATCTTTCTGACCAAACAACACATCTTACCAAGTTGGTTTCACATAGGCTAAGTTCTCCCAGATTACAGATTCTGAAATATGTTCATTAGCTTCCTGCCATAGAATAGGATAGGTGATATGTTCCACTGATCTCAACACTTGATCTGTCCTTCATAATCCTTACTAGAGTTTATGTATTTTATTTGTCTCTAGACCCTGAACTGGGGCGGGGGGTCTAGAGCGAATCCTTACTTGTTGTAAGGGACAAATTATGCTATTGCAGTATCAAATCACTCGAAACCTTAAACAAATATTAAAATGTACAAAGAAATAATTTCAGTCTTACCAGAATTATGAATATAGAACACAGTTAAATGCTAGCAAAACTCAGCTGAGCTGCTGGCCTTATGATGGCGTCCCTCTAAATATTTCAATAGCTTATGGGAATTACACCACTTAATAATTCACTGTGTCTACTAGGACAACTTATAATGAATGGCACAAAATGCGCGTCTGAGGCCGATAATATATTCATCTATGGCCAATCACTGCCTTTTCTTTTTCAAATTCAAATATCCTACCAAAAGTCATTTCAGTCATACCTCAGTCAAGTATGCCTTATTGTCTGTTGGTCCGTCCGTCTCTACTTGCGTTTCACAAAAAAACACACTTGTTTTTTGAACCAACTCTGCCTTCCCCTACACAATTTTGCCTTTAAAGTTATTTTTAGCCACAATTCACCATCCCACCCCGTCTCTTCTTTCCAACTAGATTTTAGCACTTGCGTCTTCAAGGCCACAATTTTTTGAAAATTAGTGACATGTTTTATTTCAATGCAGACGCTCGCTGATATGAACAACACAGTCTTTTGTCAATATCTTTCTTATTATCTGTCCGTCTGTATAAATGAAAGCATATTATTTCACTGCTCAAGATGGGCCATCCGGCCAGCTAGGTTTTATATTCCTAACAGTATTATTAAGAAAAGTTACTTTTCAAATATTTTCTAGAATCTTCTGGAATGCGTTCATCACTGCATTCAAATAAACGGGCTAAGTTATCGCAAAAGCGTCCAAGAAATGACTGTGGCGTATAATATCCAAGGTCCCTTTTGTCGATTTCTTTACTTTATGTCAACTTGGGGAACGTGACTTTTTCCTCCTTTCCCCACCACTTGCGCATTTTAGCCTTGCTAGTTTCAAGCACGCGTTCAGTCAGATTTTTCCTTTTGATCTCCGTTCTCATCCCGTTCCGTTTTGCCGTCAAGTCTAACAATTTAATTTCCATGGCGGGTGATGACCCGCGGCGTGGGCGATCATGTATTCTAGCAGCTTACGCATTAGTTTTTATCCCTTCGTTGTATCATTGGAGATATTTTAACGTTGTATCACGGTTTAATTTTGTGACACATATCAAGGTCTTCTAAGAAATACAGTACCAGTTTTATTTTTAGAAACGACTGTGATTCGCGTGTAGTTTATGCAGATAAAGTAGAAAAAGGGAATCTCTTGTTCAGCCATTATGGCGCTCTACAACGCAGGCGTACGCTATTGGGAAAGCACTGGTCTTTCACCATTCTTCTTTCTTTCATTTTATTTCGTTTGGCTTTACATTTATGTTCTAATTTTCCAGTTTTGTTCCAATTTATATATGGGTATTAGAATTTTTTTCACTACACACAATACTAGATCAAGCTTCGAGAGGTCGGGTAACTAGTTCCTCTCCTCGCTGCCTTTGTCTTTCCTGACCCAAGAGCAGAGTCAGATTTCCATTTACACCCGGAAGACTGTAGCGCGACGTCACCATATTTCCAACCCGCTACCTTTGACACGAGAGGCCCGTGCTCTAACCACGGACGCTCTCATAAACTTTTGCTTGTCTTAAACAGAAGGATTGTAGTGGTATGACAAGATCACTAATGTGGAACTGATGACACGAACCGGACAAGTACCAGAAGGACAAGAAGCGAGAAGACGACGCTGGAGATGGATAGGACACACACTGAGCAAACCTGCTGATAGCTTTAACAGGCAGTCCTTGTTCTGGAATCCCTATGGTAAGAGAGGCAGAGGAAAACCAGCAAACACATGGAGAAGAGAACTGGAGATAGATATGAAGAAGATATAGAAAGACCTTAAGTTGATGGCACAGGACAGGAAGACTTGGCATAAATCATATGCTCCTTAGGGAGCTCCTTAAGGTGATGACGATGATGACTAGGTAACTACTTTATATTCGATTACGTTGGTGCTTTTCAGTATTAAAAAAATAGTTATAAAACGGGGGGTGGGGGGGGGGGGGGGGTTTAAGAAATTTGTGACGTCACGTTAGGGTTTTCGTGACGAAATATGTTGGGGGGGGGGGGGGGGGGGGTTTTAAAGTGGCAAAAATTGCGTGACGTCATATGTGGACGCCCCCTAATCCGTTGTTGACCCCGGAAATTACCGAAAGCGATAAGGCCGTATGTTATGTAGCGTCCTTTACTGGAAAAGATAAATTGTTCTGTTTCTCATCAACAAAATTTCGTAAGTGATATAAATACATTTGAGTGATAAAGTGTTCCTAGACTTTATGACCCTGTTCCTTTTTCATCATCGTACTTATTTTATTTCTCTTCCGTTTTTGTTCTTATATCATTTTTTAAAGTAATCTTTCCAATCACGACTGTTACTTAAGTGTAACTTTAATCACACCTTTGATATTTCATAAACCTTACTTTATCTTGTGGAACACACCTGGCTCGGTAAACAAGTTATTGTTTGCGCAGGAGACGTCAACATCTGGAATAAAAAGATTTCGTTTGATACTTTAATCCCCTGTTTCAACAAAACGAGCCTTGCCACATTTCTACAATAGCATGCTTGACAGCAAGGTGACAAAAGAGAACTTCACTCGATCCGCAAAAAGACAGAAGACTTGGTGACAAGGGGCAGATAATTTATGTATCGAGAGCGAATCGAAAACCTCTGTTTATATCGCAACCGAACACCCAGCATGGAATTGATGAGTTGGTTACTAGAGCCCATCCACTTTTAGCGATTGACGTGCACTGAAATTGCACGCGAGCATGCCGAAGTCGCATGACAAGATGGACGACGAATGAGTGGAGGAAGGGGCGGAGTAATAGTACATAGCCCAGATTTGTCACTGATTGGCAAAAACAGAAATATAACGACAAGTTCGTCAGACGTCAGTACGGATTTTCCAACACAAACGGAGCATAGAGTTTCCCGGAGCATAGCCCATTCACAGCCTGTTCCATAATTTTATTCCTGTGTGGATATATAATTCATATCTGTGGAATTTAATTTTATATAGTGTTCTTAAGGAATTTACGAAGATAAAAGGTGGTCAGTAAATTTAGAAAAATTATTATTAACTTTCATTATTTAAGATTGCTTTTTGCACTTAGCCTCATAGCTAAATGTGCGAAAGACTGTTTTTCTCCATTACTTCTATTCGTTAATGGTTAATCAAATCAAAGATTTGTCCTCTATGATAATATAATGAAGTAATTCATAGTTATATACTTCACCTTCACCTACATTTTTAGATCATCATTACAGACTTACATGAGCACACACTTTCATTCTCAATATATTTAACACTTGTCATGTGCATCGCATATCATGTATCATAAGAATAGAATTAAAAACAGAATGATCAGCTAGGAACGAACGAACGAACGAACGAACTTTATTTTCAAAGGGTTAGAATTGGGCACGCAAGCCCGTCTAACATTCTGCCATTCCTTTCTCTCATCTTCCATACTGAATCCATTTATTCTCACACGTATCCTAAATATTACTTAAATAATAAAATAACAAAAAGTACAATAAAATAAAATCCCAACATTGTAACAGTACAATAACAGTTACACAGATTTACAGATGCTTATCATAATTTATACTAAACAGGACAAAATTAACTTTAAAACCTACATATGATGTTATGTAATTATTTAAGAACATAACGAAATTAGGGTGGCATATAATCTGCACTCATGATGTATTTGAAAAGTCTGTGATTGAATGAATATGGACTAAGAGTATTTTTTAAGTCGTGTGGAAGAGTATTCCACAGATGAGCAGCAGAAAACGCTAAACTTTTCTTGAATAAGTCGAGCCTAGGCTTGGGCATGTGTAATTTATTTAAGCGTTGACTGCGTCTTCCGCTATATTTGAAAATAGGCCACAGATACGTTGGAGCATTCTGTGACAAGATTTTGTGAATGAATTTGGCTTTGTTGAAGAGAAGGCGCTTTCTTAGTGGTAATATGTTAAGATACTACTATATGCGTCTACACATGTGTGAGGTTTTTGTCTGAAATTAGACGCACTGCACGTTTTTGTAATGAATAGAGTCTTTTAGTGTTGGACATGGTGCAGCCATCCCAAATTGTGGAACAATAGTCTAGATGTGTTTGTATCTGGGATGTATAGAACATTTTTCGTGTCTCCTCATCTAGGAAATGTTTGATTTTAGCTAACTGGTAAACTTTTTGTGCCGTTTGTTTGGTCAGTGCTTGTACATGCGAATTCCAACTTAAATGTTGGTCAATTATGAGTCCTAGTGTTTTATATTCATTTACATTTTCAATTAAAGAGGTTCCAATGTAGAGCTGAAGTGTTGTTTTCGGCGAGTTTTGTAATTTTTGTCTAGTTGATATTATCATACATTTTGTTTTAGTGATATTTATTTGCATGCAGTTTTCATTGCTCCACTTAATAAGATTGTCTGTGTCGCTTTGTAATAATATTTCTAGCGTGTTGCAACTTTTATCACTAGTATAAATGGTACAGTCATCGGCAAATAGATCGCAGGATGAGTGCTCGATGTGTAGTGGAAGGTCATTTATGTAAATGGAAAAAAGTAGAGGGCCGAGAATAGAACCCTGAGGAACACCGGTGTCAATAATAGCCGGGTTTGACAATGAGTTATTGTACCACACTACTTGCTGTCTGTTGGACAGGAATGATTTAAGTAATGTCACTAGTTTAAAGTTAACTTTCATTGTTTCTAATTTTCTTATTAAAACAGCGTGATCTAACATATCAAATGCTTTCCTAAAGTCTACAAAGATTGCTCCACAAATGTTATTGTTATTTATGTTTAGGTGCAAGTTGTCTATCATCTTAGTTAGAGCTGTGTGGCATGAATGCTTTTGTCGAAACCCTGACTGACTGTCAATTAGCAAGTCATTGCTAACTAGGTAATGTAGTGTTGCTTTATGTATGTGTTTTTCTAGTGGTTTAGAAAGCGATGATAAAAGAGAAATTGGTCTATAGTTACCAAGATTACTGTTATCTGACGAGCCAGGTTTGAAGAGAGGATATACTTTGGCAATCTTAAAGGCCGAAGGAAAATAACTTTTAGCGATACATTGATTATATATAAAAGTTAGTGAATCACTAATAGCTGGTGCGGCGTAACGCAGTATTCGATTACTAATTCCGTCAAGCCCTGATGAGCTATTATCCTTAAGGCCAATAAGATAGTTATACACTTCATTAACTGTCATAAAAGGAATGTCGGGTGGAACTGAGTTTGTACATTTGTTCTTACAGAATGCTGAAAGTTTGTCTAAGTCACTAGAGGAAGGTGGTATTGTGGATTTCAGACTGTTTATTTCTGCTTGAAAGTGATTGCTGAAGTCGGTGCAAGTAAATGAAGTGTTGGAAGAGAATGAGTCTGGTGCATTACGTTTTTTCGCTAAGGTGTCAATTGCCTTCCATATTTCCTTACTATTTGATTTGTTCTGAACCATATTTCTAAAATGATTTTTCTTTTCTTTCCGAATTAAATATTGAACCTTGTTCCTGTATACCCTGTATGTGTTGAGGTCCTTATTTTTGTGCGCTTGATCTCTCTGCCTCATAGCCTCCAACACTTCCTGGGTGATCCACGGAGATTTTAATTGTCGTTTGACGCGAATTTCCTTAGCTGGTACGTGCGTGTCAAAAACATTATAAAAATTTTTTGTCCAGTATTCAATAGCGTCATCCGGATCAGGAAGTTGGTAAACACGGGCGAGAGGTGCAGTTAGCAAGTCATTTAAAATAATTCCTTACTGAAATGTTTGAAACTTCTAAATTTGATACTTACATGTTTATTTTTTGGAACTTTACATTTATTCTTTGACCATGTACAGCATACTGGATAGTGGTCACTCATTGCAATATTAGGGACAGAGCATTCTATGATGTTTTCTGGGCAAGTTACGTAGATGTGGTCGATTAGTGTGGTTGATGCTTGTGTTACTCTTGTAGGCTGGTTAACTATTTGTTTTAAGTTGTACGATAATATTATATTTTTCCATGTTAGATTTGAATTGTGTATATCGATGTTGAAATCACCAAGAAGAACAACCTCCTTGACTGTGGCAAATACATTGTCCATCATTATGGTGAAATCTTCGTACCATATAGGTCCTGCACTAGGATTTCGATAAAGATATCTCACCAGAAATGGGCCCTGATTCGGTAGCTTTATTTCCAACCATACACATTCTATCTCTGCTGTCTCTAAGTCGTTTCTGCGGCGAAAATTAAGGGAAGTGGAAATATAAACTGTTATACCTGTCTCTTGTTTTTTGCTTGCGTCTCGCCGAATAGTTTTAAAACCATTTAACGCAATGTCATCGTCTGTTATTCTGTCATTTAGGTGACTTTCTGAAAGTCCAAAAATGTGAAAATTATTACTTAGAATGTATGTAAGTTCGGGGAGTTTACCTAGAAGATGGTAAATATTCAGATGACCAAGTCGTAGACCATCCTTGTGAAGCCACGGTACATAATTACCAGCCATGCTTGTATAGTAAAAAAGAAAGATATATTTTAAAAAAATATAAAAAAATATAATAAAAAAAATACAAGTTAAAAAACAGTTAGGCTATGCACACAAAAAGCGCAAAATATTTTTACGAATTAATACTTCACCAAGGAAGTGGAATTCAAGAAATGAGAAATTGCAGAAAATACAATATTAAAATAATTAATACAACTAATAAAAAACAATTTCAACTGAGTATATGAAAATTGTCACAAAACAATCAGGCATACAACATATCACACCAGAACTGCTCAACACAACAAAGTGAAGTTAAACGAGAGATGGAAGAAATTAATAATAGTCACAAGTCAGACAAGTATACAACACTTCACACCTTAACACCGAAAATTCTAACAAATTGAAGCTACGCGTGATAATAAGAAATTTAAATTGTAACGAAATAAGTAATCAAAGAAAATTTTTTTAGAGGATATTAACCGATAAACTATTAAAAGTTCTGATTATTACCGTTGTATTAAAAAATCAACAAATGTTCAAATGGAGTGAAGGCTGTAGTAACAGAGATTTAGTGAAGCAAAGTGTTTGTTCGTCAATAACTGACGTCTCTGCCGGGCATATAATAGGGATGACTTTGGGCAGACATCATTAATGCTTGTCTAAGTGACGCAGGGCTGAATTGCATCAGATAGACAAGTTCAGGGTTCCACTGAGGACGATAATAAGAACTAGGGGAGGAAGCATGGTGATCTCTGATTTCTTCCGTCCTTGTTGTAGTGTTGGTAGGAGTATTCTGCGCCTGGGACATTGGAATACTGTTGGTAGAGGTACCTGAGTGGGGCTGCTTTGTGACTAATGGGGGAAACATGGTATCATAAGATTCGGCTTCCTGATTGAAAGTGGCGTTGTGATAGCTGGAAGGCTGCCTGCTTGCAATAGGTGTGCTTCTTTGAGGGGTAGGTGGGGTTTGTGATGTGTTGTAATTATATGTTGATGTCTCAGTAGATTTCGTTGCATTCTCTATATGGGTTGAGCTGTCTTGTTGTGTCCTTTCTGGATATTTTATGTTTTTGGCCAGGATACTGCTTCCCAGTGTGGATGTGTGAATTTGATCTCTGTAGAGTCGTTTCTTAGGTGCTCCTGAGTTAGATGTAAAGAATGGAGTATTGTTGATGAAGCCAAGGCCGTTTTGTTTACAATAGTTCTGTAGTTTTGTGTTGTAAGTGTCCGCTGTGCGACGCTGAAACCCATAGCATGGTGGTATGATTGATGAAATAAAGATGGAGGCTTTGGGAAATTTTTGTTTTATTGTAGCCACCAATCCTGAGGGGTTTAGGCTCTGCTCATTCATGATATCATTAATTCCTACGTGTAGCGTTGTTTTTGTTATCTTGTGATTAATATCGAACTTATTAATTATGTCCAGTAGTCTTTTAATACCAGCCCCCGGCACTGTCATAACTGAAACGATGTCTTCTCTTGTAGTGGACATTCTTTCACAATAAATACCCTTCAAGAGGGAGTCACCAATTACAATATGTGTAACGTCACTACGTATTTCTTCACTTTGTTTTCTATTAGATTGATGCTGCTGCCTTTTGTGGTGTTCTTTTTGTGGACTGTTGTGATGGCTCTGAGATTTGTGAATTTGGTTTTCGGGCACTGGAACGTTGTCTGGTAGGGATGCTGATACCTGCTCATTTTCTGTTGAACAATCCTCAAGAACTTGAAATCTGTTGGTAATTTTGACTCCAATGGGATATGTTGTGTTTGTGAGTGTCTCTTCGTGTTTTTTGTGTACAGTTTGGTGGTGACCTTTTTGCTGATTTGGCGTATTTTTATGTATGGATTCTTCGCAATCTTTGTAGTGGTATTGATGGTATTGTATGATGATGATGGTACTACATGTAAATTGTATGAGGCCAGCTGTGAAGGCTCCTGAGATAAAATGTAATTGAGAATTGTCAGAAGGCCTTTCTTGCTACCACTACGACCTCACACTTAATTTTTTTTTTCTTAATGAATGTGGCTACGTAAAGTGTCTAGGGTAATGATGTGTAATGTGGTGTGATAGTTATAACTATACCCATAGATATTTAACAAGACTAATAAGATTAACAAGTGTTAAAATACACTGAACTAACTCACGTGTGTAAAGTTTTTGATATAATTATATTACATTTATTGGTTCTGGATCAAGTTTTATGTGACCAGAACTTGTTTTAAAAGAAGGATTGAAAATTTATGAAAAAAATAGGCATGGAATGTTACATAATAAATGCAAGAGTGTACATATTTAAGTACTAGACTAGTTAGTTTTATTAACTGTTCGAGTAGTCATCTCTTTGGGAGGATAGTTACTGTTTGTGCTGTTGGGGTGGCCTCATCACACCTGTCTATATTGACTACACAGTGTCCAGAAAATGGTGGGAATTTTTATGGGGATATTAGTCACTACTAATAGTTGGTGAATGTCCAGCAGACCAGAGGCTCACTCATCCTTTTGTAGCTCTGGTGCTGAAACTTTGCGGTCCCACCTCTCCGTGCTGGCGGGCAATAATGGTGGTCTCTGTCACAAGAACTGCACAGATACACTCGAGTAAAGTCACCCACCGGATAGACTCTGCTTTGTTGTCGATAGAAACTCACAGCTCTGCAATCAAAGTATGGGCCATGTGTCAAAATCTATTCTCTACCCACGTCTGGACACAACACTGACACAACAACCACATCATACAGACAGGTCAGATCTCTCTGACCAAACAGCACAGTTACCATGGTGGGTTTACATCAGATAGATCCTCCCAGACTATAGATTCTGAAAAATATTTATTAGTTGTCGGCCCTAAAAGAAGATAGGTAATCTGTTTCAACGCTTGCTCTATCTTGCATAATCCTTGCTGTAGTTTATGTACCTTGTTGGTCCCTAGACCCTGACTTGGGCGGGGGGTCTAGAGCAAATCCCTACTTGTTTGTAAGGCTAGATTTTGATATGGCAGTATCAAATCACTCGAACATGAAACAATATTCAAAATATATAAAGAAATAATTTCAATCTTACCAGATTATGAATAATTAACACAGAAGTGCTAGCAAAACTCAGCTGAGCTGCTGGCTATAGGATGGCGTCCCTAAATTTAACTCACTGTCTTTCATATGGGAAAACACCACACTTTAAAATCTGTGTCTAACACTGAACAATTATTGAAGAATGACCCCAAATGCGCTCTGAGCCCTAATGATATGATTGTCTGTGGCCAATCACTGCCGAGGTTTATTTTTAATTTCAAATTTCCTCACTAAAGTCATTTCAGTCAAGCTTCAGTCACGTATGGATGGTTATCTGTTAGTCTGTCCGTCTCTACTTGTGTTTCTACAAAATTGTGCTCGATTTTTGAACCAACCTTTCTCTCCCCTTTCAAAATTTTGTCGTAAAAAGTTATATTTAGACTCAGCTACCACTAATGTCCCTTCACTTCTATGCCAAGTAACTTTGAACACCTGCGTCCCCAAGGTCGTGTTTTGTGTGCAAATAACGACACTTTTTATTCAAGGCAGTCTGTCGATGATGTAAACTACACTGTCTTTTGTCATTATCTTCAATATTATCTATCCGTTTGTAAAATTAAGATCATATTATTTCATTGCTCAGAATAGGCCATCCGGCCAGCTAATTTTTATATTCCTAACATTAATATTAAGAAAAATTACTTTTTAAATTTTTGTAATATTCCTAACATCTGCGTTTTAGCCGCTGAATTCAAATCAAGGCTTGGTATCGCAAAACGTCCAATTCCGTACCTCGTGTCAATTTGGGGGACGTGAATTTTTACTTTCCTCCATCCCCCCCAATTGCGTTTCCTTAGCCTTGCTACGCAATCTTTCCAGTCATATTTTTTCCTTTTTGATCCTCCGTTCCCCTCCTGTCTAGCAAGTCAATTTTATGGAGGGTGATGACCCGCGGTCTAGGCGATCATGTACATCAGCAGCCTACGCATTATGTTTTTATCCTTAAATGTTATCTTTTGAGTATTTTACCGTTGTATCTCTGTCAATTTCACTACAATCTTCTACTATTGTTTGAGGATGATCTGGTTGTCTTATCTTATAGAGTGAGAAGTCTCTCTGCAGTTTTTCGATGATGTCCTTCATGCTAGAATTGTCTTCCCTCAGAGATACTATCTCCCTTTTAAGAAGTTCGTTTTCGGCCTTGAGCGATGTCTGTATACTAGACATGAGATCACCAATTAAACTTCGTAGCGTGTCCTCCATATTTTGCATTAGCTCCTGGCAGCACGACACAGGTAACTTCGTGGTGTCTTCTTTTTGTTGCTCAAGAGATACAGTTTCATCTTTTCGTATATTTTCATGGTCCATGGGGTATTCGATGGCCAACATAGGTTTAGAAATTGTAGGGGTGTCTGTTATTGTATCCAATACTGCAGAAGGTAGAATTTCTGATTCACTGTGAGACATTGGGTTGCAGCTGATGTTGAGAATGTCGTTGTCGGTAGTAAAGTCACTTATGCCTGGAATCATTGAGTCTACTGCCAAGTGGGGCATAGAAACAGCGGAGTCCATTTTAGTGTTTTCTAACTCAACATCAGTTACAATTTTTGCAGATTCTTTTAATTCTTCAAATTCTGTTTCTAGCCATGATTCGATAGCTGCGGCAGTCCCCTGGATCATAATTTTGTTCTTAGTGTGATAAAGGTGAATTTTGAGAAGTGGTGTTGTTATAACGTCTTCTACTAGTGCACCATTTATGTCTGTTCTTGACTCTACAAGTCCTGTTTCGTAGAATTTAATGACAATGAAACGAAATGCCTCGTACTGAAAGGTGTTCTGGAATGTTATAGTTACACATTTTCCATGACTTGATAGCTTCAAGGTTATACCGGACCCTGTTCTACAACCTTTAAGTTTTAGGTGAATAGCCCTCTCTTTGTTCAAAGCATAGTTCTTTATGGTCGTTGGTCTTAAACGAGCGTCCCTGGGGCCCACTGTTAGCTGCGAACTAACACCTTCTTCCAAGCATGACATTGTTACATTCCACCGGGCGTTTTGTTATCGGTGAGGAACATTGTATACCGGGAAAATTTTATGATGCTTGACAGCAACGCTTGACCAACAACTGACCTCTTGCTTTGGCGAAGGTCACATTCGGATGAGTCATGTAGTCATTGTTAAAAAATATCCTCCAATAACATAGAGAAAAAACTGATACACATTTCAACGGTATTCTATAAAATGTTACACATTACATTAACACAATATCATGTTTAAAAATTTCACCGTCTAATAACCAATATACTGATATAAAAATCCACGGCTAATCGGAAAGAAGCTAGCAAAACGTACGTGCGAATAGTAGAATTCACAAGATAGGACATCCTAACTTCTTAAGTTACCAGGAAGATCTCCACACCCGCGTTTGTATACGTTGGTGTCGCAGCATTTATTCAACTATTTCTCAAGTGCTCAAAAGTTGATTCGCATATACGTATATCAAGTTCAATTCACCCAGCAGCTTGCCGCCTGAGTCAGGTTAAAGCACGCACAAGTTGAATCTCCTATATATGAAGTTGAACTCACTCAAAAGTGTATTTTCTGAATCAAGATTTCATATTCACAAGTTGATGTCTATATGTCGAGATCACATAGTCACAAGGTGATTCGCCAAGATATCAAGCTCAAATTACCAAGTTCAGCTACTCACTACGTCAGTGCATGAAGTGAATTCATCTACTCCAATCATGTACAGCACGAAGTAAATTCACTCAACAAGCGTCATTGCATGAAACCCACTTGTTACCAGAAGATCATTTCGTGAAGAGCTCCAGTCTAGTCAGTGCCGCATCAAGATCAGACAGCTTACATTTTCCTGAGGCAACTGTCAACGGGTTGTCAAAACTAGAGAGATTTCCAAGCGTTGATGGACATCACATCTTACAAGTTCTCACTACGACAAGGATAAGAGTTTCAGCTATACTTAATCGACTTGGCGATAACCTACACGGCATACTATACACTTACATTAGACAGTCTATGCAAACCTGTGTATTACCATCAGTGGAGAAAATTGAAAGACTCTTAGACAGCGTAGAGTGGTCATCCGTGTATTAACACTTAATATGTCACATAATCATCTCACTGCCTACTTATGTTCACTCTCATATTTAATTTACTACATTTTAAAATTTCATCTATGTGTGAATTGTCTTTCACTATCATCATTTGTCTTCTCTTCTTCTTTGATCCTTAGCCGCCGACCGTCAAAGCAGTCAGTGGCTATTACGCCTGGTGGCGTCTTGTAGGGCAACAACAAATTGATTCCACTTTGCTCGGTCGGCGGCCATCCTTCGTACAGTGCCCCAACTCTGGTTCATTCTTTGCACCTCAGCCTCCACAGTCCTCCGCCAAGTTGTTTTTGGTCGGCCTCTCTTTCGTTTTCCTTCAGGGGTCCGTAGCATAGCTGTTCTTGTGATGGCATCGGGGTCTCTTCTGAGGACATGGCCAACCCATCTCCAGCGTCTGCCAGCTATGATGGTGTGCATGTCCTCTTGCTTGCTCAGAGTAAGCAGATCTTGGTTGGTGATGGTATTCGGCCAAAAGAGTCGGTGAATTTTTCTTAGGCAAGTTGTGTGAAAAGAGGACTATTTCGACATTTCCTTCTCTGTAACTCTCCAGCTCTCCGCGCCATAGAGAAGCACAGAAAGCACATAGCTCTGATATAATCCTAATTTTGTGCTCGTGCTGTACTGAGAGGACTTCCAGATGATGTTTAGACTAAAAAAAGGCTGTTCTTGCTTTGTTCATTCTGTTGTTGATGTCTTTGCTTGCTCCGCCGTCTGGTGTTACTATGCATCCAAGGTATGTGAAGGCATCTGTCTCTTCCAGTTGCTGATTCCTTACTGATATGGGTTCAGGGTTGCTCACATTGAGCGTCATGACCTCTGTCTTCTTTAGGTTGATGTTCAAGCCCACCTGCTGGCTATACTTATTAAGTCTATCCGTTTTTTTCCTGGATGTGTTGATGTGAATGTGCAGCAGTGCAATGTCATCTGCATATTCCAGATCTTCCAATGTAGAAAATGTAGTCCATCTTATTCCCCTTGGATTGCCCTCTGTTGTCTAGCGCATCACCCAGTCTATGACTGTTAAAAATAGAGTGGTTTATAAGGGGCATCCCTGTCGTACTCCTGTCTTCACTTCAAAGGTTAGGTTGCTCTGCCCAATGCTACACGTAAAGTTGGCATAAATGTTTTTTATAATTGACACTATGCAGTTTGGAATTCCATAAGCCCTCAGTATTTTCCATAAACTGTCCCTATGTATACTGTCAAAAGCCTTTTCAAAATCAACGAAATTAATGTACAGCTGTCTTTGCCATTCTGAGCACTGCTCTATAATGTTCCTGAGGGTAAATATATGATCTACACATCTTCTGTTCTTTCTAAATCCTGCTTGTTCTCTCCTCAGTTTGTGGTCTACTGCTTTTGAAATTCTCTGTATAATTATCCTGCCTAGTATTTTGCTGGGAACTGAGAGAAGAGTGATTCCTCTCCAATTATTGCAGTCTGCAAGATCTCCCTTCTTGGGCAATTTGACAATTATTCCTTTTCTCCACTCTGTTGGTGTTGTCCCCGTTTTCCAGACTTGTGCAAATAGTGGTTCTAATAGTTCTGCTGCTAGCTCTGGGTCTGTCTTAAATAGCTCTGCATTTAAGTTATCATGACCAGTAGCTTTTCCATTCTTTAACCCTTTGATTGCTGTGATGATTTTTTTCTTTTCGTGGGATGTCTGTATTAACATCTAGATCATTTTCAGCCTCAGGAACATTCAATTGTGTCTCTGGTGGTTCCTTATTCAGAGTTTCTCTGAAATGCTCTGCCCATCTTGTTTCCTGTCCCTCTACTGTCGTGATGAGATTTCCGTGCTTATCTCTTACTAATGTAATATTGTTTGCACCTCGTTTTCCACTGATGATTTTAGTTATTTTGTATACTGTGCTTTGTTCATTTCTCAGTGCTGCCTCTTCTGCTTGTCTTGCAAGGTCATCCAGAAATGTCCTTTTGTTAGCACGGGTTTGACGTTTAACTTCCTTGTCCAGCTGACTGTACTGTTCACTATATATTGCCTTTAACCTGGGAGACTTAGCTTCTGTTTTCTTTCTTTTCATTTCCTTTCTCTTCGCTATGGTGTTTAGCGTATCTGGTGTTATCCAGTCTTGGCTCTTTCTTTCCTGGAATCCCAAGCATGACTTGCTGCTTTCCTTGTATATTATTGAGATGGTGTTGAATCTCTGGTCAACATCATCAGTCTCTGTTCTTTCCTGGCTTTTGATAATCTCATATCTTTTCTTTACGTCGACCACGAAAGCTTTTCTGGTGAGGGGATCCTTCAGTTTCTTGATGTTGTATCTTTTCTGTTTGACTGCAACTAGTCGAGCAGCTCTGAGTTTCACTTTCAGTTTTGCTATACTAGGTGATGATCACTTCCCACATCTGCGCCTCTTCTTACTTTCACGTCTTGTAGTGCATGACTCCATCTACCATTGATCATTTTGTGATCTATCTGGTTTCTGTCTCGTCCGTTTGGTGATTCCCATGTTAACTTGTGCTCTTCCTTGTGTTGAAAAAGTGTTCCTCCAATGACCAGGTTGTTAATACTGCAGAAGCTTATTAATTTGTCCCCATTCTCATTTGCTGTTCCACTGCCGCATTTCCCCATTACTCTTTCGTTATAATTATTGTGTGCTCCCACTTTCGCATTTAGGTCTCCCATTACTATAATGAGATCGTACCTGGGTGTAGTTTCCATTTCTTTTTGTACCTGTTGATAGAACTCGTCCTTGATCTCTTCATCGCTGTCGTTTGTTGGTGCATAGCATTGTATAATTGTGGTGTTGGTGAACCTCCCTCTGTGGTAAAGTGGGATGTTATAAATATTTATAGGGGACTTAGTGTACTGACTGAGATCAGCTGTGAAGGTATCTGTATCTAATAGGTGTAGTGTTTTACAGATAACCTTACTTGCTACCACATTATGCCTCAGTCAGAATTATTCTGGAATATTGTGATGACTACGTTAAATGTCTAGGGTATGT
Organism: Oreohelix idahoensis; assembly: GCA_024509875.1. Lineage (NCBI taxonomy): Eukaryota > Metazoa > Mollusca > Gastropoda > Stylommatophora > Oreohelicidae > Oreohelix > Oreohelix idahoensis. The sequence goes on from JAMPIV010009126.1 coordinate 709,160, forward strand.
ATATGATGAAATGTAAGTCACAACAACAACAGACAGATAAACAATTTACTTTATTCCACCTCACTTGACAACACTGTGACACTCACACACATGTAACATTCTATAAGACTATCTTAAATGAGTCACTGGTAAATTTTCAAATATCAATATGTATTAAGTACTTTCATTAATATTTATGTCCTGATTCACTTACAAAATGAACCAGGAATCACAATCAATTTTAATTACAATTTATATGTACAGGATTTATCAATATGAACTTTGTAGTGACATATTTTATTAATAGTATCATATGTGTGTCAGTTGTGTAGTAGTAATATGAGGTAATACTGGTTTTGTTTTTTCAAGCTATGTTGTTATTTGTCATCATGACTTCAAGTGTTTGTTTATCTTGTAAATGGTATGGGGAAAAGTTCACAGTTCCTATCAATTTAAACACTGTCTTTTCCCTCTGGTTTATTATAAAATCAGATTTTGAGGGAGGGGGGGGGGGGGGGCATAATGTTGAGCTCCACTGGCCACATAGGCTTATCTTTCGTGATGGCGGCAGGAAAAGACTCCTCTGCTCGATAGCCTCCCTGTGTTCTGGAGACACCTCACTGGTCACTATCTGGACCCAGGAGTATGCTGTCAGCCTCTAGGTTCAGCAAAGCTCCGACCAGGTGCTGCTCAATAGCTTTAGGACCACGGTCCCTGAAACAAGAAGGTTGTACCTCCTACTTCATAACTAATTTATAATCCATTTACAGACTGAACACATTACATAACAAACACTGAGTTCAGAGCGGTAGGCCAACTGTCAGCTTCATCTGAAATAATTTACACCAGTATATTCCTCCCTAAAGGTTACCACGCCTCTGCAATTCCAGCATTATTTCTTTCTAGTCGATAAGATAGGTGTCAGTGTACTGTTTGGCAATTCCATGTAGTTTTACTTTCCTCCGACACCTTCTGTTCAGGTTGGAGCATTATATAGGCTTTACCTCACGTTCGCTACTGAACTACACATATATATACAGACATAAATTATCAATTTACATTCAATTTTCATTAAAAAGATGTCAAATATTTCAAGCTTACCACAATTCATGGAAATAACACAGAATTACGTTGACTGGCAATGAATATAGCACAATTTCGATCTGCCGATGTCCCAGGCTTTTATTTAGAAAAATATGCACTGGCGCTCAACGCACTGGTTCTGTAGTAAGTTTATTTGAACATGTGGTGGTGACCTGACGCCTCTGATTGACTATATTCGCGGGTCTAACCAATCGTGCCATGTTTCCCCAATCGTTTGAAAAAAAGTACTCCTACTCCCGTTTCCCCTGACAACAAAAGATAGTATTTATAGCCCGACTAATCGTGTTTAGCCTTACATTTATTGCGCTCCAATCAAATCGGATTTAACATGGAGACTCATTTCCCATACAATGGTGGGGTGAAAATCTGCCACTGAGCGATTCTGAATTTGGTGTTGTCTGACACCCTCACTATTTTCTTTTGGCTATAATTTGTTAATTCCTAGACTATTTGCATAACGTTTAACATATTCTTTGTCAGCAAGTCCTAAGGAACCCAAATATATAAATGTAATGGGGCTAAGGGGCTGCGTTCAAAATATGCATTTTCTACTACCTCCTGTTCACTTCGAATACGATGTGGTGTCTGGGTACTGTAATGTTTTCAAACGTAAACCAGTATAATGTCATATTTCCTAATAAGAATTTTCAGGTTTTTAAAAACTAACTCTCGTATGGGTAGTGTTGTTTATCACTGTCGATTTGAAAAAAAGCTAGTGCTTGTCAGTAATTTTGTATCGCGAGACTGTGTTAGTATTGCCTGCGTTCCGGCTTTCAGCCTCTCCCTTTCTTTCTATCTTTAGTCCATCTGTCTTTCGCTTTTGGGTAACGTAGTGTATAAAACGACATGAATGGAATTTTAAATCTAGGTCAACTTGCGTATCTCAAGGTTTTTCTTAGAAAGGCAGTACACGTTTTATCGTAGAAAGCGGGTATTGAAGCAGTAGGCTTTTATTATCAACGTGAAACGTTACAATTTGCAGACGAAGGAGAAAACAAAGGGGATTTCGCGTACAGTCATTGTGACAGCACTGTTCTTTACCATTCTTCTTTCCTTTTATTGAATTTATGTGTTAGGCTTTACATTTTCCTGATAATTTATATATGTGGATTAGAATTTCTCACGACAAATCCTCCCCACTTAAAACATACGTTATATGTCAGTCTATAATTCTATATACACATAGAGAAATTTATTATTTTTCCTGGAGTTTAGGGTGATTCTCATCACACGGATGGCGGCTTAAAAAATCCGCTCCCAGATTTGTTTTTCCACTTATATACTCTATGCTAAACTCAAATGGCTGCATCAATAAAGACCAACGGAGTAATCTAGAATTCTCATGTCTAGCCTGTGCTAGAAACGACAAAGGTTTGTGATCCGTTTGCAACTTAAATGCCTTCCCATACAAATAAATATTGAATTTCTTTATCGCCCATATTACTGCAAGACATTCTTTTTCGCTAGTTGAGTAGTTGGTTTCAGCTTTATTCAACTTTCTGCTAGCATATGCCACTGGGCTTAATTCCCCATCCAATGCATCTGATCTCTGTAGCAGAGTTGCACCTAACCCAATATTACTGGCATCCGTCCTTACTATGAATTCTTGACTTAAGTCAGGTAATTTCAAAATAGGTTTACTTGTGAGCTTTTCCTTCAATTCTTGGTAAGCCATTTCACATTGTGGTGTCCATGTAATTCGATCTGGATGTCCTTTACGTGTCGAATCAGTTAACGGTGCACATATGGAATTAAAGTTTTTGATATACTTCTGGTAGAAACCACATAATGAGACAAAGGATCTCACGTCTTTCTTGGTTTGTGGTCTCGGTGCTTTCTTTAGTTTCTCTAAATTCTTTGGGTCAGGGGTCATGTTTCCCTGATAAACTGTGTGTCCCAAGAATTCTAATTCTTTACATCCAACGCAACATTTGGTTGGTCGGGCTATTAAATTCGCTTCCCTAAGTCGATTAAACAGCATGTTCAGAGAGTCAATGTGCTCCTCAAATGTTTCTGTTGCTATAAGGATATCATCCATGAAATTTGTGATGCATGGGTTATTCAGAGGGTCCAATAATTTTCTCATCATTCTAGAGAAAACACTAGGCGCATTCTTCAATCCAAATGGCAATCTATTAAACTCATAGTGTCCCTCTGAGGTACTAAAAGCTAGGTATGGTCTAACCTCAGACTTTACTGGAATCTGATAGTATCCTTTAATCAGATCCACTTTTGAGAAATATTTAGCTTTATTTAGTCTGGCAAACAACTGATTTGTATCCGGCAATGGATCCACCTGTCCTTCTGTAATAGCATTCAGTCTCCTGTAATCTATACAGAGTCTATGTTCTCCAGAGGGCTTCCTTAAGAGTACAACACCGGAACTATACGAAGATTCACTGTGTGAAATAATTCCTTCCTTCAACAAATAGTCTATCTCTTCCTTCAAAGCTTTCTCCTTAGCAAAAGGAATCGAATAGGGTTTCATACATACAGGTGTGGGGTCTATCAGTTTCATATCATATTCCAATAAGTTTGTATGCCCTGGTCGGTCTGTTAACACCTCTGCATGATTATCTAGAACCTGTTGTACTCTCTCTTTCTGAGTTTTCGTTAAATGTGTACTGATTTTCACCTGTGCCGCTGTCTCACAGGGGTGTAATGGATATTCAAATGATGAAAGTGGTTCCTTTTTCATCTCCATGGCAATGGACAAGGTCAACAAGTGTGTCTCTTCCTGATGTTCTCTTTCCAAATATTTCTTCAGGAGATTCACATGATAGATTTTTTCTTTCCCCTTCTTATCTATCTTATAATTGGTTCTAGACACCTTCTCTAGAACTGTATATGGACCTTGCCATCCAATTTGTAACTTATTCTGACTCCCGGGGAGAAGAAGCAGTACCTTCTCTCCCACAGCCAAATCTCTGTCTTTTGCTTTCCTCTTATAATAGGCAGCATGTTTCTTCCTGGCTTGTTTCAAATTTTCATTGGCAAGTTTCCAGCCAGTTTTTAAACGAGTGGTCAGCTCATTCACATATTGGTATGAGGATGTAATATTTTCCTCTGCTTTTTCATCAGTCCACGTTCTTAACAGCGCTTCTAGTGGACCTTTTATTGGCCTTCCAAATAATAATGTTGCCGGGGCCATTCCGGTTGAACTATGGGGTACCTCCCGATAAGCAAAGAGGGCGGCGTGAAGGTACTGGTCCCACGTATCTGGTTTTTCGTGTGCCAACTTTCTCAGGATCGACATCAACGTGCCATTAAATCTTTCCACTTGGCCGTTCCCTTGGGGGTGGTACACACTACAATGGAAGTGTTTGGCCTGGAAGATCCTGAAAACTTCTTCAGTTAGTTTCCCCTTGAACTGAGAGCCATTATCAGTCAAGATTTGATTGGGAAAGCCTAACCTTGTGAAAATTGTGAGTAATGCCTCTGCCACATGTTTAGAATCAATAGATGACAGGGCTACCGCCTCTCCCCACATAGAACAAGTGTCCACCAGAGTCAGAATGTAGCTGTTCCTTCTCTTGGTTCGGGTGAGAGGTCCCACAAGATCCACGGCAACTCTCTCAAAGGGTGTTCCCACTATGGGCATTTCCCCCAGAGTTGCTGGTGCAGTCCAATGTTTAGGTGCTACTCGTTGGCACTCTGGACAGGATTTTACATATCGTTTGATATCTTCAGTTATTCCTGGCCAGAAATAGTGACAAGCTATACGCTGTCCTGTTGCGCTGATCCCCATATGACCACTGAAGGGAATAGCATGCCCTAGTTCCAATACTTTAGTCCTATATGAAGTGGGAAGGACCAGCTGTCCGTGACCATTGGATTCAGATCTAGCCTTCCTATAAATCAGTTTGTTCTTCATATAAAATTCTCCCTTGCCTGGAGGTGTATGAGATTTGGGCAACTTCTTGAAACACGGCTTGAGTGTTTTGTCCTCAGCCTGTGCCTTCCTCATCTCATCTGGATGAGTATTTATTGGATTATCCTCCTCCTTTTTAGACTGTGATCTGGTCTGCACTGTTGCCAATATCACAGGTCTCTTGGGATTCCCCAAGAAGACATATCTACACCCCAATATCAGAGGGTAGATTGGCTCATTTATCACTGCTGCTTTTATGATTCCTTCCACATATCGCGTTTTCACCTTTATCCGGGCGACGGGAAGTGTCATGGTAGCTACATCCTTGGTTGCAGTTTGAATCTCCACTGTTTCTGTGGTGTATTGATCGGCCTGCACCAGGTGAGAACTCACAACGGAATCGTAATCTAAACCGGTATCATATAAACACCTTATAGTGACACCATTACAGATGACATCTTCACACACTGGGGGGTGGTATGGTTCCTGTAGTTCTGCAGGTTTGACTTTTTTTTCCTTTTTCCTTGATGTCATAGCAGCACAATGAGGAGGTTTCCTTCTATAATGGTCAGTGTCATGATTGTTCATCTTACAATTTTTACACCACCTTTTCCCTTGGTTGAAAGATTTTCTTTCATCATATTTCCTTTCATCGAATTGTGGGGTTTTATTTTTATTGTCATACCGTGGCCTATCAAACTGGTGCTTACCTTTGTTTTGATCTCTAGGATCAAATTTATTAAAGTTCTGTGGTGCCCTAAAATTTTCCAGCTGTTTCTTTTTATTACCTGATACCTCTGCCTGAGCTGCTTGATACCTTTCAGCAACATTTAGCAACTCACCCAGCCTCTCTGCACCTTGTTCCATGAGAAACTTTCTCAGGTCTGGAGCCATGGACTCTCTTAATTGTTCTATAAGGACCATTTCCTTAAGATCTTGGGTTTTCCCCAGAGAAGTCCATTTCTCCAAATATGTCTCTATTCGTGCAGAGAACTGGTGATAGGTTTCACCTGACAGTAGTTTAGCATTCCTAAATTTTTTCCTATAAAATTCTGCGTTCTTTTCATATCTTAACAAAAGAGCCTGCTTTAGCATGTCATAATTTTCCTGATCACCTCTGCTCATTTTGGCAAAAACTTCATAAGCTGCCCCACGAAGCCCTTGAGATAACTTTAAGCTCCACCTTTCTCTTTCTAACCCATATGTGGTAGCTAATAGTTCATATCTATTTAGATAGCTCTCAATATCATCGTCTTTCTCAACAAAATGATCTAAATGAAAGTTCATAGCTGAGGTTGAGGCTCCCTGACTAGCATTGGCATCAGAGGCAAAGGGACTGGCACCATTTTCAGGAGCATGGCCTTGAAACTCAAACTCCCTTAGTCGTAACTCATGTTCCCTTTGTAATCTTTTATCTTCTGCTTCCCTTTCTGCAGCTAATCGCTTGTCTTCCCTTTCTGCAGCCTGTCTTCTTTCCTCGGCTTCCCTTTCTGCAGCTAATCTTTTGTCTTCTCTTTCTGCCTCCAATGCTTTAGCCTCTTTGTCAGCCTCAATCTGCAACCTCTTAGCCTCAGCCTCAATCTGCAACCTCTTAGCCTCAGCCTCAATCTGCAACCTCTTAGCCTCAGCCTCAATCTGCAACCTCTTAGTCTCTGCCTCTAACTTTCTTTCGGCCTCTTTTTCTAATCTTCTTTCTTCCCGTTCAATATATTTGTCACATTCAGCAGTGACATAAGCAATCATAATTTGCCCGTCCATTCCTAACTCTTTCGCAGTCTGTACAGCAGCAGATCGAAATTTTGCCAAGTCGGCCATTGTCTAACATACAATTGTAAACAATTCAATCTTTCAATAATTATCTAAGGACATTACAGGCACTGAGAGCTCAACCTTATTTATTTCCACCCAAGGATACCTTTTAATTCTTTATTATTCCCAATATATATAACAGGAGAAAGTTCAATATCCCTGGAGCGAGCCCCCAATATATGTGGTAAAGTGGGATGTTATAAATATTTATAGGGGACTTAGTGTACTGACTGAGATCAGCTGTGAAGGTATCTGTATCTAATAGGTGTAGTGTTTTACAGATAACCTTACTTGCTACCACATTATGCCTCAGTCAGAATTATTCTGGAATATTGTGATGACTACGTTAAATGTCTAGGGTATGTATATGATGAAATGTAAGTCACAACAACAACAGACAGATAAACAATTTACTTTATTCCACCTCACTTGACAACACTGTGACACTCACACACATGTAACATTCTATAAGACTATCTTAAATGAGTCACTGGTAAATTTTCAAATATCAATATGTATTAAGTACTTTCATTAATATTTATGTCCTGATTCACTTACAAAATGAACCAGGAATCACAATCAATTTTAATTACAATTTATATGTACAGGATTTATCAATATGAACTTTGTAGTGACATATTTTATTAATAGTATCATATGTGTGTCAGTTGTGTAGTAGTAATATGAGGTAATACTGGTTTTGTTTTTTCAAGCTATGTTGTTATTTGTCATCATGACTTCAAGTGTTTGTTTATCTTGTAAATGGTATGGGGAAAAGTTCACAGTTCCTATCAATTTAAACACTGTCTTTTCCCTCTGGTTTATTATAAAATCAGATTTTGAGGGGGGCATAATGTTGAGCTCCACTGGCCACATAGGCTTATCTTTCGTGATGGCGGCAGGAAAAGACTCCTCTGCTCGATAGCCTCCCTGTGTTCTGGAGACACCTCACTGGTCACTATCTGGACCCAGGAGTATGCTGTCAGCCTCTAGGTTCAGCAAAGCTCCGACCAGGTGCTGCTCAATAGCTTTAGGACCACGGTCCCTGAAACAAGAAGGTTGTACCTCCTACTTCATAACTAATTTATAATCCATTTACAGACTGAACACATTACATAACAAACACTGAGTTCAGAGCGGTAGGCCAACTGTCAGCTTCATCTGAAATAATTTACACCAGTATATTCCTCCCTAATGGTTACCACGCCTCTGCAATTCCAGCATTATTTCTTTCTAGTCGATAAGATAGGTGTCAGTGTACTGTTTGGCAATTCCATGTAGTTTTACTTTCCTCCGACACCTTCTGTTCAGGTTGGAGCATTATATAGGCTTTACCTCACGTTCGCTACTGAACTACACATATATATACAGACATAAATTATCAATTTACATTCAATTTTCATTAAAAGATGTCAAATATTTCAAGCTTACCACAATTCATGGAAATAACACAGAATTACGTTGACTGGCAATGAATATAGCACAATTTCGATCTGCCGATGTCCCAGGCTTTTATTTAGAAAAAATATGCACTGGCGCTCAACGCACTGGTTCTGTAGTAAGTTTATTTGAACATGTGGTGGTGACCTGACGCCTCTGATTGACTATATTCGCGGGTCTAACCAATCGTGCCATGTTTCCCCAATCGTTTGAAAAAAAGTACTCCTACTCCCGTTTCCCCTGACAACAAAAGATAGTATTTATAGCCCGACTAATCGTGTTTAGCCTTACATTTATTGCGCTCCAATCAAATCGGATTTAACATGGAGACCCATTTCCCGTACAATGGTGGGGTGAAAATCTGCCACTGAGCGATTCTGAATTTGGTGTTGTCTGACACCCTCACTATTTTCTTTTGGCTATAATTTGTTAATTCCTAGACTATTTGCATAACGTTTAACATATTCTTTGTCAGCAAGTCCTAAGGAACCCAAATATATAAATGTAATGGGGCTAAGGGGCTGCGTTCAAAATATGCATTTTCTACTACCTCCTGTTCACTTCGAATACGATGTGGTGTCTGGGTACTGTAATGTTTTCAAACGTAAACCAGTATAATGTCATATTTCCTAATAAGAATTTTCAGGTTTTTAAAAACTAACTCTCGTATGGGTAGTGTTTTTTTATCACTGTCGATTTGAAAAAAAGCTAGTGCTTGTGGCCTTACACGCGTGATGGTAGTAATTGTGTATCGCGAGACTGTGTTAGTATTGCCTGCGTTCCGGCTTTCAGCCTCTCCCTTTCTTTCTATCTTTAGTCCATCTGTCTTTCGTTTTTGGGTAACGTAGTGTATAAAACGACATGAATGGAATTTTAAATCTAGGTCAACTTGCGTATCTCAAGGTTTTTCTTAGAAAGGCAGTACACGTTTTATCGTAGAAAGCGGGTATTGAAGCAGTAGGCTTTTACTATCAACGTGAAACGTTACAATTTGCAGACGAAGGAGAAAACAAAGGGGATTTCGCGTACAGTCATTGTGACAGCACTGTTCTTTACCATTCTTCTTTCCTTTTATTGAATTTATGTGTTAGGCTTTACATTTTCCTGATAATTTATATATGTGGATTAGAATTTCTCACGACACCCTCTCAGTCTTGCTCTTATCAGTCTGTTGTTGATGGGTTTCCATTCCAGTAAAGACCTTTCCATTCCTTTCTTCAGGATAATGGCTACACCTTCGTTGTGCTGACCATCCTCTCTGCCAGAATAAAGTACTGTTTCCCCTGTAGCTGTTTTTATTCTCCCCTTACCTGTCCATCTGCTCTCGCTTATTCCCAGGATATGTATCTTGTAGTTCCTCATCTCTGCTGGGATTTGTCTCAGCTTTCCTGCCTCATTCATAGTTCTGACGTTCCAAAAACCAATTCTGGTTTCGTGTTTTGCGGTCGGGGCATCCGTTTTCATGCCAGTGGCTTCCTTTCGGCTTTCACCACTGTCAGTCATACGAGCCTGAGACTCCGGATGTCCGTCCCGCAGCAAAGTTTTTTTCCATTTATTGTTGTTTCCGTAACATGTGCGATTTTTTACATAGACAGGGATGTCGGCCCTGTGCTAAAACCCCCAACCTGGAGGACCAGAATACCAGCTTTTGTCTGACCCTTACCCACGCAGACCAGTCCAGCTTGGTTGAACCTACCAGGAATCATCATTTGTACTAACCCTTTATGTGAATATATTTAACTCCTAAATGGTATAGCCGCGTTGATCATTACCTAGTTATTTAATGTATCACTTTTGCTGCTTGTGTTGAGTATTTACATATAGGTAAAATCCTTCATTTAGAGGAGGCTGGGGCTCTTACTTATCGAGATCTGAGGGCAGAAGTTAATGTCGTAGGGAAACAGGAAGCTCCCCATAATTTATTATAAAACACTATCTAGTGGAGAGTATTCGTCTTATCTCGAAGAAGTCTCTTTCTTTCCAATTTCTGGAGACCTCCTTGACAACATTCCATGGGCCATCCCCATAGACAACTACTTTTGTATTTGCACGCGAATACGACAATTAGTTTATTCTGTAAAGAAAAATATCAGCGTTAAAGTTTCTTTATGTTTATGCAAACAAAACACCCTTTATTTTAGAGTAATCCGGGTTTCATTCCAGAAAATGTGTCAGAGGAATTAAGAAAAATAGTTATTCATGTTACATAGAGTCGACTCTGTCATCATGAAGCAAATCACAAACATTCCATAAACAAACAAAAATATCACTGGAAGCGGTATTGAAATAAACAAGGTTCCCAAAGCTGATCGACAGCACACCAGAAGTGTCCTGAAGTGATGAAGAAAGGCAATCAAATAAATGTGGAAAGGAAACACATAGGTATGGAATATATCAGAAATACATACTCAACCACAAAATGGACCCACATATATACAGATGGATCAGCAACAAACGCTACAAAATAGGGAGGTGGAGGTGTACACTTTACACAAAATGAACGATTGGACAGCAAATAAATATCTCAATGGTCACCTGAAATTGTCAAACAACTTTAAAGTGGAAGCAGAAGCACTAAAAACAGCTATAATTACTATCATGGAAAATAAAAAGTTGCTAGAGACAAGATAGCACTCCTCACCGACTCACTATCAGTCACTGCTGCCCCCAGGAACAATAAAACTAATAAAATAGACAGCATGGCGTAAGCCCTAATGAAAACCAGCCGTGAATTAAAAGAAAAACAAAGTAAAAGTACACTGGGTCCCTGCCCACTCCAAGATGTGAGAAGTGAGAAAGAAGATAATCTTGCCAAAGAGGGAGGAAGATAAATTCAAACCGAAGACAGAACGAGTCGCCAAAAAGAAAAACTTCTGGATAATTTGACTAATATAAGGTTTTGCATGGGGCTAGCAACCTCTTCATGCAAAATAAATTCCTACCTAAACCACTGCTGCACAAGCACGTGAACACGCCAGTGCAGGTTTCCTGCAAGAGACCAAATGTAGTCGTCAACAAAGTAGGGGAATGAGATAATGGTGATGTATAATAGAACATTGTGGGGACTAGTAACAACTACTTGCAGGATGCAGCCGGTAACTTGATCATCTTTAGCACATATCGTTTCATAAGGAAACATCAGGCTGTAACTATTGCGTGCCGTCAATTTCTATTTTGGGCCGTTATCGTCCAGTGGTCCTAGTTTTCGCGTCTTTTTTCCTTTTTTTTTTTTTTTTAGAGCGCCTGCGCTTTGACCCCCCCCCCCCCCTTTTCCACCCCCTCCCTCGGCATCCCTCCTGATAAAACTAAATGTTCTGGCTGATAATAAATACACAGTTTAAAAGGTGATTATACATCATTCAAAATAACTATGTAATTTAACATTCATAAGAGCAACTTGAGAACAAAACAAAATTTTCAGCCACAAATGCACAAATATGAAAAATATGGGGGGAAGGGAAGGGATCATTTTGATGATCCCGTAAGATCATATAATACAATTAGAGCATTGTAATTTAGCTCTCGAAAAGCATGAAGTTCGAACAAAGTGTTGATTAAGCAGTGAAATAAAAAGAAAATTTTGATTGTTAAGTTTTGATGATGACTTTTTAAGTCTTTTGATTTGAACTTGCACTTCTTTTTCTATGTCAGTTCAGTCTGATGCTTCCGACGCCACCACTCCCCGCCTTCCTTTACATAAAAGCTACATCATTCAACGTGCCACCCATACCCCGCCTATGTAACATGCACAGAGTGCGTGGTACGTAAGTTAGCAAACTCAGCGCAGCGGTTCTGGGTGACGTCATGTAAAGTGTCTGTGACACAAATGTTGGGGGGTTCCGTCAAATAGGTCAGTGTTTCTCACACTGTAGTAAGTGTACTCCTGAAGGTTCGGGAAAAGTGTTCATGGGTTACACGGCAGAAAATTTTCCTTTTATGTTATCATACTATTTTTAGAATTCATCCTGTCCTGTCTGAATGTTGTTCATTTTTAATAGTTTGTTTTATTTTAATTTTTAGTTCTATTCATATACTGTTCAAAAAAAGAAACGCAACTTTTTTGGTGTTACTTTTAAAAAAGATATTCGCTGATTGGACATCAGTCAACCTATCGACTGTGTCCACCTGGTCATTAACTTCTCGTGGTTACCTGAATTGTACTCACCTTATGATTCGTGAGGTCATGAAAGAGGTCAAGGTCAAAACAACATTTTTGACAATAACTCGTGACAGGTTCATGAGAATCCCGTGAAACTTACTGAACACAAAACTCTCTGACCATATTATTGAATGCCTATAAAAGATTGACGCTCCTCGAATAAATTCAGTTGAAAATTCAGTGCGCAAGCATGGCTCATCTCACCACAGAACAACGACTCATCATCATTGGACGTTTACAGACTGGACAGTCACAAAGTGTAGTGGCCAGACAATTTAATGTGGTTAGAAGCACCATTAGTCGCTTTTGGAGGCGATTTCAAGAAACTGGCTCAGTGGCAGACCGGCCGCGCAGTGGAAGACCAGAGTCACAACTCCTGCCGAAGACCGCTTCATACGGCTGCGTCACCTCAGGAATCGACTTGCATCTGCGTCCTCCACAGTCCAGTCAATGTCAGCAGCTCGTCGAATTTCAGATCAAACGGTCAGGAACCGGCTGCCCGACTCTGGTCTTTGGGCTAGAAGATCCTGCAGAGGTCCTGTTCTTACGGACCGGCATCGCCAGAACCGACTGCAGTGGGCGAACCAGCATCGTCAATGGACCGTTGGGAATGACTGGAGACGGGTTTGGTTTAGTGATGAATCATTTTTTGTGCTCCAGCGACACGATAGACGGAGAAGAGTTTACCGCAGAGTCCATGAGCGCTACGCCCAGAACAGCGTTGATGAGGCTCCTCCACATGGTGGTGGAGGTGTACTGATGTGGGGGGCGATCAACTTCATGGGAAGAAGTGACCTGGTGCAAATTGAAGGACGCCTGAATGCCCAACCATACGTCGCTGAAATTCTTCGTCCTCACGTCCTTCCACTTTTGGCTGCACGAGGGTCGATTTTTCTGCAGGACAACGCTCGACCTCATGTGGCACAACTCACCACCCAGTTCCTCGCTGACAACAACGTCCAGACCATTCCGTGGCCAGCCATATCATCAGACATGAACCCCATAGAACACTTATGGGATGAACTCGACAGACGACTCCGCCAGCGAGACGTGGCTCCAGCCAATCTCCGACAGTTGTCTCTTGCACTGCGGGAAGAGTGGGCAACCATCCCACAACAACAGATCCAACGGCTAATTGGATCCATGTCAACGAGATGTCGTTCTCTGATAGAGGCCAGAGGTTTAAAAAAGTAAGCAACTCATCACCTCCAGAAGGGACCCAAAGAAAAAAAATATGTTACTAAGGAGACCACAGTCATTTAAGTTGGTAACAACTCCACAGCTTTTGTTACGCGATACCCAGCTTTTGATTTGAATGGAGCGGTAAAACGCAGATGTTAGGAATATTACAAAAATTAAAAAGTAATTTTTTCTTAATATTAATGTTAGGAATATAAAAATTAGCTGGCCGGATGGCCTATTCTGAGCAGTGAACTAAGATGGTCTTAATTTTACAAACGGATAGATAATATTGAAGATAATGACAAAAGACAGTGTAGTTCACATCATCGACAGACTGTGTTGAATAAAAAAGTGTCGCAATTTGCACACAAAAACACGACCTTGGACGCAGGTGTTCAAATTTACTTAGTATGGAGGAGAGGGTTTTTGAGCGGTAGCTGTGTCTAAATATAACTTTTAACGACAAAATTTTGGAGGGGAGAGAAAGGTTGGTTCAAAAATCAAGCACATTTTTTTTAGAAACACAAGTAGAGACGGACAGACTAACAGATAAACATCCATACTTGACTGAAGCATGACTGAAATGACTTTATGGTAGGAAATTTGAAATTTAAAATAAACCGAGGCAGTGATTGGCCACAGACAATCATATCATTAGCGCTCAGACGCGAAAGTGGGGCCATTCTTCAATAGTTGTTCAGTGATAGACACAGATTTTAAAGTGTGGTGATTCCATATGAAAGCAAGTGAAATAAATTTAGGGACGCCATACTATAGCCAGCAGCTCAGCTGAGTTTTGCTAGCAATTCTGTGTTATTTATTCATAATCTGGTAAGATTGAAATTATTTCCTTATATATATTTTGAATATTGTTTCATGTTTGAGTGATTTGATACTGCCATATCGAAATCTAGCCTTACAAACAAGTAGGGATTTGCTCTAGACCCCCCGCCCTAGTCAGGGTCTAGGGACCAACAATGTACATAAACTCCAGCAAGGATTATGCAAGACAGATCAAGTGTTGAGAATAATGATACATATTACCTATCCTCTTTTAGGGCCGAAAACTAATAAACATTTTTCAGGATCTATAGTCTGGGAGGATCTATCTGATGTAAAACCACCATGGTAAATGTGCTGTTTGGTCAGAGAGATCTGACCTGTCTGTATGATGTGGTTGTTGTGTCACTGTTGTGTCCAGACGTGGGTAGAGAATAGATTTTGACACATGGCCCATACTTTGATTGCAGAGCTGCGAGTTTCTGTCGTCAACAAAGCAGGGTCTATTCAGTTGGTGACTTTACTCGAGTGTATCTGTGCAGTATTTGTGACAGAGACCACCATTATTGCCCGCCAGCACGGAGAGGTGGGACCACCTGATTTCAGCACCAGAGCGACAACTACCAGATGAGTGAGCCTCTGGTCTGCTGGACTTTCACCAACGCCCTTTAGTTACTAAGAACCCCATAAAGATTCCCACCATTTTCTGGACACTGTGTAGTCAATATAGACAGGTGTGATGAGGCCACCCCAACAGCACAAACAGTACTATCCTCCCAAGTAGATGAATACTAGAACATTTTAATAAAACTAACTAGTATAGTACATATATATATGTACACTATTGCATTTATGATATAATATTCTATGCATTTCTTTTCATAATCTCTAAATCCTTTTAAGTTCTGGTCAACCTAAAAAATTGACACAGAACAAAATAAATGTAATATACTTATATCAAAAAATTTTACACACGTGAGTTAGTTCAGTGTATTTTAACATTTATTAATATTATTAGTCTTGTTAATATCTGTGGGTATATTTATAATCCATTACACCACACTACATATCATAACCCTAGACACTTTACGTAGCCACATTCATTAAAAAAAAAATTAAGTGTGAGGTCGTAGTGGTAGCAAGAAAGGCCTTCTGACAATTCACCACTACATTTTATCTCAGGAGCCTTCACAGCTGGCCTCATACAATTTACATTTAGTAATAACACCATCATACAATACCATCAAACACCACTACAATATTGGGGTCTTGTCCAGGGATAATTAGCCCAACAGTAAGATTAGGATCTCCTGGTGGGAGAAATAAAAGTAGGGAAATAAATTGTAAAATTTCCCTTTAAAATTAAAAGTGTCCCTGTAGATAAAAGTTGGTGAATCTTCACAGCCAGTAATAATTAATTAGTTAACTGGTTAGTTAGAATTAGTTAGACTATAGTCATAAGAAGTACTTAGTGTATTTACTGGTTAGAGATTTAGCTTGTATATTATTATATTGTCTAAAAGTATGGCGGAGCTGGCAAAATTTAGATCAGCTGCTGTGCTCACCGCGAAGGAGATGGGAATGGATGGTCAAATTTTAATTCAATACGTAACGACTGAATGTGATAAATATATTGAAAGGGAAGATAGAAAGGTAGCTGAAGAGAAGAGGTTACAAATTGAGGCTGATAGAGAAATTAAGAGGCTGCAGATTGAGGCAGAAGAAAAAAGGTTGACTGCCGAAAGGGAGGCAGAAGAAAAACGACAGCAAAGGGAGGCAGAAGAAAAACGACAGCAAAGGGAGGCAGAAGATAAAAAGGCCGAAAGGGAGGCAGAAGATAGAAGGTTGCAGAGGGAGCACGAATTACGACTAAGGGAGCTGGAATTACAAGGCCCGGCTCCTGAAAATGGTGCCAGCCCTTTTGCCTCAGATGCTACGCCTAGTCTGGGAGCCTCAAACTCAGCTATGGGGTTTCATTTAGACCATTTTGTTGAGAAAGACGATGACATAGAGGGGTACCTAGGACGTTTTGAGTTATTAGCTACTACATATGGGTTAGAGAGAGAGAGGTGGAGTTTAAAGCTATCACAGGGATTGAGGGGTACTTCTTATGAAGTATTTGCTAAAATGAACAGGGAAGACCAAGACAATTATGACATGTTAAAGCAGGCTTTGTTATTAAGGTACGAGAAGAATGGTGAATTTTATCGTAAGAAATTTAGAAATGCTAAACTGTTGTCTGGGGAGACATACCACCAATTCTCTGCTAGACTAGAAACCTATTTGGAGAAATGGACGGCTCTGGGGAAGACCCAAGATCTTAAAGAAATGATCATGATTGAGCAATTGAGAGAGTCCATGGCTCCAGACATGAGAAAATTTCTCATGGAACAAGGTGCAGAGAAGTTGGGGGAAATTTTAAATGTTGCTGAGAGGTATCAGGCAGCTCAGGCAGAGGTAAGTGGTGCTAAGAAGAAGCACATAGACAATTTTAAAGCTCCACAGCAATTTAATAAATTTGATAATAGAGAGCAGGGAAATAAAGGTAGGACAAACTTTGAGCGGCCAAGAAATGACTATCGCGACAGAAACTCACAGTTCAATGACCAAAAGTTCAATGAAAGAAAACCGTTGAACCAAGGAAAAAGATGGTGTAAATGGTGCAAGAAGGATAACCATAACACCGAATTTTGTAGAAGGAAACCTTCAAACATTGCTGCAATGAAGTCGGGGACGCAAAGATTAAAGGTTAATCCTAAGGGACAACAGGAACCTTATCACCCCCCAGTTTGTGAGGATGTTATTTGTAATGGGGTCACCATAAGGTGCCTTTATGATACAGGTTTGGATTATGATTCAGTTGTGAAGTCTAGCCTAGTGGACCCAAGTCAGTATACCACAGAAACAGTGGAAATACAAGGGGCGACTAAGGACATACCACTCATGACACTTCCCATCGCAAGGATAATGGTGAAAACTCGCTATGTGGAAGGAGAAATCAGAGCAGCAGTGATAGATGAACCAATCTACCCTCTGATATTGGGGTGTAGATACGTCTTCTTGGGGAATCCCGAGAAACCTGTGATAATGGCGACAGTGCAGACCAGGTCACAGAAGAAGGAGGAAGAAGGTGAACCTATAAATGCTCATCCAGAGGAGATGAGGAAGGCGCAGGCTGAGGATAGGACACTCAAGCCCTGTTTTAAAAAATTGCCCAAATGCCACACACCTCCGAGCAAGGGGGAATATTTCATGAAGAACAAACTATTATACAGGAAGACAGGAACTAGATCCACTGGTCACGGACAGTTAGTTCTTCCCAAGATATATAGGGCAAACTTAATAAGGAGCTTACATGTTGGAACAGATGGTGACCATGAGAAAGTCGGTACCATCTGCCAAAAGATTGCTCGAAGATACTATTGGCCCGACGTAAATGTCGATGTTGAAAACTTTGTAGAAGCATGTGGCGTATTTCATGAGGGAACACCCACAAAGGGAAAATATGTGCAGGACCTAGAAACGCCACGGGGCAACTTTAGGCCTGAAAGGAAAACTAATTATACTCGGGTAGACAAAGTGGAATGGGAGCCCCCTTTTCACACCCAGTCTTCACTTGAATGGATTAACATGGCCACTATGCGAAGAGTACAAAGAAGAAATTTTACCCAGGATAAGATGACAATCCCTCGGTCAGACTTATATAAACTGGAAGAACAGACAAGAGAGCGAAGATCTCTCATAAACAATCTTAAGTGGGGAGACAAACCCCAGAAAAAAATTGGTAGTGGTCGATTTGTGAGTGATGATTCTAGGAAGAAAAGTCCTCATTATAAAGCTTCTAAGGGACGGGACCAGACGGGTTCCATGAAAAATACGTATGATAAATTAAAGATCCAGATGTAACTTTATTAAGGACCTGGACAGATGAGAAGGCGGAAGAGACTGTTACCTCATCGTATCAATATGTGAACGAACTGACCACTCGTTTGAAAGCTGGATGGAAACTGGCAAATGATAATTTGAAACAAGCCAGGAAGAAACATGCAGCATATTTTAATAGGAAGGCAAAGGACAGGGAACTGGCAGTCGGAGAGAAGGTGCTGCTTCTACTACCCGGAAGCCAGAATAAATTACAAATTGGTTGGCAAGGTCCATATACGGTTCTAGAGAAGGTGTCTAGAACAAACTATAAAATTGACAAAAAGGGGAAGGAAAAAGTTTATCATGTAAACCTGTTAAAGAAGTATCTGGACAGACCACTCCAGGAAAGCACCCCTTTATTGACCTTGGCTATTGCAACCCAGATGCAAAAGGAACCACTCACCTCACATGAATACCCATTACATCCTTGTGAAACAGCAGCACAGGTAAAAGTCAGTAAGCACCTGACTAAAAACCAGAGGGAGAGAGTTCAACAAGTTCTGGAGGAACATACAGATGTATTAACAGATAAACCAGGCCATACAAATTTGCTACAGTATGACATGAAACTGGTAGACTCAAACCCAATCTGTATGAGAGCCTATTCTATTCCGTTCGCGAAGGAGAAGGCATTGAAGGAAGAAATAGAGTATTTGTTGAAGGAGGGGATTATTTCGCACAGTGAATCATCTTTTAGTTCTAGTGTCGTTTTGTTGAGAAAACCGTCTGGGGAACACAGACTGTGCATAGATTACAGGAAACTGAATGCTGTCACAGAAGGACAAGTGGATCCATTACCAGACACAAAACAGTTATTTGCCAGACTGAACAAGGCAAAATACTTTTCAAAGGTGGATCTTAGTAAAGGCTATTACCAGATCCCAGTGAAGCCTGAAGTGAGACCTTATTTGGCTTTTAGCACTTCGGATGGACATTATGAATTCAATATGCTACCATTCGGACTGAAAAATGCTCCGAGTGTGTTTTCAAGGATGATGCGAAAATTGTTGGATCCCCTGAATAACCCATGTATCACAAATTTCATGGATGATATTCTCGTCGCCACCGAGACATTTGAAGAACACATTGAAGCTCTGGAGATGTTGTTTGATAGACTTCGGGAGGCGAACTTAACTGCTAGGCCAACAAAATGTTGTATTGGATGCAAAGAGTTGGAATTCTTGGGACACACGGTATATCAGGGTAATATGACCCCTGATCCTAAGAATTTGGAAAAACTGCAGAGAGCACCTAGGCCGCAAACAAAAAAGGACGTGCGATCATTCGTGTCGTTATGCGGATTTTATCAGAAATACATCAAAAATTTTAACGCTATTTGTGCTCCTCTGACTGATCTGACTCGCAAGGGACTTCCAGATAAAATTATTTGGACTGCACAATGTGAACTAGCATTTCAAGAGTTAAAGGAAAAACTCACTAGCAAGCCTATTCTCAAACTGCCTGATTTGACACAGGACTTTGTCTTAAGAACCGATGCAAGTAATGTAGGACTCGGAGGGGCTTTGTTGCAAAGATCATCTTCACCTGATGGGGAACTTAAACCAGTCGCTTATGCAAGCCGCAAATTGAATAAGGCGGAACAAGGATACTCCACAAGCGAAAAGGAATGTTTAGCATTAATCTGGGCAATAAAGAAGTTTCAAATCTATCTGTATGGTAGGACATTTGTGGTGGAGACGGACCATCAGCCTCTCGTGTTCTTGTCTCAGGCTAAGCATGAAAACGCAAGATTGCTGAGGTGGTCTTTATTGCTTCAACCTTATCAGTTTAGTATCCAATATATCCCAGGCAAATTGAATGTCGGTGC
The DNA here is from genome assembly GCA_024509875.1 of Oreohelix idahoensis. Lineage (NCBI taxonomy): Eukaryota > Metazoa > Mollusca > Gastropoda > Stylommatophora > Oreohelicidae > Oreohelix > Oreohelix idahoensis. The sequence goes on from JAMPIV010009126.1 coordinate 729,236, forward strand.
AGATTTCCTCAGTCGGCACCCCTGTGATCAAAATTAGAGTAGTGGCAGACGTGAGGAGTAATTTTACCTATGTGTATCGCTGGTTTTGGAACTTGCCATAGGCATGTTTTCAAGTGGGGAGATGTGTAGTGAAATTGACAGAGATACAACGGTAAAATCCCTCCAAAGATAACATTTAAGGATAAAAACATAATGCGTAGGCTGCTGATGTACATGATCGCCTAGACCGCGGGTCATCATCCTCCATAATAATTGACTTGCTAGACAGGAGGGGAACGGCGGATCAAAAAGAAAAAAAAAATATGACTGGAAAGGCTAAGGAGACGCAATTGGGGGGGGGGGGGGGGGGGGGAACGGAGAAAAGTCACGTTTCCCAAGTTGACATAAAAAGTAAGCAACTCCACAGAAGGGACCCTAGATATGTTACGCCACAGTCATTTATTGGACGCTTTTGCGATACCAAGCTTTTGATTTGAATGGAGCGGTAAAACGCAGATGTTAGGAATATTACAAAAATTAAAAAGTAATTTTTTTTCTTAATATTAATGTTAGGAATATAAAAATTAGCTGGCCGGATGGCCTATTCTGAGCAGTGAACTAAGATGGTCTTAATTTTACAAACGGATAGATAATATTGAAGATAATGACAAAAGACAGTGTAGTTCACATCATCGACAGACTGTGTTGAATAAAAAAGTGTCGCAATTTGCACACAAAAACACGACCTTGGACGCAGGTGTTCAAATTTACTTAGTATGGAGGAGAGGGTTTTTGAGCGGTAGCTGTGTCTAAATATAACTTTTAACGACAAAATTTTGGAGGGGAGAGAAAGGTTGGTTCAAAAATCAAGCACATTTTTTTTTAGAAACACAAGTAGAGACGGACAGACTAACAGATAAACATCCATACTTGACTGAAGCATGACTGAAATGACTTTATGGTAGGAAATTTGAAATTTAAAATAAACCGAGGCAGTGATTGGCCACAGACAATCATATCATTAGCGCTCAGACGCGAAAGTGGGGCCATTCTTCAATAGTTGTTCAGTGATAGACCCAGATTTTAAAAGTGTGGTGATTCCATATGAAAGCAAGTGAAATAAATTTAGGGACGCCATACTATAGCCAGCAGCTCAGCTGAGTTTTGCTAGCAATTCTGTGTTATTTATTCATAATCTGGTAAGATTGAAATTATTTCCTTATATATATTTTGAATATTGTTTCATGTTTGAGTGATTTGATACTGCCATATCGAAATCTAGCCTTACAAACAAGTAGGGATTTGCTCTAGACCCCCCGCCCTAGTCAGGGTCTAGGGACCAACAATGTACATAAACTCCAGCAAGGATTATGCAAGACAGATCAAGTGTTGAGAATAATGATACATATTACCTATCCTCTTTTAGGGCCGAAAACTAATAAACATTTTTCAGGATCTATAGTCTGGGAGGATCTATCTGATGTAAAACCACCATGGTAAATGTGCTGTTTGGTCAGAGAGATCTGACCTGTCTGTATGATGTGGTTGTTGTGTCACTGTTGTGTCCAGACGTGGGTAGAGAATAGATTTTGACACATGGCCCATACTTTGATTGCAGAGCTGCGAGTTTCTGTCGTCAACAAAGCAGGGTCTATTCAGTTGGTGACTTTACTCGAGTGTATCTGTGCAGTATTTGTGACAGAGACCACCATTATTGCCCGCCAGCACGGAGAGGTGGGACCACCTGATTTCAGCACCAGAGCGACAACTACCAGATGAGTGAGCCTCTGGTCTGCTGGACTTTCACCAACGCCCTTTAGTTACTAAGAACCCCATAAAGATTCCCACCATTTTCTGGACACTGTGTAGTCAATATAGACAGGTGTGATGAGGCCACCCCAACAGCACAAACAGTACTATCCTCCCAAGTAGATGAATACTAGAACATTTTAATAAAACTAACTAGTATAGTACATATATATGTACACTATTGCATTTATGATATAATATTCTATGCATTTCTTTTCATAATCTCTAAATCCTTTTAAGTTCTGGTCAACCTAAAAAATTGACACAGAACAAAATAAATGTAATATACTTATATCAAAAAATTTTACACACGTGAGTTAGTTCAGTGTATTTTAACATTTATTAATATTATTAGTCTTGTTAATATCTGTGGGTATATTTATAATCCATTATACCACACTACATATCATAACCCTAGACACTTTACGTAGCCACATTCATTAAAAAAAATTAAGTGTGAGGTCGTAGTGGTAGCAAGAAAGGCCTTCTGACAATTCACCACTACATTTTATCTCAGGAGCCTTCACAGCTGGCCTCATACAATTTACATTTAGTAATAACACCATCATACAATACCACCAATCATCCACATGTTCTTGATGCTGTAGTTTCTGTGGCAATTTGTTGTACATGATGATGTTTCCAGCCCCATTCACAACCTCATATATGTAGCCTTGTACGACATGCATGAGGGTGCAGTGGATCTATTCTTTATTTGTCTCCTCAGAGGCCACCGGGTACCGCAGGGATATATATATATATATATATATATATATATATATATATATATATATATATATATATATATATATATATATATATATATATATATATATATGTATATATATATATATTATATATATATATATATATATATATATATATATATATATATATATATATAGAGAGAGAGAGAGAGAGAGAATATTATGTATACCCTAATGTAGATAAAACAGTACTATTAAGACTGCCCCCAGGGAACCGCGCTGGTGAAATGGTTACCACACTGCGCTGGCGATCGGGTGATCCAGGTACGAGCCCTGGTGAGAACATTTGAAGAGGTGTCGTCGACCAGGGACTGGAATAACCTGAACGGCTCCTGAGCCGACCCAGCTATAATGGGTACCTCCGAAATCGGCGAGCATCTGCCTGAATGGCAAGAGGACGCCTGTCATTGTGCAGGGAAAAAATGGATACTCACGTAAAATCAGTCTCAGGTTAGACATATTAACCGGAGATTTCGCCTCGAGTAATGGCGGGCGTCCGTAAAAAAAAAAAAAAAAAAAAAAACACTAGACTGCCCCCCAAATTATCTTCACCGAGAGGAATACGCCGGTAAGTCTGAAGTGTCATAACGGGTACGCCATCACTGAAAGTTTGGGAAACACTGAAACAAGTTAGTTGTTTTGTTTTTGATTTTGTAAGGCATAAGCAGTTATTCAGTTGAGATCCTTTGCTTTATAAGTGGCCCGCCCCAGCTGACCTGAAAACAAATGTGAAGTGGATAAACCGAGGCTTGATGTTTGTCATTCCTATAATTATTCCTTCCACTCCTACTCCACCTTCATTTCATGGGGTTTTAGAACAAGGACTGACTTGCAATGCTATCTACAGACTCTTGAAATTACCCACACATTCTAGGGATTCTCCCAGTAGTGATACGAGTTGAGAACCAAGCATTGCACACTAAGTTTGGAGGAGCCTCAGACGGAACTCTGGCAGTTACCTGGTTGGCTTCGTGCAGGAGGATCTCACTATGAACCCATTATAGTCAGAGAGGTGAATCTGTGTAGGACGTGATAATTCCTTGGAAGAGTCCAGAACCAGAGCACAGTATTCTCTGCATATTTGAAGAGCCCCCTCTGATGGTGGGGACTGCACAGTGTGCCTCGCGCTACTTCCTCCAAGCTTGTGACCAGATATGATGATCCTTTACATGCAAATCAAGCTAGAAAAACCGGAGCTCATGACTTAATCTCAGTACGTTTCGTATTGGTAGAAAAGCCACAAGAAAAGCTTAGATGTACGGTGTAGATAATACCAGTGAGTCTTTAACTTGGTATTGACTGCTGTGACGAATTAAAAATCGCCTTCTTTTCCTCATTGTAACTCTTTTCTCATACCTAATCACTAATTCCTCTTATTTCTAGAAATCCTCCACTTGTCTAAAATCTTAAGTTCTCTCATTCTTCCCATAGGGTTACCTCTCTCTTTATTCCATGTGTTACTTGCAAAAGTCTTTCGACTCCCCGCCTTGAACTCCAGACCGCTGTCCTTCTTAACATGGGCTTTTCCCCTGGGAATAATTCTAGTTTAGCACAGGGTACAGGAAGTCACACGATATTTGATTTCAGCAACCAGCGCCCAGTTATTTTAAAATAACTCGCCTGACATCAAAGTACCGGCCAGTGTGTGTGTGTGGTTGGGGATGGAACAAAACGTCAGAAAGAGGTCAGATCCACCACCCCTCTCATCTCAGTAGGCAGAATAAATCTTCCAAGCCTTGTAGTGAATTTGGAAGATCATTCTCGAAGCATCAGCCTAGACGGGCATACCGGCTTGGACAAGATTGCTCCCAAGAAATACAGAGGGAGCCCGGTCCATTTTAAAAGAGCGTGTTGGCTTAGTTGAGCGAATCCTACCAGTGTTGTCCTACCAGGAGACCTAATCATATGCAGTGTTCTCGAGGGCCGACATACTCCATCCCAGTAGGTGATGAGCCCTGTGTCAAGACAGAGGAAGCGCCCCCTGCCACCATCTGAAACCCAAAAAGAAGAACTTGCCATACTTGTCCTTGGGTGCTGGGACAGATTGAACTTCCTGGCAACAAGACAACATAAATACAGCCTCAATGGTAACGATGACCGAACTTCTCATGTCAACAAACGATCACCGGCTACATAAATTTATTTCTCACATTCATTCACAGAATCAGAAAGTAACTGAAGCTACAGCAAACATACAGTTTTTGTGTTGCTTAAGTTTGTTAAGTCTGGCAACAATATTGTCTTCAAATTCTGGTGAAGCACCACTAGCAGACTTGTATAAACAAGTGAAAAATGAAAAAAAACCACAAAACGCTTTCTTAATAAATACACTTCAAATTCTCTGGTACTTAAAGCGTACATTCAATCCTTTAGCTTCCCAAGGAGCATAGGCCTTCAACAAACACATGTCAAGTCCTCCTGTCACGTGCCATCAGCACAAGTTCATTCCACGTCTTCCTCATAATTTTTACTTCTGTTTCCAGTTCTCTTCACCATGTGTTTCTTTTTGTTTTGTTTACCTCTGCCTTTCTTTCCCTGTGAATTCCAGATCAAGAACTGCCTTGTATTGCTATCATGCAGACGACACTGCACTACTCTCACATTCACATCAACACTTTCAAGAAAAAACAGATAGACTGAATAAGTATAGCCAGCAGGTAGGTCTAAACATCAATCTAAAGAAAAAAGAGGTCATGACACTAAATGTGGGCAATCCTGAACCAATAACAATAAAGAACCAGAAGCTAGAACATACAGGCACATTTACATACCTAGGATGTATACAGGGCCGGCCTAGGAATTTTGCCGCCCCGTGCAATACCATACCTTGCCGCCCCAGCCCAACCTCAAATTAACGTTTGAAATTTTTAAAACCATTATGTTAAACCAGAAGAAACATTAATTTCATGACCATTAGCCTAATTTTAAATAGTACCATTAATAATAATGTATTGATAAATTGATGAACATACTGTATAGTCATAAAATAAACCATTAAATTTATTAGTAGTTACATTACTTACATATAGAGGATGCTCTTCTCATGTGGAACGACGAACTGTTGAGTCACAAACACTTAACTATAGTATGTACATGTTATAGTTTTTAGCACTATTTTCACATTATTTGAATTTATATGGTTTGAAGTATATACTGCTTAAAAAGACACTTTTCTTGCTTTCATATTTGCAAAATCAGAAATAAGGTCTGCGTAGTCTAATTTTTGACCAATTTCATGTTCAATTGAAATTATGGCAAGTCCTTCCAATCTAGTTTCGGCCATTGTTGAGCGTAAATAAGTTTTAATAAGCTTCAGTTTTGAAAAAAAAACTACGCTCACCACTTGCTACCGTTACAGGCAAAGTTAGTAATATTCTTAAGGCTATAGCGACATTAGGAGCAATGTTATTTTCAATGATATAACGAAGAGCTTCAATTGGCGGTGTATTTTCTGGTACTAATTTGGATACTACTTTCAGTTCATCACATAGCTCAATGGCATCAATGTCTCTATTTTCTTGATGTGTTAAAACGCCTTCTAGGTTTTTACATTTGTTTAAGAGCTCATTTGTCGTCTCAGATTTCAATTTAGGGATGTTATATAAAAAGGAAAAATGTGAACTGTGATCTTCCAATTGCTCGAACCTTTCTTTAATAGAATTAGTTGCAACATCAATAATAAAAAAGAAAAATTCAATTTTGAATTTAGTTTTGGGATCCAAAATAGGTTCATCTCTTGCTTCATAGTTGTGTTGCTTTTTCTGCCGACGCACTCTAGTACATTCAAACGTTGGTATCAAATCAGGATCAGCTTCAACTTTCTTAGCTAATGTTTTAGCATCAACAAGAAAATTTTGAAATGATTCATCTTTTCTGAGATTCTTAAGGCTTTGGAGTACATTTCTCAAAGTCTTTATGCTTTGCAACAGTTTACTAGCAACATTAATTTCGTTTAAAACATAGTGCCATATAACCAGACAATATCAAAATTTAAAATCTCTGAGTTTTAGGGCAAGGGTTTCAGCTTCATGTCTCGCCATTTTGTCTACTGACTCGTCATCAGCAATTTCTATCAATGCATCATAAAATTCCTCAATATAATATAAAGGACGAATGGCCTCGATTCTAGATTCCCAGCGAGTTGTACTTAGTGGCTTGGGCGTTAGAGTTGTAATATGTTTCTTACGGATTCCCCAACGCAGTGTTGACGCTGAGAAAAACACATACAATTTCTGAACCGTTTAAAAAAATAAAACCCCTTCTCTAGATGACATCGCGGCATCATTGACCACCAAGTTGGGAGAATGAGAACAGCAAGGGGTATAACAAGCTCTCGGGTTCAAGTCCCTAATACGTTGTTGAACTCCTGAATGTTTCATTTCAAATTTGATCCATTGTCATACCCCTGGCCATACATGTTTGCGATTGGAATATTCATGTCTGACAATTTTCTTAGAATGCATTCGGTTAACGCTGAGCCTGTAGTGGCTTCTACAGCAATGTGTCACGTGGGTTTTGATCATTAAATTACCTAGATCTTCTTCCTATTCTCTCACCCGAATCCTTTTATTTTATTATCTTTCCGTACTTGTTTTTCCTGTATTTTTCGCATCACTCGGGTGCGAAAAATATTTCTCTTCAGTATTCTCAAAACTTTACCTTGTTTTTTCTCATACTGGGATACGTAATTCCACTGCGTAGATGTCAGTGAAAACGAAACTGGGACTTTCGCTTATCTCACGATAGAGCAGACTTAAGTCGGCAGCATTCCCCGTACTGGACGATATAAGCTGTGAATATTCGTTTAGCTAGACCTAGAGGTGTCAAATTGTCTGCATCTTTCACCGGTCACAACGAAATTGCATCGGCCAAACGCTCAGGTAGGAGCGATAATTTACACCTTTTAGTCGCAGTTCGAGACAACTGTCAGGGAATAGCAGCGGCAAACGGCACCCACTGTTGGCCTGGTCAGCGCGAGGTGGGGAAACGCAGAAGTGTCAGTTATGTAAGACGTCTAGTAATGGTAATGTTAAATGTAAGGTGTTGTACACGTAAAGGGGAGATGATTTCGGAGTTTGAAAAAATGTGGGATTGTTTGCCCTTGTTTTCAAATATCCACCCTAGAGCTGAAATCTGATTGCATTTCAGTCTCCAACATCTCAGTAGATGGAACACGCGTGCTAGTGAATGAAGCTTTATAGCGAATTTCATAGTTCTCGTCAGATTTGTGACGAGCTTCTAACTACCTATCTAGTGAATTATCCTAGTCGTGGTGTTACCGTAGTGCTGTGTTTGAGGTAAATATAATAGATATCTAGTATTTTGTGAAGTGATAAAGTGTTAAGTCGCTTATTTCATTTTAACTAGTTTCTTTTGAACAGAGTGCTTAATTTATAGTTTGTTATATTCTCTAAGTCGACGAGTTACAGTGGAAATACATAATAAATTATATCTTAGCTTACTAAACAATAATGTAGCTATAATGAAGTTAATTTAACTGCTAAATACTCAGTCGAGAAGATTTTATATCAAACTTATAAATGCTAGATGCGACATCAGTGAATAGTGACGGAATACGCAGATATTCCTGAATTCATGATGATTGATTTTATAACTTATTTCACCGGAAAATTTAAATGATAAGTCAAGCAGTACACTTGCGGTTTAATAATGTAAGTTATAGTGGGTACATATTGTAAAATTATTTGATATGTGTTCTTTCTTTTATATAGTGAAACGGTGGTACCCAACTTACCAGCGTTCTAGTGCGTGAACATTATTTGGGAAGAAACAAATCACTTTCATTACCTGAACTGTAACAGTTAAATGAAGTAAGAGGCCTTCGCGCCAGAATTAATTCTTCCAGAATAACTCTTCAGTACAATTCAGCCCGTTGTGGCAAGCAAAGATCAGAAACATTCCGACAGAGTTTTGACTAGTACTGTGGTGACCAAATATAGTAACTTCCTAAAAGTAGACACCGGTCTGACATTCCTTAAATTCTAGAAACCAAAGCTAATGACATTGTGCTCTGCTAACTTTCGTGCCTGGACAATATTTTATGTGACTTAATCAGACATTCGAAAAATTAGAAGAATTTGTTACAAAGGCTAGAGTTTCTCTTTTTTTCTTAGGCTAAATCAGATTATTCAACTCTGTCCATACATTTACGAGAAAGAAAGAAACCTCTTAGCCTCAACCCTACGTATCTATAACTCTTTGGGCCATCATCTGTTCTCTTAACGGGGCTGTGGGCTAAACCTAGAGTAAGATTCTAACGGGCTATCATCCTTGTAGCATTTTTTAAAATTTTATGACTATTTGTATATGTTTTTCCTTGATGTAATTTTTGGTGTTGTGAGAAATTTTGATATGATAATTAAAATATCTCTCTTGAACAAAAAAATCAGTGCGTTGGTCAGCTCGATCCCAATTATCTGTATATCATTGTTATAGTTTTCCCACGTCTGTGTGTTTACCTGTCGTCACGTGTATGTGCGTGCCCGTGAGTAGATAGAGATATATTAATATATATATCTGTGTTTAGACTGTCTGACGCCTTTAAAAGCGGTCGTAGAAGATAGGTGAGAGAGAGAAGATTATCTCGATTCTCAAAGACAGCCTCTATATCACATCCTATCATCTCACGTGGGGAAATTCTATTGTTTTTTTACCAGCTCTCACTGTGACTATCACTCATTCCAACCTATTCAGAAGGGACCAAACCCAAGTCTTAATTCTCCTATCTAAAATCTACGACAAATGGTCGCTCGTTACCGGGAATTGAACCCAAAATCCTAAGACGATACGACAAATGTGGTCTCGCCCGACGGATTTTTGAACTTAGAATAGGAAGACGAGTACGACAAATGTGGTCTCGTCTATCTGGATTTTGAACTTAAGATTCTTTATTCTGATATAGAGTAAGAGTGTGATGTCTTGTGAGTTTTGTATCTTTTAAAAATAATTTATCCCCTAGACTAACGATCTGTTTACGAGCGTGCTGACCACACAAACTGATAAGTTTTTTTCCACAGCATTTGAACATTATACATTTGGTTTACAGGTTGATTTTGTCGGAATACATGTTAATTAATGATTTTGTAATACTAAACGCTGGTAAAGTTTTGTGAGTGTATAACATTCACTGGGTTTTGAAGAAGTAGGTGTTTGAGCAAAAGCTAAGGAGTGCGTTTCGGACTTTTGTCCAGATTAATTGCCTCCCTTACCCTAACTGTCTTCAGGGGGTGAACTTGATAGTGGATTAAAAAATAAAGGGGATTTTTTTTTCTCTCCGAAAACTTTTGGTATAATCCTTTTGCTTTTCCACTGTAGCAACTTATTTTTCAGAAGTAATCTTAACTACCATTTAGTTGGCGTAGTCGTGTTTTGCATTAGGTGCTTTATTGCCGATTAATAGCAGCGATAGTTAGATTTTTATTTTTGGAGGAGGTATCCCAGGGTTAAATATATCATCTTTTGATTTTTGGTATTTTTTTTCTCGCAAGTGGTAGGAACCAGTGTATTTCTTTTTTATTTTTTCTCGTCTACGTCTCAGTCACTGACTTATTATGGCAGAAAGGGCAAACTGAGACAAATGCTCAGACAGGAAGCAATGGAAGAGGGACTGGAAGGAGAAGAAGCGAAAGCTTTTGTCAGAGACGAACTTGAGAGATATGATGCGGAGAGGAAAGAAGAAGAAGCTAGGAGGAAAGAAGCGGAAGACCGCCTATTACAGCAGAAGAAGATGGACGAGGCAATGGAAATCCGCAGGAGAGAGAAAAAGAGAAGGAGGAGACAGCATGAGAGGGAGAGGGAGGAGAGACAGCATGAGAAGGAAAGGGAGGAGAGACAGCATGAGAAGGAGAGGGAACAGAGACAGCACGAGTTGGCGCTTAAAACTCTAGAGTTCCAAAGTCGTGGTGCTGCCTCTACCTCCAGCAATGGAGAGTCTTCTCCTCATTCTTCCTTAACTGATCCTTCTAACACTCAATCTCTTCATCTCAACGCTATGTCTTTCACTCTTGAGTCTTTCCCTTGTCCAAATGAGAAGATTGACACATGGTTAGAAAAATTTGAGAAAATTGCAACTCTGTACGGGTTAGAGAGGTCGCGTTGGAATATGAAACTTTCCCAGGCCCTAAAAGGTTCTGCTTATGATGTTTATTCTAAGCTGGAAAGCAGCCAACAAGACAACTATGATCTGTTGAAGAAAGCGTTACTGGAGCGCTTTGAAATGAACGCTCGCAAATTTTTGCAACTGTTTCGCAACAGCCGGAAAGAGAATTCTGAAACTTTTCACCAGTTCTCATCTCGTCTAAAGGGATATCTAACAAAGTGCCTTGAGCTTTCGCAGCTCCCCTCTACCTATGAAGGTCTTGAGGAATTTGTTTTAACAGAACAAATAAAGAACACTTTGTCTGCTGATACCCGGAGATTTCTAGCTGAGCAGGGGGCAGAAAAACATGAAGACATCTTAGAGAAGTCTGAGCGCTATCACAATGCGCTGGCTGAACTACCGGCCACAAAGCGGAAACCGACAGAGGAGCATTTTCGAAAACATAACCTAGAGCAATCTTCTCAGGCTTCTAACCAAAATAACCACAGAGAAACTGGACCTCAAAACCCCCCTCCTGAAAAATCCAAGTTCTACAAGAACAAGTACCCCAACCACCCCAAACAGTCTGATCAACCCGACCGCCCTACATGGCAGCGCAGCCAGAAAGGACAAGGTGGCAAAGGGAGAACCCCTGAGCACGGGACATATGATCAGACCGAGCACACCGAGCCGAAACGCATCGGATGCTTATTGACAGTCTCACAAGGCGGAATTATTGACAGTGATTCCCAACCTGTTGGGGATAGACCCTCAACGCGAGGTACTGTTACTTTGAACGGTTCTCAAACTTCTTGCTTATTTGACACGGGGCTTTCTTATGATTGCATTGTTGCCAGAAACCTGGTTAAACCCGGTCAAGAGACAGCAGAGACCGTCCAAACTTTGTGGAGTTCGTAAGAGTGATGCACCTACAGCGCTTCCCATCGCATTGGTGGAGATACACTCTGACTTTGTCAGAGGTGTGATCAAAGCGGCTGTTATGGATGATCCCATCTACCCAGTCATACTTGGCGGGAGATACGTGTGTATTGGGAAACCGGAAGAGCCGATTGTGGCAGCAGTAACTACAAGAGGGCAAACCAAGAAGGAACGGGAGCCTGCGCCTAATTTGTTACCTATGGAACTTAAAGAAGCGCAATACAAGGACCCTACTTTGGCACCCTGCTTTAGGAAACTGCCCATGGCTAAGGAACCCAAACAGCACGGGGACATTTTTTCTAAGGATGGCGTACTTTATCGGAGAACGGGCAAGCCTGACCAAGGTTACAACCAGCTCCTAGTACCGAAACAGTACAGAAGCCAAATCCTAGAAATGGGGCACTCTCTTCCCTTCAGCGGACATATGGGACAGAACGCCACAAACCAACGTATAACCACTCATTATTGGTGGCCAGGAGTAAATACTGATATTATCAGATATGTCAAATCCTGTGCCCAGTGCCAACGTGTGCCACCCAAGCAACGGGCACCCCCAGTCTCTTTGGGTGAAATGCCAATAGTGGGAACACCATTCGAACGGGTTGTGATCGACATTTTAGGGCCTTTCGAAAGGACTAAAAGAAGGAACAGGTTCATCCTGACCTTAGTCGATACATGCACTTTATGGGCAGAAGCTATCCCGCTAACATGCGCAGATGCCAAGCATGTCGCAGAAGCCCTCGTGCAGATTTTCACTCGGTTGGGATTCCCTCAGCAAGTGTTGACGGATAACGGATCTCCATACCGAAACCTGTTGATGGATGAGATCGTTAAGATCTTGAGGACCCAACACATCCACACTAAGCCATATACTCCGGCCGGAAATGGGCTCGTGGAACGTGCTAATGGAAACCTCAACATGATGCTAAGTAACTGGCACAAGTGAAACCTGAAGATTGGGATCTTTGTATTCCTGCAGCATTATTTGGCTACAGAGAATCTCCTCATACTTCCACAGGATTTCCGCCAGCTACGCTCTTATTCGGCAGACCCATTAAGGGCCCGCTTGAAGCCTTACTTCAGTCTCTGACAGACGAGAAGGCGGATGAGACAGTTGTCTCAGCAAGTAAATATGTGTCGGTTTTAAAGGAAAGGTTGAAACTAGGGTGGGACCTAGCAACGACTAACTTTAAGCGAGCACGCACAAAGCACGCTAACCGATACAGGAAAGTCGCGAAAGAGAGAGAACTGGAAGCAGGAGAGAAAGTTTTGGTGTTACTCCCTACCGAGAACAACCAACTGAAGATCGGATGGCAAGGGCCGTTTACCGTCCTGAAAAAGATTTCTAAGGCTAACTACCAGATCTCTATTCAAGGAAAGGAGAAGGTTTTCCATTTAAATCTCTTAAAGAGATACTTGGAAAGACCAGTGCCAACCTCCGACCATCTCCTGACGATCGCCAAAACTGACGAAGATGATGATAGTGGCAGGGATATTCCACCGCTATCACAGGAAATCTTTCAAAAATGTCAGAAGCGGCGACGCTCTTCAAGCGCGCATGGGAGACATTCCAGGGGAAGGAAACTTTGAGGAGTGGACTTGAGTAGGAATTGGACAGAGATGGAGGGGGAAGATGAGAGGGAAGAAGACAGACACCCCGAAGCTACGGTTATAGGAAATTTAATTCCATAACGTAGACATGGAGTGCTTCCATATCTTAAGGGGGGACGTCCTGTCACGTGGGTTTTGATCATTAAATTACCTACATCTTCTTCCTATTCTCTCACCCAAATCCTTCTATTTTATTATCTTTCCTTACTTGTGTTCCTGTATTTTCGCATCACTCGTTTGCGAAAAATATTTTCTCCAGTATTCTAAAACTGTACCTGTTTCTTTTCTCATACTGGGATACGTAATTCCATTGCGTAGATGTCAGTGAAAACGAAACTGGGACTTTCGCTTATCTCACGATAGAGCAGACTTAAGTCGGCAGCATTCCCCGTACTGGACGATATAAGCTGTGAATATTCGTTTCGCTAGACCTAGAGGTGTCAAATTGTCTGCATCTTTCACCGGTCACAACGAAATTGCATCGGCCAAACGCTCAGGTAGGAGCGATAATTTACACCTTTTAGTCGCAGTTCGAGACAACTGTCTGGGAATAGCAGCGGCAAACGGCACCCACTGTTGGCCTGGTCAGCGCGAGGTGGGGAAACGCAGAAGTGTCAGTTATGTAAGACGTCTAGTAATGGTAATGTTAAATGTAAGGTGTTGTACACGTAAAGGGGAGATGATTTCGGAGTTTGAAAAAATGTGGGATTGTTTGCCCTTGTTTTCAAATATCCACCCTAGAGCTGAAATCTGATTGCATTTCAGTCTCCAACATCTCAGTAGATGGAACACGCGTGCTAGTGAATGAAGCTTTATAGCGAATTTCATAGTTCTCGTCAGATTTGTGACGAGCTTCTAACTACCTATCTAGTGAATTATCCTAGTCGTGGTGTTACCGTAGTGCTGTGTTTGAGGTAAATATAATAGATATCTAGTATTTTGTGAAGTGATAAAGTGTTAAGTCGCTTATTTCATTTTAACTAGTTTCTTTTGAACAGAGTGCTTAATTTATAGTTTGTTATATTCTCTAAGTCGACGAGTTACAGTGGAAATACATAATAAATTATATCTTAGCTTACTAAACAATAATGTAGCTATAATGAAGTTAATTTAACTGCTAAATACTCAGTCGAGAATATTTTATATCAAACTTATAAATGCTAGATGCGACATCAGTGAATAGTGACGGAATACGCAGATATTCCTGAATTCATGATGATTGATTTTATAACTTATTTCACCGGAAAATTTAAATGATAAGTCAAGCAGTACACTTGCGGTTTAATAATGTAAGTTATAGTGGGTACATATTGTAAAATTATTTGATATGTGTTCTTTCTTTTATATAGTGAAACGGTGGTACCCAACTTTACCAGCGTTCTAGTACGTGAACATTATTTGGGAAGAAACAAATCACTTTCATTACCTGAACTGTAACAGTTAAATGAAGTAAGAGGCCTTCGCGCCAGAATTAATTCTTCCAGAATAACTCTTCAGTACAATTCAGCCCGTTGTGGCAAGCAAAGATCAGAAACATTCCGACAGAGTTTTGACTAGTACTGTGGTGACCAAATATAGTAACTTCCTGAAAGTAGACACCGATCTGACATTCCTTAAATTCTAGAAACCAAAGCTAATGACATTGTGCTCTGCTAACTTTCGTGCCTGGACAATATTTTATGTGACTTAATCAGACATTCGAAAAATTAGAACACCCAAGGAATCGTTCCCTGAGAGTTTAGTACGTCTTTTGGAACTGGGGATTTCTTGGTCAAGGACTGCATTTTCGGGTCTGTGTGAAGGTCCTAGAATTATTATGTTCCCAGAGGCAACGAGCAAAGTTGTGAGTATATGTATGTGAGAGCAAGGCCATGGCTGAATGAATGAGGGTACACAGGTCAGAGTGTTGTTTTACCGGGGTATCATTGTCACCCATTTGCTGTCTGCACTTTTTTTAATCTGCAGAATTTGTTACAAAGGCTAGAGTTTCTCTTTTTTTCTTAGGCTAAATCAGATTATTCAACTCTGTCCATACATTTACGAGAAAGAAAGAAACCTCTTAGCCTCAACCCTACGTATCTATAACTCTTTGGGGCCATCATCTGTTCTCTTAACGGGGCTGTGGGCTAAACCTAGAGTAAGATTCTAACGGGCTATCATCCTTGTAGCATTTTTTAAAATTTTATGACTATTTGTATATGTTTTTCCTTGATGTAATTTTTGGTGTTGTGAGAAATTTTGATATGATAATTAAAATATCTCTCTTGAACAAAAAAATCAGTGCGTTGGTCAGCTCGATCCCAATTATCTGTATATCATTGTTATAGTTTTCCCACGTCTGTGTGTTTACCTGTCGTCACGTGTATGTGCGTGCCCGTGAGTAGATAGAGATATATTAATATATATATATATCTGTGTTTAGACTGTCTGACGCCTTTAAAAGCGGTCGTAGAAGATAGGTGAGAGAGAGAAGATTATCTCGATTCTCAAAGACAGCCTCTATATCACATCCTATCATCTCACGTGGGGAAATTCTATTGTTTTTTTTACCAGCTCTCACTGTGACTATCACTCATTCCAACCTATTCAGAAGGGACCAAACCCAAGTCTTAATTCTCCTATCTAAAATCTACGACAAATGGTCGCTCGTTACCGGGAATTGAACCCAAAATCCTAAGACGATACGACAAATGTGGTCTCGCCCGACGGATTTTTGAACTTAGAATAGGAAGACGAGTACGACAAATGTGGTCTCGTCTATCTGGATTTTGAACTTAAGATTCTTTATTCTGATATAGAGTAAGAGTGTGATGTCTTGTGAGTTTTGTATCTTTTAAAAATAATTTATCCCCTAGACTAACGATCTGTTTACGAGCGTGCTGACCACACAAACTGATAAGTTTTTTTTCCACAGCATTTGAACATTATACATTTGGTTTACAGGTTGATTTTGTCGGAATACATGTTAATTAATGATTTTGTAATACTAAACGCTGGTAAAGTTTTGTGAGTGTATAACATTCACTGGGTTTTGAAGAAGTAGGTGTTTGAGCAAAAGCTAAGGAGTGCGTTTCGGACTTTTGTCCAGATTAATTGCCTCCCTTACCCTAACTGTCTTCAGGGGTGAACCTTATAGTTGATTAAAAATTAAGGGATTTTTTTTTCTCTCGAAAATTTTTACAATAATCATTTTGTTTTCCACTGTAGCAACTTATTTTTCAGAAGTAATCTTAACTACCATTTAGTTGGCGTAGTCGTGTTTTGCATTAGGTGCTTTATTGCCGATTAATAGCAGCGATAGTTAGATTTTTATTTTTGGAGGAGGTATCCCAGGGTTAAATATATCATCTTTTGGTTTTTGGTATTTTTTTTTCTCGTAAGTAGTAGGAACCAGTGTATCCTTTTTCTTATTTTTTTCTCGTCTAGTCTCAGTCACTGACTTAATATGGCAGAAAGGGCGACACTGAGACAAATGCTCAGACAGGAAGCAATGGAAGAGGGACTGGAAGGAGAAGAAGCGAAAGCTTTTGTCAGAGACGAACTTGAGAGATATGATGCGGAGAGGAAAGAAGAAGAAGCTAGGAGGAAAGAAGCGGAAGACCGCTATTACAGCAGAAGAAGATGGACGAGGAAATGGAAATCCGCAGGGAGAGAGAAAAAGAGAAGGAGAGACAGCATGAGAGGAGAGGGAACAGAGACAGCACGAGAAGGAGAGGAAGGAGAGACAGCAGGAGAAGGAGAGGGAACAGAGACAGCACGAGCTGGCGCTTAAAACTCTAGAGTTCCAAAGTCGTGGTGCTGCCTCTACCTCCAGCAATGGAGAGTCTTCTCCTCATTCTTCCTTAACTGATCCTTCTAACACTCAATCTCTTCATCTCAACGCTATGTCTTTCACTCTTGAGTCTTTCCCTTGTCCAAATGAGAAGATTGACACATGGTTAGAAAAATTTGAGAAAATTGCAACTCTGTACGGGTTAGAGAGGTCGCGTTGGAATATGAAACTTTCCCAGGCCCTAAAAGGTTCTGCTTATGATGTTTATTCTAAGCTGGAAAGCAGCCAACAAGACAACTATGATCTGTTGAAGAAAGCGTTACTGGAGCGCTTTGAAATGAACGCTCGCAAATTTTTGCAACTGTTTCGCAACAGCCGGAAAGAGAATTCTGAAACTTTTCACCAGTTCTCATCTCGTCTAAAGGGATATCTAACAAAGTGCCTTGAGCTTTCGCAGCTCCCCTCTACCTATGAAGGTCTTGAGGAATTTGTTTTAACAGAACAAATAAAGAACACTTTGTCTGCTGATACCCGGAGATTTCTAGCTGAGCAGGGGGCAGAAAAACTTGAAGACATCTTAGAGAAGTCTGAGCGTTATCACAATGCGCTGGCTGAACTACCGGCCACAAAGCGGAAACCGACAGAGGAGCATTTTCGAAAACATAACCTAGAGCAATCTTCTCAGGCTTCTAACCAAAATAACCACAGAGAAACTGGACCTCAAAACCCCCCTCCTGAAAAATCCAAGTTCTACAAGAACAAGTACCCCAACCACCCCAAACAGTCTGATCAACCCGACCGCCCTACATGGCAGCGTAGCCAGAAAGGACAAGGTGGCAAAGGGAGAACCCCTGAGCACGGGACATATGATCAGACCGAGCACACCGAGCCGAAACGCATCGGATGCTTATTAACAGTCTCGCAAGGCGGAATTATTGACAGTGATTCCCAACCTGTTGGGGATAGACCCTCAACGCGAGGTACTGTTATTTTGAACGGTTCTCAAACTTCTTGCTTATTTGACACGGGGCTTTCTTATGATTGCATTGTTGCCAGAAACCTGGTTAAACCCGGTCAAGAGACAGGAGAGACCGTCAAACTTTGTGGAGTTCGTAAGAGTGATGCACCTACAGCGCTTCCCATCGCATTGGTGGAGATACACTCTGATTTTGTCAGAGGTGTGATCAAAGCGGCTGTTATGGATGATCCCATCTACCCAGTCATACTTGGCGGGAGATACGTGTGTATTGGGAAACCGGGAGAGCCGATTGTGGCAGCAGTAACTACAAGAGGGCAAACCAAGAAGGAACGGGAGCCTGCGCCTAATTTGTTACCTATGGAACTTAAAGAAGCGCAATACAAGGACCCTACTTTGGCACCCTGCTTTAGGAAACTGCCCATGGCTAAGGAACCCAAACAGCACGGGGACATTTTTTCTAAGGATGGCGTACTTTATCGGAGAACGGGCAAGCCTGACCAAGGTTACAACCAGCTCCTAGTACCGAAACAGTACAGAAGCCAAATCCTAGAAATGGGGCACTCTCTTCCCTTCAGCGGACATATGGGACAGAACGCCACAAACCAACGTATAACCACTCATTATTGGTGGCCAGGAGTAAATACTGATATTATCAGATATGTCAAATCCTGTGCCCAGTGCCAACGTGTGCCACCCAAGCAACGGGCACCCCCAGTCTCTTTGGGTGAAATGCCAATAGTGGGAACACCATTCGAACGGGTTGTGATCGACATTTTAGGGCCTTTCGAAAGGACTAAAAGAAGGAACAGGTTCATCCTGACCTTAGTCGATACATGCACTTTATGGGCAGAAGCTATCCCGCTAACATGCGCAGATGCCAAGCATGTCGCAGAAGCCCTCGTGCAGATTTTCACTCGGTTGGGATTCCCTCAGCAAGTGTTGACGGATAACGGATCTCCATACCGAAACCTGTTGATGGATGAGATCGTTAAGATCTTGAGGACCCAACACATCCACACTAAGCCATATACTCCGGCCGGAAATGGGCTCGTGGAACGTGCTAATGGAAACCTCAACATGATGCTAAGTAAACTGGCACAAGTGAAACCTGAAGATTGGGATCTTTGTATTCCTGCAGCATTATTTGGCTACAGAGAATCTCCTCATACTTCCACAGGATTTCCGCCAGCTACACGCTTATTCGGCAGACCCATTAAGGGCCCGCTTGAAGCCTTACTTCAGTCTCTGACAGACGAGAAGGCGGATGAGACAGTTGTCTCAGCAAGTAAATATGTGTCGGTTTTAAAGGAAAGGTTGAAACTAGGGTGGGACCTAGCAACGACTAACTTTAAGCGAGCTCGCACAAAGCACGCTAACCGATACAGGAAAGTCGCGAAAGAGAGAGAACTGGAAGCAGGAGAGAAAGTTTTGGTGTTACTCCCTACCGAGAACAACCAACTGAAGATCGGATGGCAAGGGCCGTTTACCGTCCTGAAAAAGATTTCTAAGGCTAACTACCAGATCTCTATTCAAGGAAAGGAGCAGGTTTTCCATTTAAATCTCTTAAAGAGATACTTGGAAAAACCAGTGCCAACCTCCGACCATCTCCTGACGATCGCCAAAACTGACGAAGATGACGATAGTGGCAGGGATATTCCACCGCTATCACAGGAAATCTTTCAAAAATGTCAGAAGCGGCGACGCTCTTTCAAGCGCGCATGGGAGACATTCCAGAGGAAGGAAACTTTGAGGAGTAGACTTGAGTAGGAATTGGAGAGAGATGGAGGGGGACGATGAGAGGGAAGAAGACAGACACCCCGAAGCTACGGTTATAGGAAATTTAATTCCATAACGTAGACATGGAGTGCTTCCATATCTTAAGGGGGGACGTCCTGTCACGTGGGTTTTGATCATTAAATTACCTAGATCTTCTTCCTATTCTCTCACCCGAATCCTTTTATTTTATTATCTTTCCGTACTTGTTTTTCCTGTATTTTTCGCATCACTCGGGTGCGAAAAATATTTCTCTTCAGTATTCTCAAAACTTTACCTTGTTTTTTCTCATACTGGGATACGTAATTCCACTGCGTAGATGTCAGTGAAAACGAAACTGGGACTTTCGCTTATCTCACGATAGAGCAGACTTAAGTCGGCAGCATTCCCCGTACTGGACGATATAAGCTGTGAATATTCGTTTCGCTAGACCTAGAGGTGTCAAATTGTCTGCATCTTTCACCGGTCACAACGAAATTGCATCGGCCAAACGCTCAGGTAGGAGCGATAATTTACACCTTTTAGTCGCAGTTCGAGACAACTGTCAGGGAATAGCAGCGGCAAACGGCACCCACTGTTGGCCTGGTCAGCGCGAGGTCGTCACGTGTATGTGCGTGCCCGTGAGTAGATAGAGATATATTAATATATATATATATCTGTGTTTAGACTGTCTGACGCCTTTAAAAGCGGTCGTAGAAGATAGGTGAGAGAGAGAAGATTATCTCGATTCTCAAAGACAGCCTCTATATCACATCCTATCATCTCACGTGGGGAAATTCTATTGTTTTTTTTACCAGCTCTCACTGTGACTATCACTCATTCCAACCTATTCAGAAGGGACCAAACCCAAGTCTTAATTCTCCTATCTAAAACCTACGACACAATGAAACCAAGAAAATGCTCATGAATGTTGATATCATCTGGATTCTTATTAACAAATCTTACAATTAGTGTTAATTGTTCAATTACTTACATCGGGAGTACAGTCTGCAACTATGCTATAATATTTAGCTTTCTCCATAACAGAAATTATTTCTTTTTTTATGGTTCCAGAGAGAAGACCAATCAATTTATTTTGAATGTTTTTCCCAAGGTAATGTTGGGTCGATCCACGAGCTACTCTCATTAAATGTTCACACATAGCACTATCAAATCTGGCAGTCAATTCAACAAGCTTTAAAAATTTCCATTGTTAGGGTCATATAATTTATCAGATGTTCCACGAAATGGCAAGCATTGTAGGCTCAAAACCTGGACAATAGCAATTAGGCGTTCTATTATGCTCCTCCAGTGTCGAACTTCTGAATTTAATAACTTTTGTTGCATTGAATCAGTTGTCTGTACTGATTCAAGCCTGAACGATAATTCAATCCACTTTGTATGGGACTCCAAGTGGTTTTTAGATTTTTCGTGTTCATTAAGATACACATACAAATGACCCCAATCATTATAGCCACCAGTAGTGAATGACATTTTATTACAGGAAAACAACTTACAGCCGAAACAAAATACAGAATCTTTTTCTTTTGAATACACTAAACATGATTGATTAATTTCTTCTCCATTGCTTAGCTCCCTAGTTTAAAAATTTAGTGAAAATTTAAGACCATTAGAGCTGGAATTGGAAACGGGCAAATTAGTCTCATTTTCGACATTGTTATTAATATCTACGTTACTAGGGTCCGAGTTAGAAGTACTTGCCATGAGCTTAGAATCTTTTGTTTCGGTTCATTTGCTTATTTTCTTCTGTCCTACATCAGCTGTTTCAGTTTTTAGATATTTATGTAAAGCCCCGCTATGTTTTTGAATATCGCGTTCTTTTTCCAGTTTCCGTTTCCGATATTCGGCACCTGATAGTTTTTTTCTTTTATCGGACATTATATCTGTTTGAATATTAAAACTGTTTTAAATAAACCCTACAATAAAATGTATTATTTAGTAATGAATGGAGGCTGAAGCACTGTACTAATTTCCATAAAACGTTTAAAAAACGTATTTATCACTGTAACACATAGCACACTAACACTGAGCAAAATCAACTTCCTTGAATACACACTCGAAAACAACTGAAACATTCGAGCCGCCAAAATAGAACGGTCGATTAAGAAAATCAATAGTAGCCTATGATTGGCTAATCTGGGTCATGCGAGATTGTCATTGGTTGAATTGAATAAGCTGCATCATATTAAGAAGTGTGGGAAACTGCTCACTGAACTGACTGGGAATTCCGAGACAGTGTATATCACGTGATCTCTGGTCACAAGAAAACCTTCTCCCAGGGATGTACAAAGGCATCTCAAGGCGGAATATTTGGCGGGATTGTAAAAATAAGTTTAAAAAATGTTTGCCGCCCCCCAAAGCTTGCCGCCCCGTGCAAATGCACGTGTTGCACCGTCGGTTAAGCCGGCCCTGGATGTATAGTAACACCACACGGTGGAACAAGCAAGGACATTAACAACAGAATGAATAAAGTGAGAACAGCCTTTGCTAGTCTCAACAAAATTTGGAAGTCTTCCCAGTACAGCACAAACACCAGATTAAGATTATAAGAGAGCTGTGTTTTTTCTATGCTTCTCTATGGTGCGGAATGCTGGAGAGTAACAGAGAAGGAAATGTCGAAACTGTCCACCTTCCATACAATCTGCCGAAGGAAAATTCTCCGAATCTTTTGGCCAAATACCATCACCAACCAAGAACTACTTATTCGCAGTAACAAAGAGGATATGCACACCATCGTAGCTGGCAGACGCTGGAGTTGGGTTGGTCACGTCCTCAGAAGGGACCTCGATGCCATTACAAGAACTGCTATGCTATGGACCCCCGAAGGAAAGCGAAAGAGAGGCCGACCAAAAACAACTTGACGGAGAACTGTGGAGGCCGAGGTGCAAGGAATGAACCAGAGTTGGGGCGCTGTACGAAGAATGGCCGTCGACCGAACAAAGTGGAAGCAGTTTGTTGCTGCCCTACAAGACGCCATCAGGCGCCATGGCTACTGACTGCTTTGACGGTCTGTGGCTAAGGATCAAAGAAGAGAAGAAGAAATGCACACTAAGCTTGGGGAGCCCCAGAAGTAACTCTGGCTTTTTACCTAGCTGGCAGCATGCAGGAGGATCTCACAATGGGGGCCGTGATGGGCAGGGGTAGCTGAGAAGTGGCTCTGTGTTGTACATGGCAATTCCCCGGGAGAGCCCAGAACCAGAGCACAGTATTTTAGTTCTGCCTATTTGGAAAGCCCCTTTGGATGACGGGGAATGCACAGTATGCCACGCGCTTCTTCATCCTAGCTTGGGACCAGATATGATGATCCCTTAAATGCCAGCCAATTTAAGGGATCATAGCATGTGTTACCACAGGGGGGATCCCTGGAGGTGTGTCGGTGATTTCAAGAGTCAATGAGGGTGTAATTAGTCTCACAGAAATGATCACTTCCACATTTGAATACTGTAGCATTGTGCTTAGCTGGTGGTCATATAATGATGACTCCAGATATGCCTCTTTGCATATGGTTGGGAACATTTTATTGCTTCACTGATTTAGGTAACATAAGTGAATTCTTTATTTTTGGCTTAAAGATCATAGGCATAACGCGAGACACAGATAGTTAATCCATCGGTGTTCTTTCGGATCTGATATGAAAATGGAGCGCTCAGTCCGACATATTTGGAAAGGTAAAAAAAAAGTTAAAGGATCCCGTTACACGCCCATTGAGGCTTATTGGGAATATGGTGTTAGGCCCATATTTTCTTGACCATTGGCACACTAGGGGTGATGTGGTCAGCATCACGCCGGCCGCCTTAACCTTCCCACAGTTGCTCTGGTACCCAGTTGGGGCTGGGTCGACCCAGGAGCCGTTTGCGGCCTAAAAAGATCCCACCTCATCTGGGGATCGAACCATAGACCACTGAGCTAGGAAAAATCCTAATATAATCGGTGACCTGTGCGTCTTTAGTTGATCGAAACGTCATTTGCCAAAACTAGGTCAGTTTTTAACAAATACCTCTGCTTTTTTTTCCTCCCAGTAGATTGGCTTGTCTTACATTATCAGACTTATTACCTTTATCTTCTAACTATTATTCATTTTAACTTTTACTCTAGCCATTATTAATAAACTGTAAGTCATCACAACATTCACTGTTCATTTTTTTTGACTTATTACTGAAAGGCACATAGAATTATATCGCCAAATTTGGACTTGTTCCGTTTCTCACGAAAATTAAACCGATAACCCAGATGAATTTTGAACGAATTCTGTTATTAAATGTAGAGAGTCCGTCCTTTCGTATTGACTGCTTTTTCGAATTGGTTTGTTAAGCTGCGTTCTATTGCGAGGGACATATATGCGTGTGTGTGTATATATATATATATGTGTGTGTGTGTGTGTGTGTGTGTGTGTGCGTACAGAGAGCAATATAAGTAGTTAAACGACGTCATTCTTTGATACGATGAAACAGCAAAGGCAGCTCAATGAGTCAGGTCAACCCATGTTATCCGCTGTATGTCTGTGTCAATATTTACTTTGTGCCCCTTAACCTTGTTCAAAATAATCAAAAGAATTCGTTTATCAATATATGCACACGTGTGTCCGGAGTTCATCACGATAGTGTGTGCAGCAAAGTGGAGCATGTTAACTTGTCAGCAATCACGCATGATCTTATACAGGAGCCTGCCGAAAAATCCGCAGTACAGTAAAATCAACCACACGCCGATTCTGTGAGAAACCGGTTCCCGGCGTTCACTATCAATTCCGTTCGCATCTGGTACGATAGCATCGACTTGAAGCTGGGCAACGCTTTCTGTAGGCGTAAATAAATTAATGATGACATTTGAGAGTGTTCACACACACACACATACAAATCCTAGTCTCCCTTCATAAATGAGAAGACGCTGGAGATAGCTAGGACACAAACTGAGAAAACTTGTTGATAGCACTACAAGAAAATCCCTGATCTGGAATCCCCAAGGTAAGGGAGGTAGAGGAAGAACAAACAACACGTGGAAAAGAGAGCTGGAAATAGACACGAAGGAGATGAAAAAATCACGGAAAGACTTTGAGCTGATGGCATGGGACACGAAGACTTGGGAGTTGAAAGGCGAAGAAGTTTCCCTTCGTGTTCCTGCGGTAGTTCTCACTTGGATGTACCAGTGACAACAGCGTGTTCCCTTCACTGCTGGTATAATTTAGTAAGACAGGGTTGTAGCTTAGCTTTTACTTTCTAATCCCTGCTCTTTCGTTCGTGTGTCCCCGAAGAAAACCTTCTGGTTGCAACGTGGGCTATTTCGTTCTAGGAAGACATCTACATCCTATTCCCTTCACTCTACCACAGAAGACGAATAACTTTATGTTGCTGAGCTTTTCCTTGCTATTTTGCTAGACGCTCATGTCCGCCCCTTGCTGTAGTTCTCTATAACATTAAAAAACAAAAAAATAAAAGAAATACCGCCTGCTGTTGTAGGGCATTTTAACTGTCCTCTTCTCAAACTAGGTCATGTAGAAGGGGCTAGGCTCTTCCTGATTTTTGTGATGATTTCCCTCTGCTGTGCGGCAAGAGTCTAGATATTATAATTACGTATTTTTCAGTGATATAAAGCAGTATTTCTTTGGGCTTTCCTTTGACCTGTTTGTTTGCTCATTGTCCATGACATGAAGAACAACAAAAAATGGCAACCAAAAGTTACACTTTGGCATTGTGAAACACTGTCATAAAAAAGAACACGGTTTTAATTCTTCTCTTCTTCTTCTTCGTTCGTCCTGAAAAGGACGTTGGTTGTGTTGTGTCTGTTTACAGCGCAGCTGCGATATCTGCGCCTTTTGGCCGACACATCCGACTTCAGCACGGCATTTTTTGGGACCGGGTTTGCCTTCCCTCTTCGATCCCTACTTTCTCAGCCAGACTGCAGTGATGCAGCCTGTTTCCAGAACCACCACTTGGAGGTGGAGTAGGGTCTTGGTCAGCTCTGTTTCGCTGACCCTGACACAAGCAGTCAAGCTATGGGTCGCTGACTGCATTCTCTGTTGCTGCGTCTTTGGGTCCCAGGTTTTAATTCGATCTTAAAGAAACGTGGTTGTCATAAGAGGTTTTGATGTTACTAAAATATGGGATATCCTGGACAAATAGGTGTATCAGAGGATATCAGGATAGTGCCAGATAAGAAACTGGTCTTATAAGTAATACCCCCTTCTCTGAAAAGAGCAAGGGTGTATAGAAACCAAAGTGGGGTCAAGCTATGTAAGTTATCAGAGAAGATGATGATGATGTAGTACTCTGAGTCCCTAACTGCTACCTCTTTAGATCCCACAAGGATTAAAGATTGTTGTAGGTGGCAAATTGTCTAGGGTAATTTATTTATTATAACAGTTATTAATTTCAAAACAGAACTTTAACTTTAATAAAATTATTAAGCAAGACCGTGTGAAATTTTGTGTACAATTTAATTGTCCTGAACCTCAATCTTTTCAGGTCAGGAATATTTAAAACAATAAAATGATATTTACAAATCAAGGATAATACATTTGAAAATCCTTTTCATTCTGTAGATTGTTCACTGCAATAACTACAGACACTTTCTGTTCGTATGAAGACTTCTGCTATCACTGTGCTGTAAGTTTTCTTTATTATTTTGGAGGTCTTATATATTCATCCTAAAAAGGGTTGTAATCCTAGTTTGATTACTACTGGGTGAATGACTGGCTGTTCTGACACTAGCCTTTATAAAGAACTTATCTTGGGATGTTGTTGCTGCTATTCATCCACAGGACCACGAGACGTGTAGCTCCTGACTGAGAAGATGGGATCTGACTCCAGATATATGAGGAGCTCTCATCACCCACACACTTCCTCTCAAGTGAATGCAGCCACGAGGTAATGACGTGACATAACCTGGAATAAAAGGACAACCACATTCCATGTAGAAGTCTGCCTCAATTCACTCACCCACAAACAACACTAAGTCTTACCCTTTTTCAGTTAGTGTGCTAACAAGTTGCACAAGACCTAGAATTTCTTTGCCTACCGTCCGTTCCATGGGATCATTCTTTCTCTGTATTGATTCAATGTTAGTGTCCTTAGTCCATGCTTGGCTTCCGTACAATAATCAGGTTAAGTAGAAAACAGCATGTGACCTATTGATTACTTCATTCTAACCTTTCTTGCACGTTTATCACATGATCTTTGAACAGGGAGTTATCCAGAAGAAAATACTAATTTAAATCACTACTAACACTTACTGTAGTAATTGGTGCCATATTTGCAAACACTATACACATGTTTTTTCATTTCGAACCTGTCTGCAAAACTACACACGTTCATAAATGGGTCAGTATGGCAGAACACATTAGTTTCACTTTCTCCTTAGCATTCGAACACATAGTATGATTAACAAATATATATATATATATATATATATATATATTATATATATATATATATATATATATATATATATATATATATATATATATATATCTTACCCTTAGGCAAATATATATACACACACAAGCTGAACTGGCCCTCAAAGGGATCTAGAGCTGCTCTCAGATCAGAAGGCACAGACTTGGTAGTTACTGTCTTTAGATTCTGTCAGCTAGGTGCAGATTTTCAAATCGAGTGGCCCAGATCGTACGTCCTCGTTACTATTTATACAACTACATCCGCCCAATCAGAAACACAGTCAAAAAATTAGTTTTGAGACTAGTGACTGATACGATTCTGAGCGTGTTTGTATAAGCTGACTAATTTTAAATATTATATATTACAGTTATTATTGGAATGATTTTAATTATCAAAAGTGATAATCAAACGGCCAATTGCTCTCTATCGTTCTATATGGTTTTCTCTTAGTTATTCCTTTGTATTTCAATCTGGGTAATTTTTAAGTAATTAATTTTGGCATTACTCTGATATGAAAATATCACTAAAATCACTTTTTCTAGGTCAATAAAATTTTATTATGAGGGAATCTTTATGCTTATGTGTTAAGCAATATCAGCGCTATAAGTCGGGATATCTCTTCCAGTTTAATTATCTTTAGTTGTTAAGAAATAAAATATCGTCGTTCGGTCAAAAACACAAAATAGGTATTGTCACCAAGTCAAAAAGGTTTCTTTACCCTTACCAAAAAAAAAAAAAAAGAAGCACTATGATTGGTTGTTAAATTTGTACTATGCTCTTAGATAATTTTGTTGGGCGGTAAATTTTGACTTGGTCCCTAGACAAATTCAAATACCTAGATAAATTTTGTTGGGCGGTAAATTTAACTGGGTTCTTAGACTGCTTCCAATACTATAGTTATTTTTAGATTCAAATATTATAGCTAGTATTTGAGCGGGGAATTTGAGCGTGGTGTCATACAGATTTAAAATTTTTACGACAGTGGTTAAAAATGATCTCCGAGCCAACAGGTCCTGTCATCAGAGGTAAATCGACTGGCCGCGTGGTTGATAACTCCTTCACGCAAAACAATTTGTCACATCAACCACAACTAGCACAGAGAATCTCACTACATACCAAGTTTGGGAAGTGAAAATTTGGAATCTCAATTACTCAAGATAAAAATAAACTAACTTTGTGCTTCGCTTCATAAACTGCTGATGCTAGGGATATTCTTTTTCGTAATCATTCTTTTTAAAATCCTTAACGATTATCTCTTTCATCTGCTTTTTTTTCTGCACAAACCCTTTTTATTGTTTATATTTTCATGGCTGGTCTCTTCATTAAGTAGCTGTACTGGAACAAGATCACTGATAGCTTCTTTGTGTAACCTTTGCTCTATTCTTTATCTCTTAGAATTCGCATTCCTTTATCTTTTCCATCTTGTTTATTTTCCTGAAGGGGTTTTTATCTGTTCAAAGAACAAACTCAGTTACTAACGACAGAGATCTGAGTCAGATAAGACGGTTAATTATTTCGGTCAAACCTGCGCATGGATTAAATGTTTGCTGGCAATTAAAAAAAAAACACCAGACTAGCTTGACAGATCCAGGCAGGCTGATAAGATAACTACTCAATAATATCGGTCTGTAGACAGACAGACAGATAGAAGGACACACAGATAAATAAAACGATTAAAGATATATATATATATATATATATATATATATATATATATATATATATATATATATATATATATATATATATATATATATATATATATATATATACAGTGACCTGTTGTTGTTGGTATTGATTCAACGGCGCTTGAGCTCTCGCCCGGCGGCATATTGCCATGTAGTGTTATCTGCACATTTTCGCAAGTTGTTTTGTTTCTCCGTACAAGGTGATCCACGTATCTGGAGGAAGGAGCATTTTTATAACATCATCATCGAGTGCTGGGCACTATGTCACGGGTTGCCTCCCCTTAGCTCTGCAGTAGTGGTCCACCAGTGGCCAAAACTCAAGAGTAACTGATGTGGGTCTTCAAAGGTGTCTACCTTCGCACAAGATTACTCTTGGCAGAGTTGTAGATAGGACAATGTTGCTTCTACGTCAAGGGAATGTTCACAAGATATTCAGAAAAGCGAGAACAATGCTGCATTGGCTGAGCACGTTAACTCTAGGATCTGCCAACAACTTTTGTGAAGGATTATGTAATCTTATAATAGCTCGGTCAAGCCCCCAGCTGAATTAATTCATGGAATTTCCTCTTATTATTATTTAGTAGCTCTGATTGGGCGTATTTAAGAAATTGTCTGAGACATACGGATACAACACATTCAACATGATTAAATCAACTTTAAATTTGGATAGATATAAAAAACGAATTTAATAATCACTTAGGTTTTAACAGTTATTAAAAAGTGAATATTCTTTAACAAAAAATTGGTCATCATCATATGATGTTAATGGGAATTAATATAAGGGGAAGTTTCACTTGGCAGCTTTTATTTGGCAACTTAGCTGCCAATGAGGTTTCTGCTCCCGCTGGTGTTTTGGTTCTTCGCAGATAGGTGACTGGATTGCTCACGTTCCTTGTCAAGATTAAGAGTTGCAGCACGTTCAAAGTAGAACCAGGGAGTAACTGGAAAGCTGGTCCCGCGTCTCTAAGACCCTTCTGATGATGGTGTCTAGCGTCGACTTCATGCCACTTATACCCTCACTTGTTCCAAAATAGTATCCTCAATTGGTACCACCAAGCCAATCTTTAGGCTCACAGACTGCTGGCTCAAAGAAATAAGGGCACTTGTAGAGGCCTCTTACACTTGGTCTGGGGTGTTGTTACTTTAACAGTAAGTTCCCTTTTTGACTTGTGTTTCAGTTCCCTCAGATTCCGGTTTTCCGTGTTAAAATGGTAAAGTTTTTCCTGGGCTTTTTAGTCCTGAGAATGCTCAAGCAAAGTCCGGTCTGATAAATGAAAGCTGATTTTAGTCTTTACTCCGGCAAGGTCTAGCTGTCTTCTTGGCGCGAGTGAATTTTTACAGTGTTCTAACCTTGCTGAAGTGTCAGGTTTTATTGCCTGTCTTCCCCCGCATTTGTTTTTTACGATGTTAAGCAGGGCTCAAATCGGAAGGGGTGTTGTGCTTTCATTCCGAATGTCTGCCAATCGTTTCAAACATGCGTGTTTTGTGGGGTAATTCAAATTATTTCCTCATGGAAACTTCTGCGCGTTACTGCAGAGGTCATGTCTCCCAAATGTGGAATGAAAACATCCGATCCTCTTTCGGCAATGTTTTTCTCAAATAGAACAAATTTCTTTCATATAAAATAATGTCTTTGTAACAAGGTGTACCGGAAACGATTATGTCATTCTTGTCTGTCCAGAAATGTGTCGCGCAGTCGAGTAATCTAACTACCCGTCGCTTGCGCAAACAAAATTCTTCGTTTACCCATCTGGTCGAGGAAGGCACATCAGCCTTATCAGCGATTAAACAAATTCGCTGGGCGATTTTAGTACTAATCCGTAGCCTGATGTCGGGCACACCCGAAATTTTCCAACATCATTGTCGGTTAATATTATCGCATCCGTCTCCTTTTCCAGCAGGGATGAACGGGTAAGCAAACAGACATGACGACTTATCAATTAGAGGAGTGTAAGATTATTTGAAAGTACAAAATATCTGCTTGATAGTAGAGAATGAAAAGGGCCGACCGCGGAAATGCAAATAATTTAGTACACAAAAAGTAACTAAGTACTGCCAGAGAGGAAAAAAGATCGACCCAATTATTCTGTGACACACTCAAACAGATGATGGTCAACAGTTTCGTAGGGGTAGTTACATAACTGGAACTCTGGAGTGTGTTGTGGTTGGATTATGTTCAAGTGACTGTTGAGTCGTATATGTTGTGTTCGATGCCGAAAAATCGGGCTCTGATCCGTTCTTGTAAGATATATATATATATTTATTGTCCCGAACCTCAATCTTTTGGAACAGGACTTGTCAAAATCATAAAATGTTTATTTACAGTTTTTAAATAAATAAGATGGAACTCTGTCCATGAAGTGTAACAAAATAAAATTGTCACTAGAATGAGTACCCCACTGTCTGATTTTCAATGCTTGATATTAACAATAGTCAGTTATTTGAGGGTTTGTTTTTTTCATCATTTCTCAGGAAATTCTTTTTGTTGTTGTGGTTTAAATTGAGAGGAACCGTCATGTGCCCGTGTTAAGGGACTTATCTGGTAAGCCTGTCTGATGCTATGGGCTCCAGACTATGTATATGGTCACTCAGATGGTGCTGCTTTCTGGATGAAGATATGGCCTGTAGCTCAAAGTATATTGTGAGCCTTCACTGCCCACAATTTCTGTTTTCTCCAGGTTGTCTGCCAAACATTTTTTACTGGTAATACAACCCTGAAATGAGAAGGAAAGTTTCCTCCACTTTATAGCCTGTCTATAACAATTCCACAACTAATCAATGGTAAGCTTACCTGGGGTCAGCCATGTGTGCTGACCATATGCACCAAACCCTATATTTCCTTGACTACACTCAGTCCTGTGTTTTCATTCTTTTTTCCATATGGCATTAAAGCCACTATTCCTTTAGCATTGCTTGTCTTCCACATAATCAGCAGGGGTGTACAAATTTATCTTGTGACCTGTTAATGACTTCTTTCAAACATTCTATGTATAGTGTCACATGTTATTTGAACATTGTGTCACTCCAGAAACCACTACCAATTTATTTTCTCCTGGACTTACAGTCGCAAAATTTTATGGCAAACTTACAAACACATTTATTTTCACTTCCCAATGGCAATATCAATTTTATTACCACGGCACTATAGCACAAAATTTGTAAGGCCAATAGCAAAACATAATCTACACATTTCACTCCGAAAAAGACTGCATTCCTACCTAGGTCGTCGTAACCTGAACCATCTCCCAATTAGCAGTATCGAAATAAAATGTATCGGCATACACATATAGCCTGATACTTGCTAAGAAAATATACAAATAAAAGCATCTATCTTACCTCAAGTAAAGAATAATAACACATGTACAAAGTTGACTAGCAGTAAATAGGTTTTCTGACCGCTTTCTTGTCCAGACGGCAAAAGCTTGGTCACAAGGCTTTCCCGCTGATCTCAACTTGCGATGGCTTTCAAATTCAAATGGCCTAATCTTACAAGGAGGTGTTAATTTTTATTACCCTACCCTCTAACCAATCAGAAAGCGAGTCAAAATTTTAACTATTTTTGGACTATAAACTTTGAGCAATCGTAAGTGTGTTCGTTCGTCTGATTATCTTTGTGTATTTTATATCTCAGTTGTTTATGGACCGATTTCCAATATTAAAAGTGATAATTACACGGTCAACTGACCTCTATCGTTATATTTACTTTTCCTTTGTTTATTCCTTAACAGTTTCATCTGGGTAATTTTTTTGTAATTAATGGTAGTTCTACCCTGATCTCAAATATTACTAAAATACATTTTTCTAAGTCAAGATAACTTTGTTAAGGGAGAATCTTTAGGTTAATATATTAATCAATATCAGCGCTATAATTCAAGATATCCCTTTCTTTCTAATTCCCTTTAGTTATTGAGAAATAAATTATTTAATTTTGGTCAAAAACACAGAATCGGCATTTTTGCCACTACAACCAAGATTTCTTGTCAATACCAAAAACGAGGTAACAATTTGATTGGTTGTTAAATTTTATCACGTCCGTTAATAAATATTGGGAGGGGTAGTGTGTTTTTTGGGGGTAGTAACTTTAAACGGATGGTAGTAGAAAAATTCAAATTCTCTAGTTAAATTTGTAGCGGTAAATGGACTTTGCCCCTCAGACACATTTCAAATATAGTTATTTATAGACTGTAAAAATGCGTTAACTAGGTTATTAAGCGGGAAATTATTTGAGCGTGGGGTACACAAATCCATCTCACTACACATGGCCCCAATCGAGGCCAACCTCTTGACGTGGAGATGGGGCTCAAGTACAGCCATCAGCGGCTGAAAAACCAAGACTGGCCAGGCCCTCCTACACTCGAGCAAAACCACAGTTTGCCCTAGCATGTCAAGGTGCTGAAGACGGAGGCAACTAGCCAAGAGGCGCACCACAGCAATCAGGATGCTACGCACGTGCGCTATGGAAGTATGCATATATCTGCAAAACGTTATGGCACTCGCCCTGTGACGGACACCCAGGCAGGCGCAGTGCCGGGCCCTCTGCCTCGGAAGGGTCCAACCCCTACTACTGGGGGTCCTTCTCAATTGCCCCGTGGAGCCAGGAAGCATGAGAATAGAGCTACTGGCCAAGCAAAGAAAAGACCATTTAAAATAATGCACTGGAATGCTGAAGGCGTCAATAGTAAAAAAGACGGCTACAGCAAAAAATTAGAGCTCGAAAATATCTTGAATGAAGAGCAAGTAAATGTATGTTGCTTGCAAGAAACCCACCTCAACAAGGACATAGCCTTCAAAATCAGAGGCTACCAGTGCTACCGATCTGACCGATTAGACAGGCGAAAGGGTGGAATACTGACACTCGTGAGGAATAACATCAGTGCATGTCAGCTTGAAACATATATGGAGGGGGCGGAATACCAGATGCTTCATCTCAGGACAGAAAGTTCAGAATTCCACCTGCTCAACTACTACTGTCCGAGCGATCGCCCACTGGCACTAGTACACTCCCAGCAAAAGAAAGACTAATTGTATGCGGAAACTTCAACAGCCACTCACAGAGCTGGGGCTATGATCACATGGACAGGAGAGGTGAGGAGCTTGAAAACTGACAGGATGACAATGGGCTTATCCTGATTAACCAGCCAATCGACCCACCAACCTTCTACTCGAGATCATGGCACACCACCTCTACACCAGACCTGGCATTCCACTCATCCGGTGGAACACCACACGTGTTGTAGGGAAACAACTTGGAGGCAGCGACCACCGGCCAGTCTTCCTAATTGTGGAAAATGAACTTGTCAAGGAGAGCAGCACTCTCTCTAGGTGGAACTACAAGAAGGCAGACTGGACAATGTACCAGCACCGTACTAGTATACTGGCTAGAGATCTGACTGTAGACAAAGGCATCAATAAGCTAGTCGATGAATTCAGCAGATGCATATTACAGGCTGCTCGTGAAACAATACCTAGAGGGGCTCGTAAGCACTACAAACCATATTTGAATAGTGAACTAGAGCAGCTGCACAACGATGTGGAAACATCTCGAAAGCAGACAGAGACCAGTCCATGCCAAGAACACCACAATAACTACCAGCAAGCTAAGGCCAAATTTCAAAGGGCCAAGTTGCAGGCCAGGCGAAGAAGCTGGAATGAGAAAACAGAGTCCTTGAACTTCGAAAGAGATACGAGGAAACTGTGGAAGTTGGTAAAACAACTTAACGATGAAGGTACAGAGAGAAACTCAAGGATTGCTCTGTACAAAGATGGAAACATCCTCATGGGAAAACAGGCAGCTGATCACTTTGCAGACTCCTTTGCTAAAGACAACAACATCGAAGTTAACCCAGAGAAGCAACAGGAGACTCATGAGAAACAACAATACGCAGGACGAGATGGAACCATACCTGAAGTTATGGAGGCACCAATCACATTCAGAGAACTGGAGCTTGCAATATCCAAATTGAAAATGAGAAAGTCGCCAGGAGTTGATGGAGTGTCCAATGAAATGATTAAGAACGTGGGAACCGCAGCAAAAACAAAGCTGCTGCAGATCTTCAATATCTGTTGGAATTCAGGCAGAGTTCCACAGACCTGGAGGGAAGCAATCATGATACCACTCCTAAAACCAGGAAAAGCCAGTTCCACTGCCTCCAGCTACAGACCAATCAGCCTTACAATCTGCCTCTGCAAAACAATGGAACGTATCATCAACCTCAGGCTACAGTGGTACCTTGAAAGTGAAAACCTTCTTGTACCACAGCAGGCGGGCTTTAGGCAGTGTTATTCCACCGAAGATCAGGCAACTTACATTTCCCAAGAGATTGAGGATGCGTTCCAAGATAAAAAAAACTGGTACTAACAGCATGGATAGATCTAAGGAAAGCATTTGACAAGGTTTGGAAAGAAGTGCTTCTGAAGAAACTGAGAAATTGTAGAGTGAATGGTAAGATGTACAAATGGGTGAAAGCATACTTGCATAACAGAAGAGCCCGAGTACAACTAGATGGCCTCAAGAGTAAGAAAATTCTACTGCGTCATGGCGTCCCTCAGGGAGGGGTTCTGTCCCCCACACTTTTCCTAGTCTACATCAACGACCTGGTTGCTGAACTACCACATGGAATGAAAGTGGCAATGTACGCTGATGACCTGGTAATATGGTGCACAGATGAGCATGCAACAGTGGCCACCAAACTGCTACAAAGAGCTATAGATGCCTTAACCTCATGGGCAAATAGATGGTGTGTCAGCATCAACACAGACAAGTGCAGCACTACGCTCTTCACCTCTCTCCCAAACAAATAGCTGGTGTCATCAAGATAAACGAAGAGCTCCTGACAGAAGATAAACAACCCACTTATCTCGGAGTTACATTCGATGATAGGCTGACATGGAAGCAGCACATCAACAAGGCAGCAACAAAGGCCAGGAGGAAGTTAGCCATCCTGAGAAAACTAAGTGGAACCACATGGGGAGCCAGCGGGAAAATACATAGTAAAGTTTACCAGCAGGGCATACGACCACACCTGGAATATGGGTCAGCTGTGTGGTGTCCAGCATCAAACACCACATTACAAGAGCTAGATAAGGTGCAAAACCAGGCGCTTAGGGTCATCACGGGGCAATGAAATCAACGCTTATAATGGAGATGGAGAAAATGGGGAGGATACAAGCACTGAGAGAACGCAGAGACACGAAAGTGCTAACACAGGCAGAAAAGTTCCTCTGTATGCCGAGCCATCCAATGAAGGACAGATTCCAAAACCTAGCAATGGGACGACTGAAAAGAAGCAGTTTTATCCACCAGGCCAAACGATTTCGTAGACAAACCTCAGACCTGCCTGAAGTTAACAGCCCGCTAAAGTCTGTGCCAGAACAAACCCCTTGGAGAGAGGAGCATGGACTACCAGTACACATCCACACAAAAGTGAAAGGAATATTCGACAGGGATGAACAGAACAGCGTGCAACAGCCACTCTCAGTTTCCTGGATGATGAATACCCACAGGACCTCTGGGTCCGAGTATACACGGATGGGTCAGCACAGAATGCAGTAAAGAATGGAGGAGCAGGAGTGTACATAGAATACCCAAACAACACTAGTGATACGGTCAGAGTACCAACGGGGAAATTCTGTAACAACTATGATGCAGAAGTCCAGGCAATCAAGGTGGCAACTGAGAAACTACTGAACACCAATTTCGGTCCACAGCCTGTAGTATTCCTGACAGATGCAAGATCAGCACTCCAAGCACTTCAGTCCAGAAAATTGCCAGGCATACAAGCCCTACTTTCTGAACTGTGCAATCAGCGCAGGGTCACCATGCAGTGGATATCGTCTCATTGTGGAATACCAGGAAACGAGATAGCAGACGGACTGGCTAAAGAAGGTGCTGCAGACGAGCAACCGGATGTACCAGTTACGTACCATCAGAAGAAAAAGATGATCAAATCTATCAGAAAGCCACCAACACCAACGCAGGATGACTACCAAGCTATGAACAGATCAGAACAAATAGTCATCCTGCGCCTCAGAACAGAACACAACCGCCTCCGCAGCCACATGTATACAAAATTCAAGATTGGCAATTCAGCCATGTGTACATGTGGACAGGCACCCCAGACTGCGGAGCACGCACTTCAAGATTGCCCCGAATATGATATATTGAGGCAAACCCACTGGCCCAGAGAAACAACACTGGAAGCAAAACTATATGGACCTCTGTATGAACTACAAAAGACAGTGAAGTTTATACAAGAAACAACATTGCAGATAAAGACAATATAGTTCAAGCGAACGAAAGAAGAAGAAGAACTACACATGGCCTGTCTGTTCAGCCAAGTTTCTTTGTTTGTTGTTCGTATGGGTTGTTTTGTTGTTTGGAGAGTTGTTGCTGCGAGTGGTTGTTCTTGTCTTGCTCCCTTCTTTGCTAATCTGTCTGCTCTGTCATTACCTGGTGTATTTGAGTGACGAGGGATCCACTGCATAAATATTATGATGCCATAGGAAGCTCTGTCATTACCTGTTGTATTTGAGTGACCAGGGATCCATGTCATAACTATTCTGATGTCATAGGAAGTGATAAGCTGGTCAGCATCCAGGATTAATTTGCTAATAAGTTCTACCATATCCACTGCCTTCTAGAGCTTGAAGAGCAGACATTGAGTAAGTAAAAATGATGATATTTTGAGTCTTTGAGGGAAAGACATTAAATACAGTCTTCGGACGGTATACGGCTGTTTCCGGTGCAATGATTTCAGCTTCATAGTTGGAGCAGAACTCCCCGCATGCATCAAACAGCTCGTCACAGGATCCATCTGGATAACACATGCAGACTCCATAACCTGCTTTGATGTTAGCCTTAAATGTAGATCCATCAGTATAGACACGCAACCATTCTTCAGGGTAGGCATCATAGTTCGTTGTGATGCACTCATAAGACTGACTGGGTCAGAATGTTTGGTTGTTCCATCTACTAATTTTATGTGTACTTCTGGGCCTAGTGGCGTCTGGTAGAGCAGCAACAAATTGTCTCCACTTTGCTCGGTCGACAGTCATCCTTCGTGTGGTGCCCCAGCTGTCTCATGCTTAGCATCTCCGCTTTCACAGTTCTCCGCCAGGTGGCTTTTGGCCGCCCTAGATTTTGCTTTCCTTCTGGAGTCCATAGCCTGGCAGTTCTGGTGATGGTGTCAGGGTCTCTTTTGCACAATATATATATATATATATATATATATATATATATATATATATATATATATATATATATATATATATATATATATACACACACACACACACACACACACCTTACTTAGCTTACTTAGTCATTTCTCTTTGTGACGGAGCGGATGAAAATAGAAGTACCCTTGAATAGCATCGGGGGCCCTGGATTTTCGTGTAATTTTATCGCCAACGTGGAATCCCCACGCGTGCTGATTAGTATGCATCATTTCCACGTGGATTTTCCCCACGCGGGATAATTAATATGCAACAGTTATCATGCGGAAAGCCAAGACATCGCTTTGTCTTTAATTTTAGTTTAGCCACGCCTACTGTCTATCTCTAGAGCGATGAGCATCAAGCTATTTTCTAGTTCTTTTTCTGCCACCCCTTCAAGAAAGCGTTGCCAAGAGGAAACGGCAAGCGGTCAGTTATCAAAGACAGTTGTAGTCCATAGGAACGAGCAGAACGATTTAACACCTCCGGTTGACACTTTCATACGAACTGGTCAAGAGGGTTGGAAATCGCTGGCGGACGAGACAAACGGGGAAGTCTAGAGCTGGGACCCGCCGCTCGAAATGAAATAGTTCCCTAAGATCAAGAAAGGCGAGAAACTTCGCATGTGGCTATCATGTCTCTTTCATTAACTATATATTGGTATCGCTGAAAAATGCAGTTATCATTCGCGCCACGAGAGTTGAAGAAGTACCTAGCTTATATTATCTTACAAGATTTCTTTTGAATTTCTCTACACTTGGAGGGAACTCATTCTGTGTGCTGCGGTAAAATATATTAGAATTTTGAGTGATTCAATAATAGTTTCTTCGTTTTATTTCACTGGATTTTGTGTTAATTTAAACCTATTAAATAAACCAGTTGTAAATAAAAGAATGTAACTATCCGTTATTTCCCGAGATAATAGATGTGTAACATAAATTTTAAACGCTCGGCGATCGTAATTGTTTAATAACCTTATGTTTCTATTTCATCTGGCGTAAATTTTGAGTAATTAACTGTTCATAGCTAGCGTTTCAAAGTGATACATTGGCTAGTCACTCGTGAAGTTCTTTTAATATAATTAATTAAATATCGGAGTGATTTTACAGGTCTTACCTAAAACGCGGGTGTTAGAATTAATTATAGTAGAATTACCTGTTTTTATATATTCTCATTTATACAGGTGGTCAGGCCTTTTGCTATCCAACGGTTTTTTATTATATAGAGTCATGTTCAGATTGCTTATGGCATCCCAAATTATATGTTCATAAACATACAAAAACATTTGACAATGCAAAATCTGATGTTTCGAGCCCCTTATAGGTCCACCTTCTCAACCCATGAGAGCGGTTAAATAACCAGAACGGTCAATTGTTCAAATTGTGTTTTAATATTAAACTGGAAGGGGACAATGCCAGAAGATTTTTCTATATTATATTAAATCATATAAAGTTCCCTGGCCTGATGAGGCAGAACTTACAACACAAATTTATTTAAGAAAACCCATATGACAGTAAACAGTGTTCCTAACACCAAATATTCAGAGAACATTTACAGCTATTTCATCTAGAGAAACAGCCTGGGAGTAACATTCCGATGTGAGATAATATCTTCACATTTCACTACGACAGAAAACCTAGAAAAAACTTATATCCCAAATACCTGCATTACGAAAAGGAATACCCCCAGCCAGGGAAAAATATAATCATCGCACCAATTCAGCGAAATCTCCGAAAAAAAAATAGCAGTTGCCTAGACGGAGTTTTTCTGGGGCTGGACTGGAATAACAGGACATATAATAGTCTTAAAGACATTGTGTTTTTATTAATTCCACGGAACTGGTTTTCTTAAAATCCGGAGCTCGTTATAATTTGCAGACGAATTAGAAAACAAGGGGGATTTCGAATACAGTGTTTGGTTATAGTGTCTGTCATTTTTAATTGTTCTGGGTTTTTTTCAAGTGTGCGACCTCGCACGTTATTTATTTTGCTGTGTTATTTATTATTTGTTTAATAAACTATAAAATGTACACTGGATCAGTTTCTCTATAACTATACTGTACGTATATGCTTGTCTGTATAGTTGTGTCTGTGGACTTTAGTGAAACCTTATCTCCTTTATGGTAGTCAGAGGTGGTGAGTCAATAGCTCTTAACTAAGTCACGAGTGGCGAGGGAGAGTCAATTTCGGTTCTCACGCTCGAACCTATACGTCTCATCTTTCCACATTCACTGTCATTTCTCATACAAAATCTATCTTTTCAGACTTTCTCATAACTAGGGTCTTGTCTCTATACTCAGACAAACTCTAAACTTAAATCCACTTCTTGACACTAATTTAGAGGTTTGTGACATGGAATTTAGCAAGAATGGTCAATGAGAATCAATTAGTTATGTTTTTAGCATAAGGCCGACACCCCTGTCTATGTAAAAAGAAACGAAGTTACGAAAATTACAACAAATGAACAAACTTTGCTACGGGACGGACATCTGGAGTCTGAAGTTCGTATGACTGCCAATGGTGAAAGCCGAAAGGAAGCCTCTGACATGAAAACTGACGTCCTGACCGCAAAACGTGAAACTAGAATAGGATTTTGGAATGTCATGACAATGAACGAGACGAGAAAACTAAAACAGGTCACAGCTTAAATGACAAACTATAGATTACACATTCTAGGGATACGGAGAGCAGATGGACAGGGACAGGAAAAGTTAAAACAGCAACAGGAGAAACAGTACTTTACTCCGGAAGAGAGGATGGACAGCACAATGAAGGTGAAGCCATTATTCTACAGAAAGGAGTAGAAAGGTCATTACTGGAATGGAAACCCATCAACAATAGACTGAGAAGAATAAGACTGAGAGGGAGATTCACCAACACCACAATAAAACAATGCTATGCACCAACAAATGATAGCGACGAAGAGGTCAAGGATGAATTCTATCAACAGCTGCAAAAAGAAATGGAAGCCGCACCTAAGTACGATCTTATCGTAGTAATGGAAGACCTCAATGCGAAAGTTGGAACACACAATATATATAATGAAAGAGTAATGGGGATAAATTAATAAGTTTCTGTAACACTAACAACCTGGTCATTGAAGGAACGCTTTTCCCACACATAGGTATTCACAAATTAACATGGGAATCACCAAATGGCCGGGACAGAAACCAGATAGACCACATTATGATTAATGGTAGTTGGAGACATTCATTACAAGATGTGAAAGTAAGAAGAGGTGCAGATGTGGAAAATGATCACCTCTTAGTAGTAGCAAAACTAAAGATGAAACTCAGAACTGCGGGACCAATTGTAACTACACAGAAAAGGTATGACATCAGCAAACTGAAGGACCTCCTTACCAGAAAAGCTTTTGTGGCAGATATAAAGAAACGATATTAAATTGCCAAAAGCCAGGAAAATACATCGACTGATGATATTGACCAGAAATTCAACACCATTTCAACAATATATAAGGAAAGCAGCAAATCATGCTTAGAATTCCAGAAAAGGAAGAAGCAAGATTGGATAACACCAGAAACATTAAACACCATAACGATGAGGAAGGAAATGAAAAGAAAGAAAACAGAAGCGAAGTCCCTCAGGTTAAAGCAATTATATAGCGAACAGTACAGTCAGCTGGACAAGGATTTTAAACGTCAAACCCGAGCCAAAAAAAAGGAAATTCCTAGACGATCTTGCAAAACAGGCAGACTAGGCAGCACTGAGAAATGAACAAAGCACAGTATACAAAATAACTAAAATCATCAGCGGAAAACGAGGTGCAAACAATATTACACTTGTAAGAGATAAGCAAGGAAATCTCATCACCACAGCAAAGAGACAGGAAACAAGATGGGCAGAGCATTTCAGAGAAACTCTGAACAAAGAACCACCAGAGACACAGTTTAATGTTCCTGAGGCTGAAAATGATCTAGATAATAATACAGACATTCCACGAAAGGAAGAAATCATCATGGCAATCAAAGGGTTAAATAATGGAAAAGCTCCTGGCCATGATAATTTAAATGCAGAGCTATTTAAGACAGACCCTGAGCTAGCAGCAGAACTATTAGAACAACTATTTGCACAAGTCTGGAAAACAGGAACAACACCAACGGAGTGGAACAAAGGAATAATTGTCAAATTGCCCAAGAGGACGACCTTGCAGACTGCAACAATTGGAGAGGAATAACTCTTCTCTCAGTTCCCAGCAAAATACTAGGCAGTATAATTATACAGAGAATTTCAAAAGCAGTAGACCACAAACTGAGGAAATAACAAGCAGGATTTAGAAAGAACAGAAGATGTGCAGATCATATATTTACCCTCATGAACATTATAGAGCAGTGCTCAGAATGGTAGAGACAGCTGTACAATAATTTCGTTGATTTTGAAAAGGCTTTTGTACATAGGGACAGTCCATGGAAAATACTGAGGGCTTATGGAATTCCAAGCTGCATAGTGTCCATCATAAAAAGCCTCTATGTCAACTTTACATGTAGCGTTGGGCAGAGCAACATAACTTTTGAGGTGAAGACAGGAGTATGACAGGGATGCCCCTTATCAACCACTTTATTTTTAACAGTCGTAGACTAGGTGATGCGTCAGGCAACAGAGGACAGTCCGAGAGGAATACGGTGGACTACGTTTTCTGCATTGGAAGATCTGGAATATGCAGATGACATTGCACTACTCGCACATTCTCATCAACACATCCAGGAAAAAATGGATAGACTTAATGTATATGTTTTTCCAGCAAGTAGATCTGAACATCAATCTAAAGAAGCCAGAGGTCATGACACTCAATGTGGGCATCTCTGAGCCCATAACAGTAAGGAATCAGAAACTGGAACAGACAGACACCTTCACATACCTAGGATGCATAGTACACCAGATGGCGGAGCAAGCAAAGACATCAATAACAGAATGAACAAAGCAAGAACAGCCTTTGTTAGTCTAAACAACACCAGGAAGTCCTCTCAGTAGAGCATAAGCACAAAATTAAGATTATATGAGAGTGTCGTTGTCGTGTGAAATTCTAATCCACATATATAAATTAAAAAGTAAATGTAAAGCCTAACAAATAACTTCAATAAAAGGAAAGAAGAATGGTAAAGAACAGTGCTGTCACAATGACTGTATTCGAAATCCCCCTTGTTTTCTAATTCGTCTGCAAATTATAACGTTCCACGTTGATAGTAAAAGCCTACTGCATCACTACACGCTTTCTTCAATAAAACGTGTACTGTCTTTCTAAGAAAAACCTTGAGATACGCAAGCTGACCTATGTTTAATATTCCATTCATGTCATTTTATACACTAACACGCGTCTCGCTATACAATTACTACCATCACGCGTGTAAGGCCACAAGCACTAGTTTTTTTCTAATCGACAGTGATAAAAAACACTACCCATACGAGAGTTAGGTTTAAAAAACTTACAAAACGCTTATTAGGAAACATGACATTATACTGGATTACGTTTGAAAACATTACAGTACCCAGACACCATAAAGTTTGGAAGTGGGGAGGTGGCAACAGCACGACTATCCTAGAAGAAAATGCATATTTTGAACGCAGCCACTTAGCTCCTTTAAATTTGTATATTTGGGTTCCTTAGGACTTGCTGACAAAGAATATGTTAAACGTTATGCAAATAGTCTAGAAATTAACAAACTATAGCCAAAAGAAATAGTGAGGGTGTCAGACAACACCAAAATCAGAATCGCTCAGTGGCAGATTTTGACACCACCATTGTACGGGAAATAGGTCCCCATGTTAAATCCTATTTGATTGGATAGAAGTAAATGTAAGGCTAAACACGATTAGTCGGGCTATAAATATTGATTCTTTGTTGTTAGGGAAACGTGAGTAGGAGTACTTTTTTTCAAACGCTTGTGTAAACATGGCTCGATTGGTTAGACCCGCCAATATAGTCATTTAGAAGCGTTAGTTCAGCACCACATTTTCAAATAAACTTACTAAAGAACCAGTGCGTTGAGCGCCAGTGCATATTTTTCTAAATAAAAGCCTGGGACATCGGCAGATCGAAATTGTGCTATATTCATTGCCAGTCAACGGAACTGTATTATTCCATGAATTGTGGTAAGCTTGATATATTCAATATCTTTTTAATGAAAATTGAATGTAAATTGATAATTTATGTCTGTATATGTGTGTGGTTCAGTAGCGAACATGAGGCAAAGCCTATATAGTGCTCCAACCTGAACAGAAGGTGTCGGAGGAAAGTAAAACTGCATGGAATTACCAAACAGTACACTGACACCTATCTTATTGACTAGAAAGAAATAATGCTGGAATTGCAGAGGCGTAGGAACCATTAGGGAGGAGTATACTGGTGTAAATTATTTCAGATGAAGCTGACAGTTGGCCTACCGCTCTGAACTCAGTGTTTGTCATGTATTGTGTTCAGTCTAGAAATAGATTATAAATTAGTTATGAAGTAGGAGGTACAACCTTCTTGTTTCAGGGACTGTGGTCCTAAAGTTATTGAGCAGCACCTGGTCTGAGCTTTGCTGAATCTGGAGGCTGACAGCATACTCCTGGGTCCAGATAGCGACTAGTGAGGTGTCTCCAGAACACAGGGGAGCAATCGAGCAGAGGAGTCTTTTCCTGCCGCCATCACGAAAGTTAAGCCTCTGTGGCCAGTGGAGCTCAACATTATGTGTCCCTCAAAAATTGACATTTTAGTAAAAGAGGGACAATACCTTGTTTAAATTGACAGGAACTGTG
Source organism: Oreohelix idahoensis (assembly GCA_024509875.1). Taxonomy (NCBI): domain Eukaryota; kingdom Metazoa; phylum Mollusca; class Gastropoda; order Stylommatophora; family Oreohelicidae; genus Oreohelix; species Oreohelix idahoensis. The sequence continues at coordinate 774,007 of JAMPIV010009126.1, forward strand.
AACTTTTCCCCCCATACTATTTCCAAGATAAACAAACACTTGAAGTCATGATGACAAATAACAACATAGCTTGAAAAAACAAAACCAGTATTACCTCATAGTACTACTACACACTGACACACATAGGATAATATTAATAAAATATGTCACTACAATGTTCATATTTATAAATTCTGTACATATAAATTGTGATTACATTTGAATGTGATTCCTGGTTCACTTTGTAGTTGAATCAGGATATATAATAGTGAAAGTAATTAATACATAAATATTTGAAACTTTACCAGTGACTCATTTAAGATAGTCTTATAGAGTGTTAAATGTGTGTGAGTGTCACAGTGTTGTCAAGTGTGGTGGAATAAATTAAATTGTTTATCTGTCTGTTGTTGTTGTGACTTACACTTCATCATATACATACCCTAGACATTTAACGTAGTCATCACAATATTCCAGAATAATTCTGACTGAGGTATAAATGTGGTAGCAAGTAAGGTTATCTGTAAAACACTACACCTATTAGATACAGATACCTTCACAGCTGATCTCAGTCAGTACACTAAGTCCCCTATAAATATTTATAACATCCCACTTTACCACATATATTGGGGTCTCGCTCCCGGGATTTTGAATCTTTCCCTATTAAAAATATTGGGGGTAATTCACTTCAGGGAATAATAGAAATTAAAAAGGTATCCTTGGGTGAAAATAAATAACGTTGAGCTCTCAGTGCCTGTGGTGTCTTTGGATAAGTAATATCAGATTGTATTGTTTAGTTAGACATTATATAAATTTACCTGTTAGAAAATGGCGGACCTGGCCAAATTTCGATCTGCTGCTGTACAGACTGCAAAAGAGTTAGGAATGGACGGGCAAATTATGATTGCTTATGTCACTGCTGAATGTGACAAATATATTGAACGTGAGGAAAGAAGATTAGAAAAAGAGGCCGAAAGAAGGTTTGAGGCTGAGGCTAAGAAATATGAGGCAGAAAGAGAAGAGAAGAAATTGGCTGCAGAAAGGGAAGACAAGCGATTGGCTGCAGAAAGGGAAGCAGAAAAGGAGGAGAAGAGATTACAAAGGGAACATGAGTTACGACTAAGGGAGTTTGAGTTTCAAGGCCATGCTCCTGAAAATGGTGCCAGTCCCTTTACTTCCGATGCTACTGCTAGTCAGGGAGCCTCAACCTCAGCTATGAACTTTCATTTAGATCATTTTGTTGAGAAAGACGATGATATCGAGAGCTATCTAAATAGATATGAACTATTAGCTACCACGTATGGGTTAGAGAGAGAAAGGTGGAGCTTAAAGTTATCTCAAGGACTTCGTGGTGCAGCTTATGAAGTTTTTGCCAAAATGAGCAGAGGTGATCAAGAAAATTATGACATGCTAAAGCAGGCTCTTTTGTTAAGATATGAAAAGAACGCAGAATTTTATAGGAAAAAATTTAGGAATGCTAAACTACTGTCAGGTGAAACCTATCACCAGTTCTCTGCACGGTTAGAGACATACTTGGAGAAATGGACTTCTCTGGGGAAAACCCAAGATCTTAAGGAAATGGTCCTTATAGAACAACTAAGAGAGTCCATGGCTCCAGACCTGAGAAAGTTTCTCATGGAACAAGGTGCAGAGAGACTGGGTGAGTTGCTAAATGTTGCAGAAAGGTATCAAGCAGCTCAGGCAGAGGTATCAGGTAATAAAAAGAAACAGGTCGATAATTTTAGGGCACCACAGAACTTTAATAAATTTGATCCTAGAGATCAAAACAAAGGTAAGCACCAGTTTGATAGGCCACGGTATGACAATAAAAATAAAACCCCACAATTCGATGAAAGGAAATCTGATGAAAGAAAATCTTTCAACCAAGGAAGGAGGTGGTGTAAAAATTGTAAGATGAACAATCATGACACTGACCATTGTAGAAGGAAACCTCCTCATTGTGCTGCTATGACATCTGGAAAAAAGGGAAAAAAGGTCAAACCTGCGGAACTACAGGAACCATACCACCCCCCAGTGTGTGAAGATGTAATCTGTAATGGTGTCACCATAAGGTGTTTATATGATACAGGTTTAGATTATGATTCCGTTGTGAGTTCTCACCTGGTGCAGGCCGATCAATACACCACAGAAACAGTGGAGATTCAAACTGCAACCAAGGATGTAGCTACCATGACACTTCCCGTCGCCCGGATAAAGGTGAAAACGCGATATGTGGAAGGAATCATAAAAGCAGCAGTGATAAATGAGCCAATCTACATTCTGATATTGGGGTGTAGATATGTCTTCTTGGGGAATCCCAAGAGACCTGTAATATTAACAACAGTGCAGACCAGATCACAGTCTAAAAAGGAGGAGGATAATCCAATAAATACTCATCCAGATGAGATGAGGAAGGCACAGGCGGAGGACAAGACACTCAAGCCGTGTTTCAAGAAGTTGCCCAAATCTCATACACCTCCAGGCAAGGGAGAATTTTATATGAAGAACAAACTGATTTATATGAAGGCTGGATCTGAATCCAATGGTCACGGACAGCTGGTCCTTCCCACTTCATATAGGACTAAAGTGTTGGAACTAGGGCATGCGATTCCCTTCAGTGGTCATATGGGGATCAGCGCAACAGGACAGCGAATAGCTTGTCACTATTTCTGGCCAGGGATAACTGAAGATATCAAACGATATGTAAAATCCTGTCCAGAGTGCCAACGAGTAGCACCTAAGCATTGGACTGCACCAGCAACTCTGGGGGAAATGCCCATAGTGGGAACACCCTTTGAGAGAGTTGCCGTGGATCTTGTGGGACCCCTCACTCGAACTAAGAGAAGGAACAGCTACATTCTGACTCTGGTGGACACTTGTTCTATGTGGGGAGAGGCGGTAGTCCTGTCATCGATTGATTCTAAGCATGTGGCAGAGGCATTACTCACAATTTTCACAAGGTTAGGCTTTCCCAATCAAATCTTGACTGATAATGGCTCTCAGTTCAAGGGGAAACTAACAGAAGAAGTTTTCAGGATCTTCTAGGCCAAACACTTCCATTGTAGTGTGTACCATCCCCAAGGGAACGGCCAAGTGGAAAGATTTAATGGCACGTTGATGTCGATCCTGAGAAAGTTGGCACACGTAAAACCAGATACATGGGACCAGTACCTTCACGCCGCCCTCTTTGCTTATCGGGAGGTACCCCATAGTTCAACCGGTATGGCCCCGGCAACATTATTATTTGGAAGGCCAATAAAAGGTCCACTTGAAGCGCTGTTAATAACGTGGACTGATGAAAAGGCAGAGGAAAATATTACATCCTCATACCAATATGTGAATGAGCTGACCACTCGTTTAAAAACTGGCTGGAAACTTGCCAATGAAAATTTGAGACAAGCCAGGAAGAAACATGCTGCCTATTACAACAGGAAAGCTAAAGACAGAGATTTGGCTGTGGGAAAGAAGGTACTGCTTCTTCTACCCGGTAGTCAGAATAAGTTACAAATTGGATGGCAAGGTCCATATACAGTTCTAGAGAAGGTGTCTAGAACCAATTATAAGATAGATAAGAAGGGGAAAGAAAAAATCTATCATGTGAATCTCCTGAAGAAATATTTGGAAAGAGAAAATCAGGAAGAGACACACTTGTTGACCTTGTCCATTGCCATGGAGATGAAAAAGGAACCACTTTCATCATTTGAATATCCATTACACCCCTGTGAGACAGCGGCACAGGTGAAAATCAGTACGCATTTAACGAAAAATCAGAAAGAGAGAGTGCAACAGGTTCTAGATAATCATACAGAGGTGTTAACGGACCGACCGGGGCATACAAACTTATTGGAATATGATATGAAACTGATAGACCCCACACCTGTCTGTATGAAACCCTATTCGATTCCTTTTGCTAAGGAGAAAGCTTTGAAGGAAGAGATAGACTATTTGTTGAAGGAAGGAATTATTTCACACAGTGAATCTTCGTATAGTTCCAGTGTGGTGCTCTTAAGGAAACCCTCTGGAGAACATAGACTCTGTATAGATTACAGGAGACTGAATGCTATCACAGAAGGACAGGTGGATCCATTGCCGGATACAAATCAGTTGTTTGCCAGGCTAAATAAAGCTAAATATTTCTCAAAAGTGGATCTGAGTAAAGGATACTATCAGATTCCAGTAAAGCCTGAGGTTAGACCATACCTAGCTTTTAGTACCTCAGAGGGACACTATGAGTTTAACAGATTGCCATTTGGATTGAAGAATGCACCTAGTGTCTTCTCTAGAATGATGAGAAAATTATTGGACCCTCTGAATAATCCATGCATCACACATTTCATGGATGATATCCTTATAGCAACAGAAACATTTGAGGAACACATTGACTCTCTGAACATGCTGTTTAATCGACTTAGAGAAGCGAATTTAACAGCCCGACCAACCAAATATGCGTTGGATGTAAAGAATTAGAATTCTTGGGACACACAGTCCATCAGGGAAACATGACCCCTGACCCCAAGAATTTAGAGAAATTAAAGAAAGCCCCGAGACCACAAACCAAAAAAAGACGTGAGATCCTTTGTCTCATTATGTGGTTTCTACCAAAAGTATATCAAGAACTTTAATTCCATATGTGCACCGTTAACTGATTTGACACGCAAAGGAAATCCAGATCGAATTACATGGACACCACAATGTGAATTGGCTTACCATGAATTGAAGGAAAAGCTCACAAGCAAACCTATTTTGAAATTACCTGACTTAAGTCAAGAATTCATTGTAAGGACGGATGCCAGTAATATCGGGTTAGGTGCGACCCTGTTACAGAAATCAGATGCATTGGATGGGGAATTAAGCCCAGTGGCATATGCTAGCAGAAAGTTGAATAAAGCTGAAACCAATTACTCAACTAGCGAAAAAGAATGTCTTGCAGTAATATGGGCGATAAAGAAATTCAATATTTATCTGTATGGGAAGGCATTCAAGTTGCAAACGGATCACAAACCCTTGTCGTTTCTAGCGCAGGCTAGGCATGAAAATTCTAGGTTACTCAGATGGTCCTTACTTATGCAGCCATTTGAGTTTAGCATAGAGTATATTTCTGGAAAAACAAATTTGGGAACGGATTTTTTAAGCCGCCATCCGTGTGATGAGAATCACCGTAAGCCCCAGAAATAATAGTAAATTTCTCTATGTGTATATAGAATTATAGACTGATATATAACGTCTGTTTTAAGAGGGGAGAATTTGTCGTGAAACATTCTAAATCCACATATATAAATTAAAAGGTAAATGTAAAGCCTAACACATAAAGTCAATAAAAGGAAAGAGAAATGGTTAAAGACCCGTGCTTTCCAATAGCGTACGCCTGTGTTAATAGAACGTCATGCTAGTTGAACAATAAAAACCCCTGTTTTATGCTTCGTCTGCATATTCTCACGCTTTCACGTTTACTAGTAAAGCCTACAGTAGCATACACGCGTTTCAACAAAACAATAAAACGTGTACTGTATTTCTAAGAAAACCTTAAGCTAGACACACTGCGTAATGACCTAGATTAATATTCCATTAATTTCATTTTATACACTACGTTAACATAAACGGAAGGACAGATGGAATTAGGATAGAGAGAGTGAGGGCTGAAAAGCAGGAACGCATGCAACACTAACACGCGTCTCGCGATATACAATTAATGCCACCCTCCCCGCGTAAGGCCTGAAGCACTAACTTTTTTTTCAAATAGACAGTGATAAAAAACACTTCAATTACGAGGGTTAGGTTTAAAAACCTGTTTAATGCTTATTAGGAAACGTGACATTCTACTGTTTTATGTCTGAAATCCTGACAGTAGTCTGACAGAACAGTCGAAAAGGCAGGACAGGTGGCGGTTCTAAAACAATAAAAAATAAAAATAAATACATGACTATCCTAGAATGCATATTTTGAACGCAGCCACTTAGCTCCATTAAATTTATATATTTGGGTTCCTTAGGACTTGCTGACAAAGAATATGTTAAGTGTTACGCAAATAGTCTAGGAATTAACAAATTATAGCCAAAAGAAAATAGTGAGGATGTCGGACAGCACCAAATCATAATCGCACAGTGGCATGTTTTGAAACCACCATTTTACGGGAAATAGGCCAACAAGTTACATCCTATTTGATTGGCGGGAATGATATGTAAGGCTAAACATGATTAGTCGGACTGCAAATACTATTTTTGGTTGTTAGGGGAAACGTAGGAAGGATAAATTTTTTCAAAAAGCTTTGTAAACATGGCCCTATTGGCTAGAACCGTTGATATAGTCAATGAGGAGCGTCTGTTCAGTGCCACATTTTGAAATAAACTTACTAAGAAACAGTGCGTTGAGTTCCAGTGCATATTTTTCTAAATAAAAGCCTGGGACAGAGGCAGATCGGAATTTGTGCCATTATTCATCGCCAGTCAACGTATTTGTTTATTATTTCCATGAATTATGGGACCGTGGTCATAACTTATTGAAGCAGCACCTGGTCTGAGTTGTGCTGAATCCAGAGGCTGATAGCATACCCCTTGGTCCAGATAGCGACCAGTGAGAGGTCTGAAGAACACAGTGAAGCAATCGAGTAGAGGAGACTGTTTCCTGCCGCCATCACAGCAGATAAGATTCTGTGGCCAGAGCAGCTCAATCCTATGTGCCCCCTCTAAAATTGACATTATATTAACAAAAGAGGGACAATAAATTGTTTCAATTGACAGGAACTGTGAACTTTTCCCAATACAATTTCCACCATAAGTAAACACTTGAAGTCATGATGACAAACCACAACCTAGCTTGAAAGCCAGTATTACTTCATAGTACTACTTCTCAAATTACACACATAGAATAATAATAATAAAATATGTCAATACAAAGATCATATATATAAACTGTGTACATACAACTTGTAATTACATTTGATTGTGATTCCTGGTTCACTGTGTAGTTGAATCAGGATATCTATTATTGAAAGGAATTAATACATATATTTTTAAACTTAAACACGTGACTCATTTAAGATAGTCTTATAGAGTGTTATATGTGTGTAAGTGTCACAGTGTTGTAAAGTGTTGTGGAATAAATTGAATTGTTTATCTGTCTGTTGTTGTTGTGACTTACACTTCATCATTTTCATAACCCTAGACATTCAACGTAGTCATCACAATATTCCAGAATAATTCTGACTGAGGTATAAATGTGGTAGCAAGTAAGGTCATCTGTAATACACCACACTTATTAGATACAGATACCTTCACAGCTGATCTCAGTCAGTACACTAAGTCCCCTATAAATATTTATAACATCCCACTTTACCACAGAGAGCTGTGTAATTTCTGTGCCTTTCTATGGTGCGGAATGCTGGAGAGTAACAGAGAAGGAAATGTTGAAATTGTCCTCCTTCCACACAATCTGACTAAGAAAAATTATCCGAATCTTTTGGCCGAATACCATCACCAAACAAGAACTGCTTTCTTGGAGCAACCGTGAGGACATGCACACCATCATAGCTGGCAGACGATGGAGTTGGGCTGGTCATGTCCTCAGAAGAGACCCCGATGCCACCACAAGAACAGCTATGCTATGGACCCCGGAAGGAAAACGAAAGAAAGGCCGACCAAAAATAACTTGGCGGAGAACTGTGGAGGCTGAGATGCAAAGAGTGAATCAGAGCTGGAGCATTGCAAGAAGATGGCTGCCGACCGAGCAAAGTGGAAGCAGTTTGTTGCTGCTCTACAAGACGCCACCTAGCGTGATGGCCACTGACAGCTTTTACGATCGGCGGTTAAGGATCAAAGAAGAAGAGGAAGTTGGGTTTAACATTTCTGTATTTTCATTATATTTTCAGGATGATATTGCCTTATATCAAGTAAAATAAATAAAGTCCTTAGTCAATTACAAAGAATGACATGTATGATTTTTTGATTTTTTATCATTTATCAAATTGTTCGGAATTGATGGATTAATCTTTGATTAAAGAAATTCGGTTAATCTATTAAGTTTTGTTTAATCGATCCCAGCCCTAAGATATATATATATCTATATATATATATATATATATATATATATATTTATATATATATATATATATATATATATATATATATATATATATATATATATATATAGTGTGTGCGTGCGTGCGTGTGTGCGTGCGTGCGTGCGTGCGTCCGTGCCTGCCTGCCTGCCTGCGTGCGTGCGTGCGTGCCTGCCTGCCTGCCTGCGTGCGTGCGTGCCTGCCTGCGTCCGTGCGTGCGTGCATGTGTGTGTGTGTGTGTGTCACGTAGGTCTTTATATCATTAAATTGCCTACATCTTCCTATTCTCTCACCCGCATCCTTTATTTTATTATCTTTCCTTACTTGTTTTTTTCCTGTATTTTTCGCATCACTTGTTTTGCGAAAAATATTTTCTTCAGTATCCTCAAACTTTACCTTGTGTTTTTTTCTCATACTGGGATACGTAATTTTATTACACAGATGTCAGTCAGACGTGAAGTGCGATTTAGTTGCAGTCCATCTCAGACATCGAGCCGACTTGGGTCTGCACCTTCAGATGACACGACACTCCTGAGTTAGATTCTCGACGTAAACGCGTGAGAATGCTAGGAGAGAGCCGACATCCGTCTGCATTTTCACCGGTCAACAACGAGTTGCATCGGCCGAACGCTTAAGTAGGAGCGAATATTTACACATTATAGTCGCAGTTTCAGACGGTTGTCTGAGATTTGCAACTGACACGCGCTTTTCCCGGTCAGTTTGTTAACGCAGGTGCGTAATCGCACTGGTGGCAGTTACGACACGCCTCTAAATTAAACGTAGCTGTTATGGAGGGGGGGAGAGATCGGGGCGGGGAAAATAGTTCATCCTTTGTCTGGTTTAAAATATTAACCCACGTTTGAAACTTTATTTCATTTCCTCAGTAACTTCGCAGTTAGACTAGAACAACCTTCGTTCGATTTCTAAATAATCTCTGTAATAGAGATGGCCTTTAGTTTGGTCGAAGTGGTTTAAGTTCTTAGTACTTCTGTATTTGAGGTAAATATTATATATATAATAGATCTCTAGTATTTTGTGAAGTGATTAAGTGTTAAATCACCGATTTCATTTTTAACTAGTTTCTTTTGAACAGAAGTGCTTAATTTATAAGTCTGTAATTTTCCCTAGTGTCGCATACAGTGGAAATACAAAATAAATTATATTTTTAGCTTACTAAACAAGTAGCTGTAATGAATTTAATTTAACTGTTAACTACTCAGTCGAGTATATTTTTCTAAAACTAACTTATAAATGCTAGACGCGACATCAGTGAGTATTGACGGAATACGCATGACATTCCTAATTCATGATGATCGATTTTTTTATATAACTTATTTCTCGGGAAGTTTTAAATTATAAGTCAAGCGGTCGGCTTGCTATTTAAAATGTAAGTTATATTGAGTACATATATGTAAATTATTTGATATGTGTTCTTTCTTTTATATAGTGTAACTGTGGTACCCAACTTGCCAGCGTTTAGTAAAGAGACATATTTGTGAGAAGCATAGACATTTCCTATCTTTAACCACGTGGGTTTTTTTGTTTCAAGTAACACTGGTCTGACAGTGCATATGCCATCAGAGAGAGACAGTAATAGCAATCCCACTAACGGTTTCTAAAGACTAGAAATATATATTGGGCTTTTGAGCCAGTTCATATTGCTCCACAAATTTAAATGTACATGCTGCCTGGCGGCGAGAATAGTTACAAGAATAACATTAACATTCCGACAGAGTTTTTTGACTAGTATTGTGGTGACCAAATATAGTACCTTCCTGAAAGTAGACACCGATCTGACATTCCTAAAATTCTGAAACCAAAGCTAATGACATTGTGCTCTGCTAACTTGCGTGCCTGGATAAATTTTATGTGACTTAACAGACATCCGAAAAATAAGAACACCCAAGGAATCGTTCCCTGAGACAGAGAAATTCAGTACGTCTTGTTGGAACTGGGGATTTCTTGGTCGATGACTGCATTCTCGGGTCTGTGTGAAGGTCCTAGAATTATTATGTTCCCAGAGACAGCGAGCAAAGTTGTGAGTATATATGTGCGCACATGGCCATGGCTGAATGAATAAGAGTGTACGCAGGTCTGAGTGATATTTTACCGTTGTATTATTGTCACCCATTTGCTGTCTTAATTTTTTTTTTAATCTGCAGAATTTGTTACAAATGCTAGAGTTTCTTTTTTCTTAGGCTAAATCAGATTATCCAACTCTGTTCATACATTTACGAGAAAGAAAGAAACCTCTTAGACTCAACCCTATGTATCTATAACTCTTTGGGCCATCATCTGTTCTCTTAAAGGGGGGGGGGGGGCTGTGGGCTAAACCTAGAGTAAGATCCTAACGGGCTATCATCCATGTAACATTTTTCTTGAATTTTATGACTATTTGTATATGTTTTTCCTTGATGAAATTTTTGGTGTTGTGAGAAGATTTTTTTTTTAGATGATAATAATAAAAAACTCTCTTGAACTAAATCAGTGCGTTGGTCAGCTCGTTCTAAAAAAATATATATCCATTGTTATAGATTTCCCACGTCTGTGTGTTTAACTGTCGTCACGTGTATGTGCGTGCCCGTGAGTAGATAGAAATATATGTAATATATATATCTGTGTTTAGACTGTCTGACTACTTTAGATCTGTCGTAGAAGATAGGTGAGAGAGAGAGAAGATTTTCCGCTCTCAGAGACAGCCTCTATCACTATTCTACCACCTCACTCGTGGAAGTCTATGTTTTATTTCCATCTCTCACTGTGACTATCACTCATTCCAACCTATTCAGAAGGGACCAACCCAAGTCTTAATACTCCTATCGAAAAATCTACGACAAATGTGGTCTCGCCCGACGGATTTTTGAACTTAGAATAGGAAGACGAGTACGACAAATGCGGACTCGTCTATCTGGATTTTGAACTTAAGATTCTTTATTCTGAAATAGAGTAAGAGTGTGATGTCTTGTGAGTTTTGTATCTTTTAAAAATAATTTATCCCCTAGACTAACGATCTGTTTACGGGCGTGCTGACCACACAAACTAAAGTTTTTCCACAGCATTTTGAATAATATACATTTGAGTTACAGGTGGATTTTGTCGGAATATATGTTATTGTTGATGTGTAATACTAAACGCTGGTAAAGTTTTGTGAGTGTATAACATTCACAAGGGTTCTGAAGCAGGTAGGTGTTTGAGCAAAGCTAAGGAGTGCGTTTCGGACTATTCGTCCAGATTAATTGCCTCCCTCACCCGAACTGTCTTCAGGAGTAAACTTGATAGTGGATTTTAAAAATTAAGGGTTTATTTTTCTCTTTAATTTTTACAATAATTATTTTGTTTCCACTGTAGCAACTTATTTTTCAGAAGTAATCTTAACTACCATTTAGTAGGCGTAGTCGTGTTTTGCATTAGGTGCTTTATTGCCGATAATAGCAGCGATAGTTAGATTTTATTTTGGAGTAGGTATCCCAGTGTTAAGGATATCACCTTTTGAATTTTTGGGAATTTTTTCTCGTAAGTGGTAGGAACCAGTGTATCTTTTTTTCTTAATTTCTTTCTCCACTAGTCTCAGTCACTGACCTAATATGGCCGAGAGGGCAAAGCTTAGACAACTCCTCAGGGACGAAGCGAGAGAGGAAGGACTGGAAGGAGAGGAAGCGAAAGCATTTGTCAGAGACGAACTTGAGAGATATGATGCGGAGAGGAAAGAAGAAGAACTAAGGAGGTAAGAAGAAGCAGCGGAGAGGAAAGAAGCGGAAGACCGTCTTTTACAGCAGAAGAAGATGGATGAGGAAATGGAAATTTGCAGGATGCAGCATGAAGAAAGAGAGAAAGAGAGGGAGGAAAGAGAGAAACAGAGACAGCACGAGTTGGCGCTTAAGACTCTTGAGTTCCAAAGCCGTGGTGCTGCCTCTACCTCCAGCAATGGAGAATCTTCTCCCCATTCCTCCTTAACTGATCCTTCTAACACTCAATCTCTTCAACTAAACGCTATGTCTTTCACTCTAGAATCTTTTCCTTGTCCAAATGAGAAGATTGACACATGGTTAGAAAAATTTGAGAAAATTGCAACTCTGTACGGGTTAGAGAAGTCGCGTTGGAATATGAAGCTTTCCCAGGCTTTGAAAAGTTCTGCGTATGATGTTTACGCCAAACTGGAGAGTAGCCAACAAGACGACTACGACTTGTTGAAGAAAGCTTTGCTTGAGCGCTTCGAAATGAATGCGCGAAGGTTTTTGCAACTGTTTCGCAACAGCAGGAAGGAGAGCGCTGAAACTTTTCAGCAGTTCTCATCTCGTTTAAAGGGATACTTGTCAAAGTGCCTTGAGCTTTCACAGCTCCCCTCTACCTATGAAGGTCTTGAGGAACTTGTTCTAACTGAACAAATAAAGAACACTTTGTCTGCGGATACCCGGAGATTTCTCGCTGAGCAGGGGGCAGAAAAGCTTGAAGACATTTTGGAAAAGTCTGAGCGTTATCAAAATGCGCTGGCTGAACTACCGGCTACAAAACGGAAACCGACAGAGAAGCATTTTCGAAAAAATAACCTACAGCAATCTTCTCAGGCTTCTAATCAGAATAACCACAGAGAAACTGGACCTCAAAACCCCCCTCCTGAAAAATCCAAGTTCTACAAGAACAAGTACCCCAACCACCCCAAACAGTCTGATCAACCCGACCGCCCTACATGGCAGCGTAGCCAGAAAGGACAAGGTGGCAAAGGGAGAACCCCTGAGCACGGGACATATGATCAGACCGAGCACACCGAGCCTAAACGCATCGGATGCTTATTGACAGTCTCGCAAGGCGGAATTATTGACAGTGATTCCCAACCTGTTGGGGATAGACCCTCAACGCGAGGTACTGTTATATTGAACGGTTCTCAAAGTCTTTGTTTATTTGACACGGGGCTTTCTTACGATTGCATTGTTGCCAGAAACCTGGTCAAACCCGGTCAAGAGACAGAAGAGACCGTTAAACTGTGTGGAGTTCTTAGGAGTGACGCACCTACAGCGCTTCCCATCGCATTGGTGGAGATCCACTCTGATTTTGTCAGAGGCGTGATCAAAGCGGCTGTTATGGATGATCCCATCTACCCAGTCATACTTGGCGGGAGATACGTGTGTATTGGGAAACCGGAAGAGCCGATTGTGGCAGCAGTAACTACAAGAGGGCAAACCAAGAAGGAACGGGAGTCTGCGCTTAATTTGTTACCCATGGAACTTAAAGAAGCGCAACAAAAGGACCCTACTTTGGCACTCTGCTTTAGGAAACTGCCCATGGCTAAGGAACCCAGACAGCACGGGGACATTTTTTCTAAGGATGGCGTACTTTATCGGAGAACGGGCAAGCCTGACCAAGGTTACAACCAGCTCCTAGTACCGAAACAGTACAGAAGCCAGATCCTAGAAATGGGGCACTCTCTTCCCTTCAGCGGACATATGGGACAGAACGCCACAAACCAACGTATAACCACTCATTATTGGTGGCCAGGAGTAAACACTGATATTATCAGGTACGTCAAATCCTGTGCCCAGTGCCAACGTGTGCCACCCAAGCAACGGGCACCCCCAGTCTCTTTGGGTGAAATGCCAATAATGGGAACACCATTCGAACGGGTTGTGATCGACATTTTAGGGCCTTTCGAAAGGACTAAAAGAAGGAACAGGTTCATCCTGACCTTAGTCGATACATGCACTTTATGGGCAGAAGCTATACCGCTAACATGCGCAGATGCCAAGCATGTCGCAGAAGCCCTCGTGCAGATTTTCACTCGGTTGGGATTCCCTCAGCAAGTGTTGACGGATAACGGATCTCCATACCGAAACCTGTTGATGGATGAGATCGTTAAGATCTTGAGGACCCAACACATCCACACTAAGCCATATACTCCGGCCGGAAATGGGCTCGTGGAACGTGCTAATGGAAACCTCAACATGATGCTAAGTAAGCTGGCACAAGTGAAACCTGAAGATTGGGATCTCTGTATTCCTGCAGCATTATTTGGCTACAGAGAATCTCCTCATACTTCCACAGGATTTCCGCCAGCTACACTCTTATTCGGCAGACCCATTAAGGGCCCGCTTGAAGCCTTACTTCAGTCTCTGACAGACGAGAAGGCGGATGAGACAGTTGTCTCAGCAAGTAAATATGTGTCGGTTTTAAAGGAAAGGTTGAAACTAGGGTGGGACCTAGCAACGACTAACTTTAAGCGAGCACGCACAAAGCACGCTAACCGATACAGGAAAGTCGCGGAAGAGAGAGAACTGGAAGCAGGAGAGAAAGTTTTGGTGTTACTCCCTACGGAGAACAACCAACTGAAGATCGGATGGCAAGGGCCGTTTACCGTCCTGAAAAAGATTTCTAAGGCTAACTACCAGATCTCTATTGAAGGAAAGGAGAAGGTTTTCCATTTAAATCTCTTAAAGAGATACTTGGAAAAACCAGTGCCAACCTCCGACCATCTCCTGACGATCGCCAAAACTGACGAAGATGATGATAGTGGCAGGGATATTCCACCGCTATCACAGGAAATCTTTCAAAAATGTCAGAAGCGGCGACGCTCTTTCAAGCGCGCATGGGAGACATTCCAGAGGAAGGAAACTTTGGGGAGTAGACTTGAGTAGGAATTGGAGAGAGATGGAGGGGGAAGATGAGAGGGAAGAAGACAGACACCCCGAAGCTACGGTTATAGGAAATTTAATTCCATAACGTAGACATGGAGTGCTTCCATATCTTAAAGGGGGACGTCCTGTCACGTAGGTCTTTATATCATTAAATTGCCTACATCTTCTTCCTATTCTCTCACCCGCATCCTTTATTTTATTATCTTTCCTTACTTGTTTTTTTCCTGTATTTTTCGCATCACTTTTTTTGCGAAAAATATTTTCTTCAGTATCCTCAAACTTTACCTTGTGTTTTTTCTCATACTGGGATACGTAATTTTATTACATAGATGTCAGTCAGACGTGAAGTGCGATTTAGTTGCAGTCCATCTCAGACATCGAGCCGACTTGGGTCTGCACCTTCAGATGACACGACACTCCTGAGTTAGATTCTCGACGTAAACGCGTGAGAATGCCAGGAGAGAGCCGACATCCGTCTGCATTTTCACCGGTCAACAACGAGTTGCATCGGCCGAACGCTTAAGTAGGAGCGAATATTTACACCTTATAGTCGCAGTTTCAGACGGTTGTCTGAGATTTGCAACTGACACGCGCTTTTCCCGGTCAGTTTGTTAACGCAGGTGCGTAATCGCACTGGTGGCAGTTACGACACGCCTCTAAATTAAACGTAGCTGTTATGGAGGGGGGGAGAGATCGGGGCGGGGAAAATAGTTCATCCTTTGTCTGGTTTAAAATATTAACCCACGTTTGAAACTTTATTTCATTTCCTCAGTAACTTCGCAGTTAGACTAGAACAACCTTCGTTCGATTTCTAAATAATCTCTGTAATAGAGATGGCCTTTAGTTTGGTCGAAGTGGTTTAAGTTCTTAGTACTTCTGTGTTTGAGGTAAATATTATATATATAATAGATCTCTAGTATTTTGTGAAGTGATTAAGTGTTAAATCGCCGATTTCATTTTTAACTAGTTTCTTTTGAACAGAAGTGCTTAATTTATAAGTCTGTAATATTCCCTAGTGTCGCATACAGTGGAAATACAAAATAAATTATATTTTTAGCTTACTAAACAAGTAGCTGTAATGAATTTAATTTAACTGTTAACTACTCAGTCGAGTATCATCATCATGTGACGTATTCTTTCCAGAACGTTGTCTCCATTACAGCTGCTCTGAACGCATCACGATTCTGGGCAAGTCGACCTGCATCAGCCAAAGACAAGTTCAGACTCTCTGTGATGTCCTGGGTCCACCGTCGTCTAGGTCGACCCCTTCCCCTTTTTCCAGGGACCATGCCTTCCATCACTGTTTTTTCCAGGCTATTATGTCTTTTTATATGACCGAAAAATTTCAGCTTCCTTATTGCGATGTTATTTAGGAGCCAATGTTCCTGTACGTTTAGTGAGTGCTGTACTTCTCTGCTGGTCTTTTTTTCTGTCCAGGGTATTCTCAACATCCTTCTGTAGCATTTCATTTCAAATGATGTAATCTTTTTTGCAACTGTTTTATTGAGTGTCCAAGTCTCGCAACCGTATGTTGCCACTGGGAATATACATGCTCTGATCAGTTGTTACTGTATATTTTTCTAAAACTAACTTATAAATGCTAGACGCGACATCAGTGAGTATTGACGGAATACGCATGACATTCCTAATTCATGATGATCGATTTTTTTATATAACTTATTTCTCGGGAAGTTTTAAATTATAAGTCAAGCGGTCGGCTTGCTATTTAAAATGTAAGTTATATTGAGTACATATATGTAAATTATTTGATATGTGTTCTTTCTTTTATATAGTGTAACTGTGGTACCCAACTTGCCAGCGTTTAGTAAAGAGACATATTTGTGAGAAGCATAGACATTTCCTATCTTTAACCACGTGGGTTTTTTTGTTTCAAGTAACACTGGTCTGACAGTGCATATGCCATCAGAGAGAGACAGTAATAGCAATCCCACTAACGGTTTCTAAAGACTAGAAATATATATTGGGCTTTTGAGCCAGTTCATATTGCTCCACAAATTTAAATGTACATGCTGCCTGGCGGCGAGAATAGTTACAAGAATAACATTAACATTCCGACAGAGTTTTTTGACTAGTATTGTGGTGACCAAATATAGTACCTTCCTGAAAGTAGACACCGATCTGACATTCCTAAAATTCTGAAACCAAAGCTAATGACATTGTGCTCTGCTAACTTGCGTGCCTGGATAAATTTTATGTGACTTAACAGACATCCGAAAAATAAGAACACCCAAGGAATCGTTCCCTGAGACAGAGAAATTCAGTACGTCTTGTTGGAACTGGGGATTTCTTGGTCGATGACTGCATTCTCGGGTCTGTGTGAAGGTCCTAGAATTATTATGTTCCCAGAGACAGCGAGCAAAGTTGTGAGTATATATGTGCGCACATGGCCATGGCTGAATGAATAAGAGTGTACGCAGGTCTGAGTGATATTTTACCGTTGTATTATTGTCACCCATTTGCTGTCTTAATTTTTTTTTTAATCTGCAGAATTTGTTACAAATGCTAGAGTTTCTTTTTTCTTAGGCTAAATCAGATTATCCAACTCTGTTCATACATTTACGAGAAAGAAAGAAACCTCTTAGACTCAACCCTATGTATCTATAACTCTTTGGGCCATCATCTGTTCTCTTAAAGGGGGGGGGGGGGGGCTGTGGGCTAAACCTAGAGTAAGATCCTAACGGGCTATCATCCATGTAACATTTTTCTTGAATTTTATGACTATTTGTATATGTTTTTCCTTGATGAAATTTTTGGTGTTGTGAGAAGTTTTTTTTAGATGATAATAATAAAAATCTCTCTTGAACTAAATCAGTGCGTTGGTCAGCTCGTTCTAAAAATATATATATCCATTGTTATAGATTTCCCACGTCTGTGTGTTTAACTGTCGTCACGTGTATGTGCGTGCCCGTGAGTAGATAGAAATATATTTAATATATATATCTGTGTTTAGACTGACTACTTTAGATCTGTCGTAGAAGATAGGTGAGAGAGAGAGAGAGAGAAGATTTTCCGCTCTCAGAGACAGCCTCTATCACTATTCTACCACCTCACTCGTGGAAGTCTATGTTTTATTTCCATCTCTCACTGTGACTATCACTCATTCCAACCTATTCAGAAGGGACCAACCCAAGTCTTAATACTCCTATCGAAAAATCTACGACAGTGTGTGTGTGTGTGTGTGTTGCCAGCTTGCCTCTTCTATTTCTTCCTTTTTTGTGCGTTTGTAATTGCTTCTAATTATAGTTCACGAGCCTTGGCTCTGGAACTGATAGTCTCGCTTCTGTTTAAATGCTTTTTAATATCTGTGTCATTTATCTTATTGATGGTTTCAGCTGTTATCCGTGCTTTGTGCTTGCGTTCTCTTTTTCCCAGTACTTCTTCACATGTCTCATTCCATACAGTTTTTAATTTATTTCCATTGGTCTTCTGTACTTGCCATATCTTCCAGCTGTTAGAGCACTTGGTATTTGATAGATATTGTAACTGTAAATTTTCCTGCTGTATTTTAATTTCTGAGATACCCTACATTAATTTGTTATCTGTAGCTATGTTTTCTTATATATCTTCAGAGAGTCAACTTTAGTTTGGCTAACAACAGATAGTGGCCTGCTTTATTTCACACTTTTACGTCACATAATGATGACGAAAACGTCTTGTTTATGCTTTTTTGATCAATCTGATTGTATGTCTTTTGGTCTGGTGACATCCATGTTGCTTTATCTATTTTTGTATGCGGAAGCTCGCTTCCCCCTATAGCCAGTTTGTGTCAAGCACAAAAGGTTATGAACATTTCTCGATTTTCTTTCAATATTCCGCTCCTACGTTTTCGCATGGCCTCTTCAAATTCGATATTGTCTGTTCCTATGATCACATTTAGATCACCCATCAAGGCACTAAAATATTATTTGAACAGAAAAAGAAAGAAAGGACGGCTGGAGAACACGTGAAGAGCACCATTTCAAAACAGACGAAAGATAGAATTGAATATAGATAGGGTAGTTGACAAAGAGAGACGAAATGAATGAAAACTTGTGGTCTTTTGCATATATTGCCATGAAAGCGGCAGAATCAATTGACATAATTTCAAAACCATGAGTGAAATAAAATGCTACAACCGTTAAATTATTCAGTTTTTACAATATTCAGATCATGCTTTTCAGGTATATCGTAAAAGGCAATTAATCTGTGGTTATGTGTGGACCTTGTAACCTCATCATGTAAAATATACATTCTACAAAAGTCATCACTTAGGAGCCCACAAGTGCTTTAGCGCAGGCATCCTGCAAGGGTTCCTACCACATTGATAGCCTCAGGCTCATTCAGGAGCTAAAGAAAGGAAAAAATGGTTACATGACATTGTAGCAGTAGGCTACAAGATGATATGTTGAAAAAATGATATAAGCGTAATTTTCAAACTCCCTGCAAAGTCTTGAAACAGTTGCACGGGCCAAAAGTATATGCGTATGCGCCAATAATGGCCCGCAGGCCTTAGGTTGCAATGAAAACATGGTGCTAAAATTACAAAATATCATTCAGCACACGGTCCCTAACTTTACGAACAGAATGAAACGAAGTATGCTAAATGAGACGTGCCATTTTTGTGCTCTGTTATACTCTCTAGAACGGAGCTATAGGTAACGTGAATTCATCTGGGGCGATGTAAACAAATGAGGTCACCGCAGCTAAAAATAATCGTAAATATTTGTTACACTGAGTCAGAAGACTACCAAGTAGGTCAAAGTGAATTGTGCTCACGTGATTCCCGTCTGACAGTTTTAGCAGTTCAGGAGAATGTGAACGCTGATGACCCAGGGGTGACATGATCGCATGAGTTCAGGGAGTTCAGGGAGGGCAGTGCTGAAATTAATTCCAGCATAAAAGGTCAGGCATCGCAGAAAAAGGAAAGCGAACTGAAAAAACAAGGATCGGTGAATGAAAGTGTGTATGGCAGCAAGTAGGGGAGAGAGAGAGAGAGAGAGAGAGAGAGAGAGGCATGCGTATCCAGTATTCGTTCGCCCGTTGTTCACGTCTCCCGTCTAGAGTAAGGGGTGATACTCAGGCGAAAGGTAATAAAAGACATAAGGAGCTAAGGTTAGAAAAAAAGGAAAAAAAAAACGTACAAAGAAATAACTTGTTATATGAGAAACAGAAACGCATAATAACATATGGTATAATCATTAAAGAACATTGAATTATCAGAGCACATGGCCTTTTATTTTTGGACATGCGCCTTAATATAACCAAATACAGTGTGTCTTGGGGCGCACCTCGCCAAAACGAAGCTAAGCTCCTTATGAAAAGTAAAAAATATCGTGTAATAACTTAATTATTTATGTTCCTAACATCTTATAATTATACCGTTCTTTCTGTTTCTTGTTATATCTTCCCTCCTCTCTATCTTTGCCCTTTCCTAATTCATTTCTTTTGTTTATTATACCCCTCTTTAGCTTTCCAAACAAAACTTAGACCGGCATATATGCATAATCAATACTGTACACGTGTCTATGCATTAAAGCACATACGGATAGAATAACTTATATTTACATTGTAACATACAGTGACCAATTTAGAGGCGAGCGGGAGCTTTATGACTTCAATCACTCACCCCCTCCCTTCCAAATTGTTCCTACTCTGTGCTGTGCTGAGTGGGTCAAAAGTTTGTTTTGTTTAGCGCTTATAAACATTAGATTAAGTTCTAGATGCTTATAAACATTAGATTAAGTTCTAGATGCTTATAAACATTAGATTAAGTTCTAGATGCTTATAAACATTAGATTAAGTTCTAGATGCTTACAAACATTAGATTAAGTTCTAGATGCTTATATTAACATTAGATGAAGTTGTTGTACTGAAGGATGTTCATCTAATCAATATGCTCCTTATCATATGGGACATCATCATCATCGTTTTCTTGGTGGGGCATATTGCCACAACTGCAGCTAATCCCCTTGTAATAATAAGCGGGAACCAAACAGTGACATGCCCCTGTAACTCCTCAGGTTGGTTGCCTTCTACGACATGCATGACGGTGGAGTAGTCCTATTCTTTCTTAGTCTCTTCAGAGACAGACCCCTGGGAACTAGAGAGACAGACCCCTGAGAACTAGAGAGACAGACCCCTGGGAACTAGAGAGACACCCCTGGGAACTAGAGACAAATCCCTGAGAACTAGAGAGACAGACCCCTGGGAACTACAGATCCCTGAGAACTGGAGAGACAGACCCCTGAAAACTGGAGAGACAGACCCCTGGGAACTAGAGACAGACTCCTGAGAACTAGAGACAGACCCCTGGGAACTAGAGAGACAGACCCCTGGGAACTAGAGAGACAGACCCCTGAGAACTAGAGTGACATACCCCTGAGAACTAGAGAGACAGACCCCTGGGAACTAGAGAGACAGACCCCTGGGAACTAGAGAGACAGACCCCTGGGAACTAGAGACAAATCCCTGAGAACTAGACATGGCTCATATTGTAATAAAATTACTTATTGGGCGGGGCGGGGACGGGATTCCACGATTGAGTATGATAGACATCTCCCCCCACACAAGAAATTCTAACATACTTCATTGAAATAACATCCGTCCGCCTTTTAAAAAATATAATTTATCTGTTTCTCAGTTTTTAGAACTATCTATTGTTTCTGCATTCTTTGTACCCCAGAGTCATTCTTCCTTCTTGTATGAGTTGCTTTATTCATCTGAACATTGGACCGTACCGATTTAACCACCCTCAAGGCCACCACGAATCGGGTCACACACTGAGAGGATGTTCACAACACCTGCCCTTGAACCAGGTCATGCACGGAGAATGGCTTTTCTGGATTGGCAAGGCGGAAGTCTGCAAAACAGCTGACATAAGAGATCTTCACCTCGGAGACAATGGTTAGTCACACAGTTTTAAGGGGGAAAAACTGTCCGAAGCGATCACACTGCTGTTATAATGACGGGGGAAAACCCATTATATGATTTTGGCAATTTCAACTACAGTGCACTTACATGCACTTACATCATTATCGTAAATAGTTTCGTTCAACGCAATGGAGTTCCGAGTTTATTAGTAAGTTTGTACATTTCGGATTAGCTGTACTACTAAAACTTTAACTGGCATTTGAACCACCACCACAACAGCAACTACTACTGCTCCTACTACAACTTCTACTACTACTGCTGCTGCTACCACCACCACCACTACTACTATCACTACTACCACTACTACTACTGCTGATGCTGTTACTACTATTGCTATTTCTACTACTATTAAAACTACTACTATTACTCATACTACTACTAAAACTACTACTACTAATACTGCTGCTACAACTAATACTACTGCTACTACTACTATTACTACTACAACTACTACTACTACTGTTGCTACTACTACTACAACAAGTATAACTACTACTACTACTGCTACTACTACTGCTACTAATACTACTACAATAACTACTAATACAACAACTACTACTACAACTACTCCTCCTGCTACTACTACTACAACTACAACACTACTACTACTACACTACTACTACTGCAACACAACTGTTACAAAACGGGACGGCCCCTATCGATCTTTGTTTCACTCCGGCAGTAACGGTACATTTGTGGTACTGTTTTTTATTATTTGTTCTCAATTGTCGCACTTTTCTGTCTTTCTTTATTTCTTCGTTATTTTTCTGCTAAGTAGCAGATATTTGAGTATTGTCGAATTGCTTGACACTCCCTGTAGGTGATAATAATCACATTTCCTTGACGCTACCCAGATTTGCTAAGATAATTACTCGCAGTCGCGAGGGAGCGGCACAGCTTAGCTAAGATTACCACAAGATCTCGTGTACCGGCGGAGACTTATAACATAAGCGTTTTGTGACCTACTTGTTATGACAATAGTACTTTCTGATAAAGTAATGATGGTTACATTTTGAACACGCTGTTATATGAATTTACTGATCTGTCTGTAAGTTTGTACACACGGGCATCGGACATCTTATTACCATTTATGGGAGAGTTGACCTCTGCCTTACGTTCAACATTATCCGAGGTCGGAATATTTTGAAATTACCCCATAACCCGCCTGTTTAAATATTATTGGAGTTTTTTGATAGCTCATAACAAACGAAGGCGTGGGAAGGCAGGGAATATAATCTGACCATTTTCTCAAGCTATTTCCCTTAAGAAATCGCTCGCTAATGTAGCGAAAGGGTATTATTGTAGTAAAGAATAAGGTTATCCTGGACAAAAAGATGTATCAGATGATACCAGGATAGTGCCAGGTAAGAGACTGGTCTTACCAGAAATACCCCCTTTTCTGAACAGAATAAGGGTGTATCGACATCAAAGGTTAGGATCAGCAGTATAAACCTCCAGGAGTGATGAGAGTGAATGTCCTGAAAGTCTATTTGCTCCTATTCAAGATCCGCCTATGATATTATAAATTATTATTATTATATAATTTATAATTGTTTATGTTGGCTAATTGTGCCAGGGGTACTAATTATTGTCTATCTCTATAGCTTTAATATGTATCCAACAAAACTTGTAACTCAATGTAAATAATTTCAGAAAGTCTGCTGGTACATATTTACAATTTATTAAACCTATACCGGTTCTCTTTTTGGTTAGGTAATTTAAAGAAATTCAAAGGTTTTTACAACATAAAATAAATAAACATAGAAACTTTAATTATCAACCAGAATCCTGTCTTGAAAGTTCTATTTTTCTCTACACTGATTAATTATTATAATACATTATATTGTGTCACTGAGTTGAACTGTGCAGGTAGTAATATATTCATTCTATCCACAAGGATTCATCATGCACTGTATATGTATCTTTTGTTATTCTTATATTGGTGTTAAGAGTCTGAATAGGCTGACCAGTGGAATTTCTATTCCACTTATCTTGTTGGGGTGAGATGCATCC
This sequence comes from Oreohelix idahoensis, assembly GCA_024509875.1. Lineage (NCBI taxonomy): Eukaryota > Metazoa > Mollusca > Gastropoda > Stylommatophora > Oreohelicidae > Oreohelix > Oreohelix idahoensis. The sequence goes on from JAMPIV010009126.1 coordinate 797,605, forward strand.
ACTCCAGCCAGGATCACAAAATGTCTGGATCTCCAGGCTGGGAAAACAGGGTAACCAGTTCTATGAACTTCAAGAACTATCACACTACAGAGTTCCACCGAAGTGGATGTCTCGTACAATCTTGGTAGTTGCAGGATAAAACCTCGAATACAAATAATCACAACTTCTGCATGGTCCAGCACTATTCTGTCCTTACATACAATGGACGTAACAAACAGTGTCATACATTGTGCTAATATATGCACAGGACAATTTACCTCACTACCAATCACAGCCAGTTCACTGTGACTACAATTTCTTTATAAATCCTAAGTTAGATCCAGTTGTCCATGATCGGCTTCCATACAATGATTTGGTATAGTAATAAAACTACTAAGTAATATCTTGATCGATTCATTACAACAATTCCTGTCAATCCTTCCTTAGGTTCCTGATAAATGTCATTTCTTTAAGAAATCCTCCTTCAAATACCTTATTAAACTTACAGTCGTATTTGTGCCATCATTCTCAATTATTCTACACATTTTACAATGCTGGCTTTCGTCTCTAAAAGTCAACACATGCCTGCGTTTCAACCGGCAGCACACTCGTTCTGTAACACATGCCATGCACTTCCTAACACACCATTGGATTAAAACACAGCAAAAATATATACATATATATATGTGTGTGTGTGTGTGTGTGTGTGTGTCTGTTACAGCTTATGTGATTTGCCTGAGGGTAAGAAAGAATATATATATATATATATATATATATATATATATATATATATATATATATATATATATATATATAGGAATGTGAAATAAATAATTACTTACTTACTTAGTCGTTCCCCTTCTACCGTGAGGTGTAGAGGTTTGGAAGAGAGAGCGCCAGACTATCCTATCGGCTGTCTTCCTCCTGGCCTGGTTCCATTCTAGTCCTTGATCCTTCAAAGATTGTCTAATGTTGTCCTCCCAGCGGACTCTGGGTCGTCCTCGGGGTCTGGATCCTTGGCTCTTTGTTTCCCATGCTTGTCGTGGTATCCGATCTTCTCCCATTCTGCAGACATGGCCAAACCATCTTAATTGGGACTGTTCTACTTGGGTCTGCAGGGGGTAATATTTGAAATATAACTATATCACATTTAACTATGGTGGAAATGGACATTCCATGTTTATTTATTTTATCTTGTAAAAACATTTGAATTCTTTATCATTTTCCTAACCGAAAAGAGAAACGGTATAGGATCAATAAATTGTAAATATATATAATCAGTCTTACTTAATTATTTAAATTGAGTTAAGGTTCTGTTGGTTATATATATCTATTACATATTTAATTAACTAATTAATCCCCTAGCAGAGTCAATACAAAAATAATAACCATTATTCAAGGGAGGATCTTGAGAGGTAGCACTTAGACCTTCAGTAACAAACACTATCATCATACTTGAAGGTTTATACAGCGTGACCCTACCTTTGATTGTCGATACACCCTTGCTTTTTTCAGAGAAGGGGGTATTTCTTATAAGACCAGTCTCTAATCTGGTACTATCCTGGTATCATCTGATATATCTTTTTGTCCAGGATATCTTTCATTTAATAACATCTGAACTTCTCGCGTCATCTGGGGGCTCGTCCGGGATTTTACTTACTACCCTGGGATCTTTACTTTAAGATAGTCAGTGGTAAGATTAAAAGTACTTTAGTAAATGTAAATATAAATAAGAGAAAGAAAGTAATAAATAAATATAACTCATTGTAATAGTAGTAAGTACATAACCAAATTTTGGTGACTGGATGAGCTGACAGTGGTCTTATATTAATTAGCCTTGTATTAATTAGGTCTGTGTGTGTTTAGTCTGTTGATAGTGGTGATTGAGTGTCTGCAACTATTAGTATGGCAGACTTGGCAAAATTTAGATCTGCTACAGTGCAGTCGGAAAAAGAATTAAGATTAAGTGGGGAGGCTCTTATTCAGTATGTCACTACTGAATGTGACAAACATATAGAAAGAGAAGATAAAAAGTTGGAAACTGAAAGAAGATTACAATTAGAATTTGAAGCTAAAAGATTACAATTAGAAGCTGAAGCTAAAAGATTACAATTAGAGGCTTATAGGGAGGCTAAACAGATAGAGGCTGATAAGAAGCTAAAAGATTACGAATAGAGGCTGAGGAAAGAAGACAGGTTGCTGAAAGGGAGGCTGACAAAGAGGAAAAGAGGTTGCAAAGGGAACATGAATTGAGGCTGAAAGAGCTTGAACTTCAAGGACATGTTTCAGGAAATGGAAGTAGCCCAACTACCTCTGACATGAGTGCAAGCCAGGGTGCCTCAAATGGAGACATGAACTTCCATTTGGATTCATTTGTGGAGAAAGAAGATGACATTGAGTCTTATCTCAGTAGGTACGAGAGATTAGCTACTAACTATGGCCTAGAGAAAGAGAAATGAAGCCTTAAGTTATCACATAAGCTGAGAGGAGCTTCTTATGAAGTTTTTACAAAACTAGGTAGAGAAGACCAAGAAGATTATGAAATCTTGAAGCAGGCATTGCTAGTCCGTTATGAAAAGAACTCAGAATTTTATAGGAAGAAACTTAGAACTGTCAAGCTACTTTCTGGAGAAACTTACCACCAGTTCTCTGCAAGATTAGAAACCTACTTGGAGAAGTGGACTTCTCTTGGGAAAAAGAAATGGTCATGATGGAGCAAGTAAGAGAGCCTATGCCTCCAGACATGAGAAAATTTCTTATGGAACAAGGTGCAGAGAGATTGGGGAAGATTCTAACAGTTGCTGAGAGATATCAAGCAGCACAGAAAGAGATAGCAGGAATTAAGAAGAAGCAGGTAGAAAATAGTAGGCCACCCCCAAACCAAGATGAGTATGAAAATAGGGACCAACCACATAGATACAAACAAGGTTATGACAGGCCTAAATATGACCAAAGAGACAGGATCCCTCAGGTACAGGATAAGAAACCCTACAGACAAGGTGATAGGTGTCTATTTGCAAAATTTGCAAAATGAGCAACCACAATACAAATGAATGTGGTATGAAAGTCCCTCCATATCACGCTGCATGCATGATAACAGTGGAAAAGGGCAGGAAGGAACCGACAGCAAGTTAGGTAGATCTCCAACATCCCCCATCTGTGAAGAAGTAACATGTAATGGCAATAAAATTATGTGCCTTTACGATTCAGGATTGGAATATGACTCAGTTGTGAGTGCGACTCTGGTGCACCCTGACCAGTATACCACAGACAAAGTGGAGATACAAGGGGCATTAAAAGGAACAGCCACCATGACACTTCCCGTAGCCAGAATAAATGTCAAAACTCGCTATGTGGAAGGAGTGATTAGTGCAGCAGTGTGTGATGATCCTAATTACCCGCTGGTGTTAGGAAGGAGATATGTCTTTCTAGGGAGCCCAATAAAACCTGTGATCATGGCAACACTCTAGGTCAGGTCAACCCCTAGGAAGGAGGAGGGAACACCACTTAATGTTCATCCTAAAAAGATGAAAAAGGCCCAAGCCAAAGATAAAACTTTAAAACCTTGCTTTAGCAAATTGCCAAACGGCCATAACCACCCAAAGAAAGGACAATTTTATAGGGATGATGGATTGCTTTACAGGAAAGCTGGAGCAGGACCCAATGGGCATAGCCAGTTAGTACTGCCAACTTCGTATAGGGAATAAGTTATGGAGCTAGCACATGTTGTACCAGACGGTGGACATATGAAAATTGGTACCACCTGTCAAAGGGCATCTGTAAACCACTATTGGCCAGGCATCGCTGAAGATATCAATCAGTATGTAAATGCCTGTGATCAATGTAGCAAGGTAAACTCCACACATGGAGAAAATCAACAGGACCTAGGAACTCATTGCAGGGAACATAGGCCTGAAAATAAACATAAACAGGTAGACATAGTGAATAGGCCAACACCTTCTCACACCCAGTCTTCCAGAAAACCAGTTACACTGGCAACTCTCCGTATTGTACCGAGAGTAAACATAAACATAATCCAGTCCACCCCTACACAAATGGGATCGAAATATTTGGAACTGGATAAAAATAGCAATGCGGTTACTAGGCCTGCTTTGCAAGCAACAAGACGGGGAATCCCCAAGAAAATAGGTAGTGGACATTTGGTGTGTGCTAATTTGGCAGCACAGCCAACATCCGCATATTGCCATTTACATTAACATGGTAAGAAAGGGGACCAATAACGGTGGTAGCTGGCCGGCCCTATACATAGTCCTTTGAAAGTATTTGAAAGGACATGGATTGAGATTTTATAGTATATTGTCATGCTAACGGGAGAATTGATTTCTTGGTGCAGGAAATTCATTTCCCCATATGAATCACATTACCTCGCCAGTGAGGTTTAGCTGAGGAAACCCCAGGTGAAAATGGACTCTGCCTGGATTTGGGAAATAATTTCAGTAACAGAGCCACTAGCGAATCTATATAAGGGTATTACCAGATCTCGTCAAGCCTGAGTTCAGACCATTGCTGGCTGTTCACATCTCGGAGGGGCACTATGAGTTCCATATGTTGCTTTTGAGTTGAAGAATACTCCGAGTGTTTTATCCAGGCTGATGAGGAAATTATTGGGTCCCTTACACAACTCAGCTATCACCAATTTTATAGATGAATTCCTCATAACTATTGGAACCTTGAGGAACATCTAACACCTCTGGACATGTCATTGAACCGACGCAGAGAAGAGAAATGGTGAATGCTGATTGATAATCAGCATTTGAAAGGCAGCAGCATCTGTGCTGTTTATTAACACATGCGGTGATTATCCTTGGATCGCAGAGGGTTGAGGCAGATTTCTTGAGTAGTGCCTACTTAAACTGACCCACCTGAAGGAAACCAGGATACCAGTAAGACAGGGTGAACCTCATTTTATGGTAATTCCGTGATTGTAAATATAGACAGGAAAGCTTCACCAAGTGGTTCACGCTTTTAAATGGGGGAGCTCTGTCGTGTTTTGGTCTGTCTTACACCACAGTCATATTTACTGCACGCAATACTATAGGAAAACGGACCGATACAAACAGCCAATGAAAACGCTCCTTTTTCTAGTGTGTATAAGGAAACCTTTTTAGGCGTAACATAGAGGCCCATTTTGTGTAAATGAAAGTACGAAGTTATTTAATTTCTTAAGAACTAGAGATGTTTAAAAGGAAAGATATAGATAGTTCAACAACGGGGATGTTACTTAAGAGGTAGGTGCAAAGACTTCTTCGAATAGTAGTTCATTTAAAGATAAAATCGTTTAAATTGACATCTATACATCAGCGTAGTCCTTAATTTAGTTAGTTAAAGTCTGCATAGATTTAAATGCATTTTGCTAACTAAACAATTATTAGATAGAACGGTAGAGATAAATTCACAGTATAATTCTAACTTTAAATGATCAAAATCGGTTCAGAATTTAGAGAGATAATAAATATTAAAAATTTTGCACATTGAACAAGCAGGCAAAAGATGCCTCGTTTTTAGATTCCTAACAACGGTTTTTGGCCGTGTTCTCCGATACGGGGGGAGCGACGGTATAAAAGTCCTTGAACTTGGTTGATTTGGAGCCACAACTTTTTGAAACACTAAGCGGTACAGAAGAGAGTGGCGAAAGTGTGCTGTCCAATACTTTGCCACTGCATCTGCATAGCAGACCTAAATACCTTTTCACAGTCTGTTACAGCTTATGTGTATTGCCTGAGGGTAAGAAAGAATATATATATATATATAGTAATGTGAAATAAATAATTAATATTTGAAATATAACTATATCATATTTAACTATGGTGGAAATGGACATTCCATGTTTATTTATTTTATCTTGTAAAAACATTTGAATTCTTTATCATTTTCCTAACCGAAAAGAGAAACGGTATAGGATCAATAAATTGTAAATATATATAATCAGTCTTACTTAATTATTTAAATTGAGTTAAGGTTCTGTTGGTTATATATATATCTATTACATATTTAATTAACTAATTAATCCCCTAGCAGAGTCAATACAAAAATAATAACCATTATTCAAGGGAGGATCTTGAGAGGTAGCACTTAGACCTTCAGTAACAAACACTATCATCATACTTGAAGGTTTATACAGCGTGACCCTACCTTTGATTGTCGATACACCCTTGCTTTTTCAGAGAAGGGGGTATTTCTTATAAGACCAGTCTCTTATCTGGCACTATCCTGGTATCATCTGATACATCTTTTTGTCCAGGATATCTTTCATTTAATAACATCTGAACCTCTCACGACAACTACTACACTACTACTACAACACTACTACTACATTACTACTACTACTACACTACCCTAGCACTTCTACTACCGCCACTACTACTACAACTACTAGTACTATTACTGTTAGTACTATTACTCTTGCAACTGCTACTGCTGCTACTACTACAGCAACAACTACTACTACAACTACTGCTACTACTGCTAATACTAATACTACTATTACTACTACAACAACTACTCCTGTTACTACTACAACTACTACAGCTACTGCTGCTCCTATTACTGTTACAACTGCTACTGCTGCTGCTGTTGACACTTCTACAACAGTTTTTCCTTTTATGCTTTCTACTGTGTCTTCTTGGCACAGTAACACCAAGATGCAGTTTACCCAACTGTAAAATCTGGTACACGGCTATGCTCTTTGGTTAGGGAAGGAAAAGGCAGAGAGGAAGAGAACTGGTCACTCCACCTAATAAAGCGGGACCAATTATGTGACGTCTCTAGCTCTTTACTCTCTATAGCAATATATGCTATGGGGGTCACCTTGAGTACCCCTACAATTACTGCTACCTAGCTTGCGTGCTACACTTGTATAAATTTAGCGTTTGGCATTGTTAATACAACACTAATAATAGCGCCTTCAGTCATAACTGACTATGGGAATACGCCCCTGAGATGACAGCCTTCAGCTACTTTTTTTTCCTGGTGTTCCATTCGACGTTTTCTCCTCTCTTCTGCTTGCCGTGAGAGCTTCTTTTCGCCCAATCTGAGGTGGCGCGGTAGAGAGCATCCCCACTTGGGGCGATCGGCAGCTTCATCCTCCCAGGTTGCTGGATTTATGTCCAGTGCCCCCATGTCTCTCTTGCACATCTTTGAACCTCAGCTACAGTCGGCCCGACTGTTGTATTTGCCATTGCCAGTTGTCCGCTGAAATTATCTTTCGTGATGCGACCATCTTCCATGCGGTGGACATGACCAAGCCAGTGTAGTCTGCACTTTCTAAGTGTGACGGTATTGCCTCCCCTGCTTTGCAGTAGTGGTCCAACAGTGGCCAAAACTCAAGAGTATCTATTATAGGCTTCAAGGGACTCTGTCTTTACACTAGATTACTCTTGACAGAAATGTAGATAGAAGAGTAGTAAAGCTTCTATCACATGGGAGGCTTCACAAGATATTCAGATAAGCGAAAACAATGCTGGCTGTTGCTGATAATATATATATATATATATGTTAGTTCACATGTTAGTAATAAAACATAGAATGAAAATGCACTTCTTACGCCAATCTTGGCTACAGACTTGTTGCTCAGATGAATAAAAGAGACGAGTCGGTCTCTTACAAGCGTCTGGGGGGGGGGGGTGTCTTTAATTTGACAATAGATTCCTTCTCTGACTCCGTGCGTTTCTTCAGTTTTCCTTAGTCCTGGTTTTCCTTGTTACAATGCTAGAGATTTTCTGAGATGTTGTTTGTAAGTCCTTTTGGAATACTCTGATACCAATAAAAATTCCGATAAAAGGAATTATGAATCTAGTCTTCACTCTGGCGAGGTCTGATGTTGTCTTGGCGAGCGTGAAATTCAGTGACATAAAACTGCGAAATGGTCAGACTATATTCCTATCTTCCCATGCGTTCGTATGTTATAAAGTTAAATAAACGCTCCAATCATATTCAAACAGGTCGGGTGTGGTTCTTTCAAAATATTTCCGACATGGAAAAATTTTGCAAAGGTCACGTCTCCCATATATGGTAATATGATGTCCGATGCCCTTGTGTACAAACTTCCAAACACACAACTGTCCATCAGAATATTGTGACCGTGTTTTTCTGACGTAATGACACAGGGACGGTCGCTAGTCACCTGTGTTTCGCCAGACAAACAAATCTGGTTCTATTCAGCACTCCTGCCCAACACAAGCTTGGATAAAGAAGCACCGTGGCTTGAAAAGATGGTCAGAAAGATTATGCGATAAAATATTGTCGCTGACCGTCTTATAACCTGGCGTAACTTAATACGTCTTCGTGCGTGAATGCGACACAATAAGATAAGAATTACTCTTGTAGCAAATACTGCCATAGGGGAGTTACGTGTTAGAGACTTTCTCCATGCTATGTCCAGCATAAAGAGTAAAATATATTAAAGGGACAAATGAAATGCCAAATAAAAGCGATCAGAGAGAAAAATGAAGAAGAAGAAATGATACTGCCGTAGGGCTGGAGGTGTGAGAGATCACACAAAAGAACAGGGACAGACATTTCGCCATACTAAGCAGTGTATACAGGCTTTGAAGGCCAGCACGTGACAACACCTCGACATTTGTTACTTTGTCCTTCCGCGAAGTACCGAGGACGTGGTGTAGACACCGTAGATGGAAGGTATTGAGCCTTTTTTCTTGCTTAGCATAGGTTGTCCATGTCTCACTTCCATAAAGAAGTGTGCTGGTGACACAGGCGTTATATACTGCAGCTTTGGTCTTCGTTATGAGTTTAGAGTTTCCCGAAACGCGTTGTGAGGCGGGCAAAGGTGGCTGCAGCTTTGCCAATGCGGCTGTCAATTTCTGTGTCCATAGAGAGTTTGTAGTTGATGGTAGAACCCAGGTATGTGAAGTGAGGCACCACAGTCAAATCATAGTTATGGATAGTGATAACTGGTGCAACATCCACATCCTGAACCAGCACATTTGTTTTCTTTAGATATTTTGTGAGGCTAAAGTCCGTGCATGCTTGAGTGAGGCGATTCTTCAAGCTCTGAAGCTCCTGTTGACTTTGAATGACGATTGCAGCGTCATCAGCAAATAACAAGTCTTTTATAGAGACTCTTCTGATTGTTAATACTACACTAATACTACAGCAACAATAGGACTACTGGTCCCTCAGACGATTAAGTTACAACTAATATAACTTTACTTTATCTCTCACTGAGTTACCACCTTGTCAGTTCTATTCATTCGGGACCAGAACCTATCTTAATTACCTATCCAAAATCTACGACAGAATGGGTCGCTCGTTTACGGGAGTTTCTTCTTCTTCTTCCTCGTTCGTCCTGAAAAGGACGTTGGTTGCGTTGTGTCTGTTTACAGCGGAGCTGCGATATCTGCGCCTTTCGGTCGACACATCCGACTTCAGCACGACATTTTTGGAACCGGGTTTGCCTTCCCTCTTTGAGTAGGGTCTTGGTCAGCTCTGGTTCGCTGACCCTGACGCAAGCAGTCAAGCTATGAGTCGCTGACTGCATTCTCTATTGCTGCGTCTTTGGGTCCCGTTTACGGGAGTTTGAGCTAGATCTCGAACTAGTACTACAGAAAGGGTGCGAATTCTTTAGATTTGTCTTTTCTAGTACGGCAGATTGACTTTGTTTCCAAATTTGGATCTAGTCTGTATCTAGATAACAGACTAAAATCAGATAAAATCTTTTATAGTCTAGATAGAGCAAGAGTGTGGTTGTCTCGTGAGTTTAAGTAACATTAATAATAATTATCCCCTAGACAAACGTTCTGTTTATTGGCTTGCTGACCACATACATATATCAATTGTTTTTTCCACAGCATTGTTAGAGTATAAACAATTAGATTTAGAGGGTGATCTTTGTCGGATAGATGTTATGTAATGATTTTGTAATACAACGCCGCTGGTAGAGCGTGATTGTCTGACAATCACCAGGTTGTTTTTTTTTAAGCAGCGGTGTTTGAGCTAAGCGAAGACGTGCGTTCTGACGGAAACGTCAAGTTAATAGCCTCCCTCACCCTAACTGACTTCAGGGGTGGACTTGTAGCTGGACTTCAAAATTAAGGGATTTTTTTTTTCTCCTTAAATTTTTGAAATAATTTTTGTTTTGTTTCCACTGTAGTAACATAGTTTTTGTCAGTTGATTAGTCTGATCTACCATTTATTTGGCGTAGTCGTCTGCATTAGGAGCCTAGTTGCCAGATAATAGCAGCGATAGATTAGATAACTGATAACAAGGAGGAGGTATCTCAGTTAAATTACAGAATATATTTTCTGTACTTTTCTCGTAATTGGTAGGGAACCAGTGTATCCTTTTTCTTCCTTCTTTCTCGGGTAAGTCTCAGTCAGTTATTGGCAATGGCTGAGCTTGCAAATCTTAGAGCCGTGCTAAGAGAGGAAGCAAGGGAAGAGGGATTACAAGGAGAAGAAGCAAATGCGTTTGTCAACGAAGAACTTGACAGATATGATGCGGAGAAGAAAGAAGCAGAAGTTATGGAGAAAGAGCGAGAAGCGCGTCAATTACAGCAGAAGAAGATTGAGGAGGAAATGGAAATTCGCAGGGCGAACGAAAGAGAGAAGGAGGGACAGCATGAACTGGCGCTTAAGACTCTAGAGGTCCAAAGTCGTGGTGCTGCCTCTACCTCCACCAACGGAGACTCTCTACCTCAATCACAGCTAACTGATCAATCCAGTACTCAATCTCCTCAGCTAGCAGCTATGTCTTTTGCCCTTGAATCATTCCCAAGCCCCAATGAGAAAATAGACTGTTATCTAGAAATATTTGAGAGGATGGCAAATCTGTACGGTTTAGAAAGGTCGCGTTGGTGTTTGAAGCTTTCTCAGGCTTTAAAAGGCTCTGCATATGATGCGTATGTAAAACTGGGAAGCAGCCACCAAGACAATTACGACATGTTGAAGAAGGCTTTACTTGAGCGTTTTGAAATAAATGCTCGCAAATTTTTGCAACTGTTCCGTAACAGCAGAAAGGAAAGCACTGAAACTTTTCACCAGTTCTCTTCTCGTCTGAAGGGGTACTTGACAAAGTGCCTCGAGCTTACACAGCTTGCCTCTACCCATGAAGGACTTGAGGAGTTCGTCGTAACCGAACAAATAAAGAACTTTGTCAAGTTACACCCGTAGATTTCTGGCTGAACAAGGCGCAGAAAAGCTAGAAGACATTTTGGAAAAGTCGGAGCGATATCACAATGCATTGGCCGAACTGCCAGGCATAAAACGTAAACCGACAGAAGTGCCTTCTCGGAAAAATAATCTAGAACAGTCTTCCCATTCTTCTCAACACCATAACCACAGAGAAACTGTACCCCAGAACTCCCCTCCGGAAAAATCTAAATACTATAAAAACAGGTACCCCACCAACAACAAGAATTCTGATCAGCCAAATCGTCCAGCGTGGCAGCGCAGCCAGAGAGGACAGGGTGACAAAGGGAAAACCCCTGCGCACGGAACTTCTGATCAGAGCAAGCACACCGGGCCTAATCGCATCGGATGCTTGCAAACAGCCTCGCAAGGAAGAATTAGTGTCAGTGATTCTCAGCCTGAGGGGGAGAGGCCCTCAACGCGAGGTACTGTTATTTTGAACGGGACTTCAACATATTGTTAGTTTGATACAGGGTTGTCCTTTGATTGCATTATCGCAAGACACTTGGTCAAACCCGGTCAAGAGACAGAAGAAACCGTCAAACAATGTGGAGTTTTTAAAGGAGATGCACCCATGACGCTTCCCATCGCATTGGTGAAAATACACTCTGATTTTGTCAGAGGTGTGATCAAAGCGGCTATTATGGATGACCCGATCTACCCAGTCATACTTGGCTGTAGATATGTGTTTATTGAGAGACCGAAAGAGCCAATTGTGGCAGCAGTAACCACAAGAGGGCAAACCAAGAAGGAACGGGAGCGTGCGCCAAATTTGTTACCTAAGGAACTAAAAGAGGCGCAACAAAAGGACCCTACCTTGGAGCCCTACTTTAGGAAACTGCCCATGGCCAAGGACCCCAGACACAACGGGGACATCTTTTCTAAGGATGGCGTACTATATCGTAGAACGGGCAACTCTGAACAAGGGCATAATCAGCTCCTAGTACCGAAACAGTAAGAGACCAAATCTTAGAAATGGGGAACTCTCTTCCCTTTAGCGGACATATGGGACAAAGCGCCACTAAACAGCGAATATCGACTCACTATTGGTGGCAAGGAATGAACACTGATATTATCAGATATGTGAAATCCTGCGCCAAGTGCCAACGTGTGGCACCCAAGCACTGGACACCCGCAGTTCCCATGGGTGAAATTCCAGTAGTGAGGACACAATTTGAACGGGTTGTAATCGACATTTTAGGACCCCTAGAAAGGACTAAAAGAAGGCACAGGTTTGTCCTGACCTTAGTCGACACATGCACTTTGTGGGCAGAAGCTATACCGCTAACATGCACGGATTCCAAGCATGTCGCAGAAGTCCTGGTGCAGATATTTACACGGTTGGGATTCCCTCAACAAGTTTTGACGGATAACGGATCCCAATACCGTAACCTGTTAATGGAGGAGATTGTTAAGATCTTGAGGAACCAGCACATCTACACAAGCCCTTATAATCCGGCAGGAAGTGGGTTAGTAGAACGTGTTAACGGAAGCTTCACTATGATGTTAAGTAAACTGGGACAAAAGAAACCTGAAGATTGGGACCTTTTCATTCTTGCAGCCTTATTCGCCTACAGGGAAGTCCCACAGGCCTCTACAGGTTTCCCACCAGCTACTCTTTTATTCGGCAGACCTATAAAGGGGCCGCTAGAAGCCTTACTTCGGTCCCTGACAGACCAGAAGGCTGACGAGACAGTCGTCTCAGCCAGTAAATATGTTTCGGAGCTAAAGGAAAGGTTACAGCTAGGATGGGATCTGGCAACAACCAACCTTAAGAAAGCACGCGCCAAGCATGCTAAACGATATAATAAAGCAGCGAAAGAGAGAGAGAGAACTACAACCAGATGAGAAAGTTTTGTTGTTACTGCCAACCGGAAGCAACAAACTACGCATCGGATGGCAAGGGCCGTTTACCGTCCTTAAAAAGATCTCAAGAACTAACTATCAGATCTCTATTAAAGGAAAGGAGAAGGTCTACCATGTAAATCTGCTAAAAAAATACTTGGAAAGACCGATGCCGTCCTCCGAACATTTCTTGGCGGTCACCATAGCTACCGAAGATGATGAAGATGACGATAGTTGCATGGAATATCCATTGCAACAAACGGAATCTTTCAAAGACGTAAAATTCGGTGACACTCTCTCTGAAGCACAACAGACAGAAACGAGGGCGCTACTGAACCAGTACACAGCAGTTTTAACGGACATACCTGGGCAAACACATCTCGTAGAGTTCGAGATGACACTGACAAACGAGTCAACTGTTCGAACCAGAGTTATCCCTATTCCGTATGCTAAAGCTGATACGCTACGAGAAGAGATAGGAAAGATACGTAAAGCAGGAATTATTAGTGAGTCTACATCTCCCTATAGTGCGAGCGTAGTGCTGTTGCAGAAGCCCAATAAGGAAGTTCGGTTGTGCATCGATTACCGTCTACTTATCACTGTAACGGAATTCCAGCCGGAACCTCTACACAGCACTTCTGAGCTGTTTAGCAAGCTAAGCAAGGCACGTATTTTCTCCAAAATTGACCTCAGTAAAGGTTATTATCAAATACCAGTCAAGGAGAAAACTAAGCCTTTGCTAGCTTTCAGCACCAGTGAAGAACACTATACGTTCAACGTGATGCCATTCGGGTTACATAACGCACCGGGAGTCTTCACAAGGATGAAAAAGCTTTTAGAACCATTGCACAGTCCGCATATCCACAATTTCATGGACGATATACTAGTTGCAATGGATACCTACGAAGAACATATTGCTACGGTTGCTATGCTCCTCAAGAGACTACAGGAAACTGGTCTCACAGCTAGACCTAGCAAATGTTTAATCGGCTTCGAAAAGCTTGACTTCCTGGGGCATACCATTTCTCACGGTTCCATGTGGCCAGTTGCTAAGAACGTAGAGAAGATACGTGTAGCAAAAAGGCCAAGAACAAAGAGAGAAACACGATCGTTCCTATCACCGTGTGCATATTACCAGAAATTCATCAAAAACTTCAATGGTTTAACTGCACCCCTTACTGACCTTACAAAGAAGGGGCGACCGGAGAAAGTTATCTGGGATTCGATGTGCGAAAACGCTTACATCACGCTCAAGGAACAGCTGTCTGAATATCCAATTGTATGATTACCTGACATTACCAAACCCTTTATATTACGGGTCGACGCATCGGGTCAAAGCATCGGGTCAACTCTGCTTCAAGCAGGCGACGATGATCCGAACCGGCTATTCCCAGTGGCATACGGCAGTCGTAAATTGAATAAAGCAGAACGAAACTATTCCACTGTGGAAAGAGAATGTCTGGCACTGGTTCATGGCATAAGGAGACACCATGAATATCTGTACGGAGTATCATTCACGGTGCAGACGGATCATGCTCCACTGGCGTTTCTTGGGGCAAATAAGGAAGATAATGCGCTGGGCATTGTTGTAAGCGTATATTCCTTTAAAGTAGAATATATCCCAGGAAAGGAAAACGTAGGAGCAGACTTTATGAGTCGGAATTGGACCACCAAGGAGGAGGAGGATGAGAGTGAAGAAAACAGTCACCCGGAAGCGACGGATATAGGTAACTTTTTTTCATAAAATAGACATGAAATGGTTTATATCTTCAAGCCGGGACGTACTGTGACAGAGATTATGTAAATAGATTACATGTATCCACACGTTTTGCTCCCACCTGGCTTTCACCTTTGCTTCCTCATTAGTATGCATGGTTAGTTAAACGCAGAACCCCTACACTTCTATATCTGTCAAACTCATAATTGTAGTCACACCTATTTTTCTTTTCTCTATTGTCTTACAGGGACTAGGAATGTTTATAAACACACCGATTAACTAGTCCACGACGGGACAGGTAACCGCTAGCGAGTAAGAGCCGTAAACTGAATTATCGCGCGAACGATTGGGCAATCGGTGAAATAGTGACAGATCAGACTGAACGCTTGTAGGAAGAGAACGGGTCGTCTATTTGTAAACCAAGGGCGATAAGATTATAGACGTACTTTCGTTCATCAGGGGACTTAAGCGAATGAAGAAAGATCAGGGGCGGATAACCAAGTTACCGACCGCATCGTTCGTTCGTGAATGTAATTAAGCTACGGAACGAGGGAGATCAAAGAGACAATTTGCTCGTGGGACAACGTATGTTGGCGGCGTAAGTGTGAAATAAAACTTTCATTCAGAAATCGACCGCAGTTTTTCCCAAAAATACGGGCAAGGCGTGATATCTCGCAAGTACTAGCGAATTTATACCAAATTCATATATATACCACATTGACTCCAGGTAAATGCGAGCATGAAGTGTTTGCTTAAGATTGCATAATTACATCCGACTCGGCAGGAAAAATGTAAGAAGTTGTAACGTATACATTACCAACATTTGTCGAATGTAGTAACTCCATATACGGAGGATGACTGTCTGAAATTTTCAAACGCATGAGTCATACGGAATACTGCATGAGGAAAAGTTTTCATAATATGAACTTTGAATGTATTGGCTGGCTTCTGAGACGCCAATAAACAACCGCGCTGATTGGAAGTTTGTCAGAAAACGCCAGGTGGAGGGGGCGGGAACTTACGATATAACGTAGGAAAAGTTTGACATACGGCGCTGCATTCCAGAAATCGTCACAAGTAGACATCTAGGACCTTACCACAGGAAAGAATAGAGTTGGATTCTAAATTTTTAGGAACGGAAAAACGTATTAGAGCATCTTTTATCCACTGAAAAGAAAACTCGCCAATATTAATACGGAACCGGACTCATTCAGAAACTATTCACAAGTCACAGAGGAATTCTTGAATATGAAATAATATCCCAGTCGTGAGTTCGAGGCATCTGTGTTGAGTTGCCAAGACTATTTACTTGAGCAAGACGTCTAAGATTTGCCTAGTTACTAGGTTGGTGGTACGGATTGGAGAGACCATTTGAGGTTCTACCCACGTTACCAGCGGTACTAGTCTGTGGTTTGAAGCTTGAGATCGACACGTGAAATCTACATCCCATGGACGGTGAAGATTCCTGCCTTGACCGGAAGCGGTTACCTCCAGAATCCTTTGGAGACGTGCCCTTGCCACAGAGACGAAGTGACCGAACCAGCCGCACCAACATTTCAGCAATTTGGAAGCTAAGTCAAAAGTTTAACAGGCCACATCACAAGACTATATTTTCATCTCCAAACCGAGATGTATGATGAACCATAATTTCTCACAATTAACATTTCATATTTATTTACATTTGTTTCAAAGTAATTGACCATTAAATTTGTTTATGTTGATTTTGCACATTCATAGTTGAATTAATCATTACAGAGAGAAAGGCATATGTATGATCCAGAGCCCCTAGTATATGTTCATTAATATATATTCATATCTATATCGAGCTAATAAAAGGAATTTCGCTGAATTAAATCAGCTTGGGGCTTGAACGAGCAAATAATTTATATCCATCTTCACAAAAGGCGGCGTGTCATATACAAAGTTAACGTGCTAAGACTCATTCAGCATTGTTCTTGACTTCTGAAATATCCTGTAAAGACATAGAAGCAACATTATCCTTCTATCTACAACTCTGCCAAGAGTAATCTTGTGCGAAGGTAGACACCTTTGAAGATCCAGTTTAGATACTCTAGGTTTTAGCCACTGTTGGACCACTACTGCAGAACAAGGTGAGGCAACCCGTGACATACACCAAGATATCATCATCCACTACCTGCTCTCTATGGAGCCTGAGGCAACCTCTGCTAATGGGTCTTTAAGAGGAAACCCAAACAAAGCATTCACCAGCTCTTGCAATGGTGGTTCATGTGTCGCGTTATTTACAGTGATGATGTTGCCAGCCTCATATGCCATTATAGATGCACAAGCAAACTGTACCTGTAAAAAAGTGCAAAATATGAAATAATAAAATACATATTACAATTTACCCCGAGTTGGGCGAATTAAGACAGATGTTTTGCACAGGTAACGTCCGAATATTGTCGGGCAACTGATTTATGATGTCTCTTTAGGTGAGTTAGGTGTCTAACTTTTAGGACTTGAACTAGGGTCATAGAACTAAAGCATAAAGTGAGATAGCCGGGGCTACTTTCTTCTACTCATAGAATTCACTTTCGGTCCTTTGGCCTGTCCTATATTTGGGTCTTGATACACTGTTTTCCTGGGTGTCTGATTTCTCATTAAAGGAATTCGAAGTAAGTGAAGTAATCTTGCAGGGCGCTAGATTTTAACGACCATTCTCGCGTATCTGGCTATCTCGCTTTGGGACGAGAAGCTCAGTCAAGAGCAGCCTATATTTGCATCTCAAATGCCAAACCAATGATAGCTAACTTGCTGATTTTGGTAGGGGTCTATCCCCCGTTACCCTCGTTCATCTAGAATATCGACACCATAAACTAGTGTTCTGTGCATGTCATTTACAAATTCCTGCGTGACTCACAAGGTGTGATTTTTCCAAATTCACTGCCATATAAGGTATTGCCTCTTCCGTTTGTTTTTAATCATTTTTACCAACTCACTACTTCTTAAATCAATTACTGATAATCGCGGTCAATGTTGTCATTTTATCGTAATTATCCATTACAGCAAATCTGAGCTGAAACGGATACGTCTTCTTCTGTGCTCCAAAAATCACATTCGTTACCTTGTCTTACTCTGTCACCAGATTGACATTTACCGTATGTTTTTGGGCATGGCATAAGCAAACTTTAACAACTTTCCAAGCTACAACCTGGTTTATCTTCTATCTCCCCAGACAGAAAGTCGGAGGTAATAACAGGCCGAGCTAGCAGGTGGCCATTCCACTCCTACGCTTAATCCGTGCAGTTACTGTCTAGACGGAAGTGTGTTATGCAATCGTACACAGACACTTCAATCTACACTCATTATGGTTTCAAATTATAGTCAGCGATCAAAACAATTACTAAGGGATGGTCAATTAGGCCCAGGCATGACAAGAAACCTTAAACTATGAAGCGAAACAATAAATATTGTACCAGGGGAGAAAAAGGAAAGGTTACAGCACATGAGAAATTAAAGGATGGTACAGGAAAATGTAACAATCGAGATTGTTTCATTACACCCCACAACTTCCTGTCTCTATTATTTTATATTGATTCAGTTGTTGACTGTTTTCCATACCACAACGTCAAACTGTCTAGTGTCATCTCTCTTTATTGTTCTGTATCTCTTTTTCCTTCAATCTTTTACTGTTGTCGCGATATATTCCAGCTTTTTCCTTCAATCTTTACTTGTTGTCGCGATATATTCCAGCTTTTTCCTTCAATCTTTACTGTTGTCGCGATATATTCCAGTTTTCTTCTAATAACATCCCCGAGAACGTGCATGGCGTTGTCCTAACGTTATTAATAAGCTTCCCTTGTACACTGGCAAGCGACATAGAGAAACATACAATTGATGTGATCTCACAACATACTGTATGTGATTATTCTTCTTCTTCTTTGATCCTTAGCCGCCGACCGTCAAAGCAGTCAGTGACCATTACGCCTGGTGGCGTCTTGTAGGGCAACAACAAATTGATTCCACTCTGCTCGGTCGGCGGCCATCCTTCGTACAGTGCCCCAACTCTGGTTCATTCTTTGCATCTCAGCCTCCACAGTCCTCCGCCAAGTTGTTTTTGGTCGGCCTCTCTTTCGTTTTCCTTCAGGGGTCCATAGCATAGCTGTTCTTGTGATGGCATCGGGGTCTCTTCTGAGTACATGGCCAACCCAGCTCCAGCGTCTGCCAGCTATGATGGTGTGCATGTCCTCTTGCTTGCTCCGAGTAAGCAGATCTTGGTTGGTGATGGTATTCGGCCAAAAGATTCGGAGATTGGTATGTGATTATACCGGGTTATTAAACATTTACTTCCTATTTTTACATTCTTTCTACACTCCTATCCAAGTAATTTTACACATTAATTTTACAGGTCAACTTGAAATCTGGCCTGCTCATCGTCTGATTTCATAGCAGGCAGCATTTTATTGCGGTCTTTGGTAATTAGTCATTCGTCATTTTAGACTTTTTATTTTTATTTGTTTCTGGGAAAAAATAATAGAAAATGAAACTTATTAGTCAAATGCAGATATTTGTGTATTTATATATTTGTTTAATTTATATCCAGTATAAAATGAAGAGTATTTTATGCAACAATTCTTTGTCATTGGAAGTAAGAAAGAGAGTTCTTCATTGTTATATAGAACCAATCCTGACATATGGGAGTGAGTCATGAACAATTAGTAAACAAATAGGGAAGACACTAGAGGCAACAGAGATGTGGTTTTACAGAAGAATGTTAAAAATACCATGGACAGCCAAAAAGAGTAATGTGGATGTCCTGAAAGAGGCCAATGCACAAAGGAAACTTATTTCACAAGTTAGAAAGAAGCAATCCACTTTTTTGGGCATGTTATGAGAAGAGGACAGCTGGAATATATCGTAACAGGTAAGATTGAAGTCTGAACTTCAAAAATTTATTTCTCAATGTAGTCTCCGTTATTTGTTACAGTTTTTGTCCATCTTCTCACAAGGGCATGTATCCCCGCACGGTAAAAATTTGTGTCCTTTTTCCTAAATCATTGGCGTACGGCGCGTTTAAGGGTCTCGGTGCCCTCAAAGTGATGTCCGCGAAGATCTTCTTTCAGTGGTCCAAACAGATGGATGTCAGAAGGTGCAAGATCGGGACTGTAAGGGGGATGTGGTAATAATGTCCAGCCAAATTCTGCAATCGCATCAATGGTGCGTTTAGCGGTGTGTGGCGTGGCATTATCGTGCAACAGTAGTGCAGTTCTCTGATCTTTTAATGGGTAAAGTCGCCGAAGACGACCTCTAAGCTTCTTCAAAGTTTCAATGTAACGGTCTGCATTCACCGTGTTTCCCTGTTCCAAGAAGTCGAGAAGAATCACACCCTTTTCATCCCAAAACATGGAGGCCATAACTTTCCCTACAGATGGTGAACTTTTGAACTTCTTTCTTGTCGGCGATGTTGTGTGATGCCATTCCATTGACTGCCTCTTGGATTCTGGTTCAAAACAATGAACCCAAGTCTCATCACCTGTCACAATATTCGATAAAAACTCTTCTCCTTCAGTTTCGTAACGGTGCAGGAGGTTGATGGCTATGGTTTTCCTTGTTTCTGTATGTCTGTCTGTCAACATTCTGGGTACCCACCGTGCACAAACTTTTGAATAACCCAGGTCTTTAATGATGTTCTGGACACTGCCTTTACTAATGGACAACATGGAAGAAAGTTCATCCAGTGTTACCCGACGGTCACCACGAGTGATGCCATCAACTCCATGAATGTTGTGTGGAGTCACTGCGGTAGACGGACGGCCAGTCCGCTTTGCGTCAGCCATTGAGGATTGACCTACTTCAGCTTCGTCACAACGATGTACCCAACGTCGGACAGTGCTAACATCCACGGTTGAATCTCCATAAACATTCTTCAAACGTTCGTGGATGCGAATTGGGGTCTCGCCTTCAGCATTGAGGAATTCTATGACATAACGTTTTTCACCCATTTTAAAACTGTTGCAGTGGTGCCACCTGTTACTGAAACAGGTTGGTAATGCTATACAGTGCAGAAGAGTGTTTGAGGAATCCTGCTAAATTTACAAATTGCACACCGATGCAGTATTTACATACATAAAAAATAGGAGGCATTAGTTTTTGACCTTCCCTCTATATATATATATATATATATATATATATATATATATATATATATATATATATATATATATATATATATATATATATATATATATATATATATATAATATATATATATATAATATATATATATATATATATATATATATATATATATATATATATATTGCTTTCCTACTTCTAATGACTGAATAAACAATTATTTGTTTAATTTAAAATAACGTACAACAAATTTAATAGTCAATTAGTTCAACAAGTTAAAATACGGATTAAATGGGAGTGAAAGGTAAATTAAATTTTTTCTCACAGAGGTTGGATCGGGGCGCTATCAATGTCCGTGTTTTGCTGTTGCCTGTGACAAAAACAAACTTAACTTCAGATGAGTCCTGCAGCTGTGGTTCATCAATTCTGTGATGACGGAAGCCTTCTCCACACTCTCTTCCATTGTAGGCGGTTAAGGTGGATACTTTTCCCTCACAATAGCGGCGTGAATACTACAAATCGTCTGATGGCTTGTAACCACGAACTTTAGACAAATAGAAATAAATAAATGCCTGCTAAGTACATTTGTTCGCCGCAAACTAACAGGCCCATTGTCATGCGCTCCACCCACCAATGTTAACCTCTCAGAAGAATTAAATTCCCGAGCACACAGTGTAACTCAGGGAATATGATGAAAGTGAAAGTTATTGACTAGTGTCTAGCCACACAAGTAAGCATAAAATGATTCTCCCTTGCCACTGGAAATATCTATCAAAAAGGAATAAGTGACTATCTCCTATAATCCAGAGTTATTACCTGCATCTCACTATTCAGTTTTTAAGTGAACAATCCACACCTGATATTATCTTACAGAAATGACAGTTAATTTAGCCTATTCTTAACCCATGATAAGCGTCTGTGGACTGATTCTACGCCTATTATCTGTTATTGTAAGTTTAACATTTAACCCATGATAAACCGTAACAGTTTAAGCACCCTTACTAGGCCGTAGACAGCGCTACCTTATCACTGAGCTAAATTACTAGGAGAAGTCCTCAGAAATGAATTCACTTTCCTAACAGATATATAAAAGCTAACATGAATATATCATATTATAATAAGATATGTCAACTCACCCCGAAAATGACTAGAACATAGGCAAACACATTCTAGTACTGTGTTAAAGTTTGCCTTATCTCATGATGGTCATCTACGGGCCAGGAATCTTCTACGAGTGTGTTTGACGTAGTAAAATTTCAAGTCTTATAGCTTACAAACCATTCTACCCAGGACTCAAAGGGTACTAGCCGCTCGTGATCAAACGTTTTAAAGCGACCAGAGAAATTCTCCTGTTCGGACCACAGAGGGTACCCGCCGCTAACGAACCGTTTCTTTCACAGAAACCGTCTTTGGCTCGTTCTAACACTTTAAGCGTAACAGACGTTCTTCTGATCAGGCCAGGTGTGCTGACGTAACATTATCGTTCGCTGACCGCTGCAGGCTCGAACGTAAACAACCTCGAGTGGGGTTTGAGAAGGAGAAAACAATTGGGCCACACAGGTAGCAAAGCAAAGAGAAACAAAATGTGTAGGAAAACAGAACATTAAAGAGTAATAACATTGAGACGAGATGGAAAAATAAATTAAGTCACTGTCTACGTGACAAGTTGCCCCCTTTTTAAAGTGCGTGAAACACGGACTAAATGACAGTAATTTATCTTTTCCATAGACGTCCATTACATGTCATTGAACATCCTAAAATCATAATACAAATTCGTTTCCAACTTCTGTCAGTACTTAGCTATTGAGAGGATTGGTTACTATCATTAGAATGAACACCCTCCCTTGGTACAAATGAAAGCTAGTAACTGACTATCTGTAGCTTCTTATCTCAGATTAAAGAGCTACTCCTGAAAAAAAATTAACCCTTAAAATTTTTTTTTCTGACTTTTACAACAATAGTCGTCAGATTAGTCAACCAAAAACTCAGCAGTGTTACCATCAACCTTTACCAGCTGTGTCATGTGTAACATGAACAATAAATGTAACTTAATATTTATTAATGCTGTGGAGAAAAATACGCTGTTCAGACTTCCTCCAAAAGAAGTAGTTCGATATGTCTAGGGGAAAGAAATTCCTATAATCTGCCGAACACTAAACTCTAAGAATCAGAATAGAATCTTGTGAGAGATTCATCCTCGGAACGAGCACATATTAAATGTCGTACTAGATGCGTTCAAGAATCCAGCACCGGCCCACATTAATGTGTGCATCAAATGTAGCTCAAAATATCCCGGCGAGCCCGTCATTTGTCGTGGTTGAGTTGGAGTGTAGAGTATTTGTCGAGTTGGACAACAGTAGTGAAATCGACAAGGGATAGTGGACTGACAGAGTTATAGATTACACACACAGAAAGGTGTAAATAGGAGATGGACTTGAGACAACCTGGAAGAAGATTTATCAAATGATCTCTCTCTCCAGGCCTCAACTCACTTTTACTGTCTAAGCATCTCCTGCTCTCACTCTTTTCTCTTATCATACATAGAGATTATAGTAAAGAGCTAAAAACAAGTTACTTATGGATGGAAAGATCGTGAACAGAGTATTAATAAAGGTGTAAACTTTATTACAGAAGAAAAAGCATGGAATTAATGCATATCATCACAACAACATAAAATTACATCAATAATCATCAATAACCAAAATATGCAAAATACACCAACAACCACACACACACCACCATTCATAAAACCTGTAGAACACAGAGAGATGAAATAACTGAGTGTCAGTCCGTCCGCTTTCGGGACCATATGAAATAGCTCCAGTAAGTGGTTTTTTCGTACACATCCTCCATGGGTGATGGAATTAACCTGAATAAAATCACTGTATAGGCGCTATCATTGATGATTCCTCCCTAATTGAGCGAGGTGGTCTGGAAGACTCTATTTATCTCCTGCTGATCGAATAAACAAACTGAGCGACAGCCTGTCCGCGGTCGTGGGACCAAAAGCTAGCTCCAGAAAGTGTATTACTTGTAGATCCTTCGTGAGGGACTAGCCTACAAAACTTTCCTTGTTGGTGCTAAACGTTGGTGACCTCTAATGGCGTGAGGGGGGCTGGAACTCTGTCTATATTTCTTGCTGGCCAAATAACCGAACTGAGCGACAGCCTGTCCGCGGTCGTGAGACCAAATGCTAGCTCCAGAAAGTGTATTACTTGTAGATCCTTCGTGAGGGACTAGCCTACAAAACTTTCTTTGTTGGTGCTAAACGTTGGTGACTCTAATGGCGTGAGGGGGGCTGGAACTCTGTCCATAGATGGCTGCTCATACGTGCGAAGTTCTACATAATCCAAAAATAAGCCATGGGACGAAGTCACTTGAGGACAACTGATCCCAAGGCGTGCTTATCCGGCGCTAGAATAGGCTTTAAATCCGGTTTTGGCTGGTTGACTGTGGCTTGGCTGAGTGCCCCGTTTAGGCATACAGAGACTGGTGAATGGAATTCTGCTATATATGCTGGGCTGATTTATGTGCTGGAAGCCGTACTGCTCTGACTGGTAATCCAATAGGCGAGTAGGAAACTACTACTGCATTAGATGATTTCAGATTTAGCGTTGGCTCGTGGCATTGCGTGAGCTTAACTCCCGTGAGAGGGAAATGGCGTTGACAAAGGGTTGTTGTTTCAGGTATGGCTGTGACACTCGTGGGGCTAGATATCCTCAGAATCCCTCTAGACCGAAGAGACGGTGACATTCTTCGTCTGACTGGAAACTAGACTAGCAATTCGGTATCCCCTGAAACTGAGACCGAAAAGAGACACCCTTTTACATCAAGCAAATAATAAATCACACTTACTTTATACAGAACGTTTCGCTCCACTATGGGATTAAATTTATTGTAGTTATTGCTATGATAGTTTAGGGCTGTCTTTAACCATGTCTCCTGTTCTTTAAAAATATCAATTATCAAAACGCGCCCGCATAGGCTTAATATATTTTGTACACCCATGTACCTGTCAGTAAATGTTCTGACATCGAAAAACTACTTCTCTTCTTCCAACTAAACATACAGCTGAATGGATATGCTTATTCATCTTACAACATTAAGTGAATTTACATAAACAGATTACAGCATTTGAAATTACATAGATAAATCATATGTCCCTTTTGGGGAAACAAAATATTAATATCCCACAAAATGAGTACAAAGAAAATGCAATGTTCTTGCTATAATAATACAGTTGTGGCTAAATCATAAGATAGAATTATATCTATGCCTGGTGACTGCTTTCTGTGAAAGTTATGGACTAGTGCCTAGCCACACAAGTAAGCATAAAATGATTCTCCCTTGCCACTGGAAATATCTATCAAAAAGGAATAAGTGACTATCTCCTATAATCCAGAGTTATTACCTGCATCTCACTATTCAGTTTTTAAGTGAACAATCCACACCTGACATTATCTTACAGAAATGACAGTTAATTTAGCCTATTCTTAACCCATGATAAGCGTCTGTGGACTGATTCTACGCCTATTATCTGTTATTGTAAGTTTAACATTTAACCCATGATAAACCGTAACAGTTTAAGCACCCTTACTAGGCCGTAGACAGCGCTACCTTATCACTGAACTAAATTACTAGGAGAAGTCCTCAGAAATGAATTCACTTTCCTAACAGATATATAAAAGCTAACATGAATATATCATATTATAATAAGATATGTCAACTCACCCCGAAAATGACTAGAACATAGGCAAACACATTCTAGTACTGTGTTAAAGTTTGCCTTATCTCATGATGGTCATCTACGGGCCAGGAATCTTCTACGAGTGTGTTTGACGTAGTAAAATTTCAAGTCTTATAGCTTACAAACCATTCTACCCAGGACTCAAAGGGTACTAGCCGCTCGTGATCAAAAGTTTTAAAGCGACCAGAGAAATTCCCCTGTTCGGACCACAGAGGGTACCCGCCGCTAACGAACCGTTTCTTTCACAGAAACCGTCTTTGGCTCGTTCTAACACTTTAAGCGTAACAGACGTTCTTCTGATCAGGCCAGGTGTGCTGACGTAACATTATCGTTCGCTGACCGCTGCAGGCTCGAACGTAAACAACCTCGGGTGGGGTTTGAGAAGGAGAAAACAATTGGGCCACACAGGTAGCAAAGCAAAGAGAAACAAAATATGTAGGAAAACAGAACATTAAAGAGTAATAACATTGAGACGAGATGGAAAAATAAATTAAGTCACTGTCTACGTGACAACTAGGAAATTGCATCTGGAGTGCATGAATAGTGATTTGCCTGAATTACAATTAAAAAAGGTACATAAATCTCACAAGATAATATGTTACACCTTAGGCACATGTGATGTAATCATCACCCATTACTCATCACTACTCCCGTCGGAGTCTGGGGTCGCTCTGCTGTCGGGTTTCCCGAACGACTAGTCAGAAACAATCACCAGCTCTTGCAGTAGTGGTTCATGCATATACTATGTTCATATGTCGTATATAACTACTTAGCAAGAAACCAGTAGAATTTACATTAGTTAATACATTGTTTACACTTACCCCAAAATTGTGGGAATACACAATCTCCTTGCACAGATTTAGACTGGACGCAGCTCTGTATTAGATGCTTCGAAATCACTTTGGTCTGGAAATTAGAGTTAATTCCTCTGATGGCGGGTGTTCTGCAAAATCCTGGCCTGGGAAAACTTGTGTTTAATTCCTCTATGACTTGTGATCTAATTCCCAGGATTCCAGTCCTGGCCCCTTTTAATTTCCAGTCTTGTATTAAAAATGTGGGTTTACTTGTGAAGTCCAAAGCTGCTCAATACTAGATTTGTTACTTATAAATTGTGGAATTTCTAAGTCCAATGTGTCCTTTTTCTTTCTGGCTTTTAGGAGTCGCTGATATGACTTGTGCGCTGCAGACTCTCTGTGTGATATGTGTCTGTGTTTTCATCACAATATACTCTCAGTTCTTAGTGCAAATCACCGATTGCACTTCCGACTTGTGTGCCAATAAAATGCATTGTATATTTCAGCTCTTCAAAATGAACCAATCCAATCGAATCTCGTTCAGCACTACGTGGGTAGGGGCGTGTTTTCAAATTCGAAAAATACCCTCACATGTTTCACAATATTAAATTAAATATCCACGCGTGACCTCTTACAGTGATGTCATATCGTTGCGTCAGACTTCCGCCGGCATCTTGCGCACAACTCATAAACACCATCTGTAAACTCATTTGATGACCAGATGCTACCTATCGCCAATATTGTCTCTCCAGACAGATTATCGTGATAATCAGACACAGGGATGGTCCCGTGCAACGATAAACGCATCTACCACCTGTGTAATCTGCTCACCTCAGGCGGCTATCTCAGATGTTGATCGGGCAAGACCGTCTTTTCCTGATAAGAATCTCGCTCGCTAGCCTGTGATAATGACTGGGTATTGTTACGATAATACCCCAGTTCACCTGGCGGAACGTAAATAAGTCTGATGAGTGATAAACAAGATAAAGACAGTCCCTTAGCAAATACTTCTGTAGGGGAGTGGAGTGTTAGAGACTTTCCCTACTAGATTCAGCATAGAGAGTAAAATAATGAATGAAAGGCCAATTGCCTAATATGAGCGATGAGTGAGAGGAAGAGAAAAATGAAGAACAAAAAAAGTGATACTGACGGAGTGGATGTGAGATCGCACAACCGTATCGTCACAAAGAAGTCAACAGCAGAATTGATATATTGTAGTGGAGACAGGAAGTTGTGGAGAGACATGATCTTCGCCACTAGGCACGGTACTTGAAGAAATAGATATCCAAGAGATGCAATTGGGGACATAAAAAATGTAAAAATACGGAGTGATTTTTCAGTAACCAATAGAACGATTTCTCTGTGTCCAAGGTAAAAAGATTGACGTCAGAGAACTTGATTGAACACTGCATTACCTTCTTCACGGTGTATGTGTGTGTGTATGTATGTGTGTGTGTGTGTGTGTGTGTGTGTTTTGCATTTAAAAAATGACACACGTATATCCAGATATGAAAAATAGCCACTCCTTGTAAGGGTCAAGGCGATATGTCCAAAGTACTTTACTTAGTTATTTTAAATAAAAATAAAACCGATGACTCAATATTTGGTATATGTTGTTCACGTCACTAACTTGGATAAGACAATTTTTATGTACTTAGCGCAGTCTGTCATTGCTGCAAATTGTTTGTTAAGAAAAAAAAAAAAAGAAACAAAAAAATTACTTATCAGTTGCTCAATGACGTACAACCCACGGACCGTCCAAAGTCCAAGTAGTTTATACTTTTATTTATTTATTTATTTTTTTGAAGTTCACGCTTTATTGAAATAAAGATCGTTCAGATCAGCGCATTCTTCAGCGGCTCTATCCTATGGACTCTTCTCTCTCTCTCTCCCCCCCCCCCCCCCCCCCACCCTTTTTTGTTGGTGCTATGCCTAAGGAGTCTACATTGCCAGTTATTTCGATATGATTCGTGTCTGCATAAATAGCTTGATTAGTTCATTACGTGTCTGCATAAATAGCTTGTTTAGTTCATTACGTGTCTGCATAAATAGCTTGTTTAGTTCATTACGTGGCCGCAGCTACATCTTCGTTATCATTTCCGGTTACACTGTAGCTCTCTAAGGGGCATAGGTTTTCAAGCAAACTCATGCCAAGCAATCTTGTCACTGTCGCGTGTCATTAGTTCAAGGTCTTTTCATGTCTTCATTGTCCCTTTTCATGTCTATCTCCAGTTCCCTTCTCCATGTTTTTCTACCGCCCTCTTTTTCTTTCACGAGGACTGCCTTGTAATACTGTGTATTATCTAGACCAGGGGTCGGCAAACTTTTAGTAGTTTCGTGCCGAAGTAATGTTGCAAAGTCACTCAGCGTGCCAACCTAAGTCCATCATATTTTTATATACAACAATTATTGAAACAATTTAAAAATGATCTTGTATTAACATGTTTCCGACAAATTAAATAACTATTCTATTCTTTGTAGATTATTCAATATTTTAATATAAATAGGAACAAATGTCAATACAAATATTATGTTTTGCAAAATTTAAGTTCTGAACACATTAGTTTGAAATTTTATAATAAAATTGCCATATGTATATTTTGTTAAGACAGAAAGTCCAATAGTTTGAAGAACAAAACAATTAAATAAACCAAACATAAAACACGTTATTAAAATTTTAATATGAGTAATCATTGATTATTATTGATCTGAATCATTAATCAATTAATGGGACCCGTGTCCTTGCTTCTACTTGGTTAATAGTTCAATATCAGGTGTGTGTTTTGTCAATTTCAGCTTCACACAGGCTTCTGAATGCACAAGTGTTAGGCGACTTCTATGTGGACTTAAAACAGCTTTCATGTGTGAGAAAATTTGTTCTCATGTATAAGTTGACCCAAAAGCCGAAAGTAGAGCAAATGCAACTTTCTTCAAACAGGTGAACGCCTGAGGCAGGGATGTCCAGCAGTTGAGGATGGCAGCTGACTTTTCCAAGCAGCTTCCTTCAAGAGTTTTTCGCAATTCTACAAATTTTATCGTCCATAACTCTGATGCTTTGAATTCGATGTACTTGTATGTGTTAGTGGTAATATCTCTGCAAAATATGTCTAATTTTGACGCAAATCCTTTCCAGTGCTCAAAAAGATCAAGTATTGTTTGACCCTGCCCTTGTAAACGCCAGTTTAATTCATTCAGATTTGCAGTTATGTCATCCAGAAACATCAGCTTGCACAGCCAGTCCTCGTCATTCAATTCCGGGAAATGTTGTTCCTTTTCATCAAGAAACACCTTGATTGCTTCTAGACATGATACAAATCTGTTCAAAACATTACCTCGACTAAGCCAACGAACATTGCTGTACAGCGGGAGGTCCGCATTTGGTAAATCACTAAACAAAATTTCAGCACTGCTCAAAAAAGTTTCCTTGATGTATTCTCCATCTGTGACAGGTTTGCCCTTCGAAGCCACACACTGTGCAATTTTGTAACTACATTCGGTAGCTTTATTTTTAATTCCAATTACTTTATTAAAAATACTACTTTGTTTTTTTTTGTAGCCAGAAACAGCCATTTTTATGGCTTCACTTTTCTCCTCAGAGTTTTTAAACATGGAATGATGTTTGGTTTGATAGTGTCTTTGTACACTTGACGTACGGCACAAGACAATTTCATAACATAAAGCACAAACTGCACGATCCTTTTGTTGTATGAATCCATATTCGTTTGTCCAAAAGTCTTGAAACGAGCGTGTATCAAGTTTTTGTCTTTTTTTAAATTCATTTTAACGGCACCGTATTACTTAATAATAACACCAACTTTTGTGCTGCGGTCAACGGACTGTACGGGCATGAGTATGCGACAGCCAAGAGAAATGTTGAGGTGGTGGTGGTCGGGAGAGAGGGGCAGGATAGGACGGAAATATAACTTCGTCGAGGTCAGTCATTGTTGCTCCAAACTTACACTGGGAGTCAAAAACTGCGAGCGAAAACGAAATAAATACGCTCGTCCAGGCGCTAGCCAGACACTATTGCGTAATTATGATATTACGTCTCCGCTTGCCCGTCGAAATTTGCTTGGGATTCTTTTCAAGAATCTCATCCTGCAAACTACGGTAGCAGGTAGACACCAGACAAGCGGGCGCCGCAAAGTATAACCACTCCCCATTAAATTCGTTGAAGAATGTTTGTTCTCGGAAACGGTCCGTAAAAACGAAGACTTACGTGCAGTATAGTATGATCAGGCCTTTAGTTTTCATCAGATCGCATATTCTTACATCCAATGTCTAAAAACTTTCGTTTTGAAGGGTTGTAAAAACAGGTATAGCTTTAAAAGAATTATATGCTTCTATTTAATTAAAAATTCAATTTTTTTTTTTAATGAGATCATATACTGTACAGTATTTTAATTCACTCAGCGTGCCATTGAAAATCGTTCCACGTGCCACGCTTGGCACGCGTGCCGTAGTTTGCCGACCCCTGATCTAGACCATAAGGTCTTTTGTATTTAGACATGCACTATCATATAACCGACAGACCCTGTGTCTAGGTTGAAGGAGGCGCGCCTTGCTAAAACGATGCACATTATTATTTTTTTTTTAATTTCAGCTAATAGATACTGCATTGTCATGATAATTTAGAGAGAGAAAGAGAGAGACAGAGAGAGAGAGAACAAACGAACTTTACTTTCAAAGGGTTAAGAAGTGGGCACGCCGGCCCGTCTGACATTCTGCCCTTCCTCTCTCTCTCATCATGTATACTGTGTCCTTTCACCCTCACATTTACTTAAGCATTATTTAAGGCATTTATCATTATAAAAGTAATATAACTTCATACATTTGCAATAATCATCATAATAAAAGTATGTTTTAAAAATAAATAAATTAAAAAAAAAATCATAAACAAACAACAAGACTGATAAAAAATTCCTCATACAGTAAATTAGACAGTGATTTGAGACATAATGAGATGGTGTGTTATAAGAACTCGTGAAACATTCGAACAGTCTGCTACTGAATGACTAGGGACTTGTCGTGTTTTCCAGTGTATGCGAGAGATTTGACCAGACGTGAGCAGCTTTGTGTCCTATAGCAGATACTGCCGTAGGGAGTGAATTTGTTTAAGCCTTCATAATACTAGGTCCATCATCATCATGAGGTGGGGTAACCAGTTCCTCTCCTTCTGTCTTTGCCTTCCCTAACTCAAGAGCATAATCAGACTAGGTAGATAGTTAGACAGACTAGGTAGATAGTTAGACAGACTAGGTAGATAGTTAGACAGACTAGGTAGATAGTTAGACAGACTAGGTAGATAGTTAGACAGACTAGGTAGATAGTTAGACAGACTAGGTAGATAGTTAGACAGACATATACGAAATAAATTAATTTTGCAAGGGTTGAAAATCGAGCACCCAGTCCCGTCTTGCATTCTTCCTTCCTCTTTCTCATCTTTTATTACTCTTACTCACACATTCTCCAGCTACTTAAAGTATTAATTTAAGGGCAATGCAACATTACAAGGTAGTATAACACTAATAACAGCATACATTAACAGTAGCTGATCACAAAATTAAGAATAAGTATATTGTAATGAAAAAGTAGATCATCAGAGCCTCCATACAGTACATTAGATAACCATGAAACATAATCAGTTAGGGTGGCATCTAATCAGCACTCATAACGTATTTCAACAGTATACGATTATATGAGTAAGGACTGTGCGTGTTTTTCAGGTTACTGGGAAGATTGTTCTAAAGATGAGCAGCTGAGTAAGCCAAACTATTCTTAAATAGGTCTAGCCTGGGCTTGGGTACCTATAATTTGTTTAAGCGCTGACTACGTCTTTCATTATATTTTAAAAGCGGCCAAAGATACTTTGGAGCATTCTGTGACAGGATTTTGTGAATAAATTTCGCTTTGTTAAATATGAAGTGCTTCCTGAGGGGTAATATTTGAAGATAATTATATAAATCTACACAATGTGATTGGTGTTTATCAGCAACAAGGCGCATTGCGCGTTTTTGAAGCGAGTGGAGCCTTTTTGTGTTGGATACGAAACAACCATCCCAGATTGTGGAACAATAGTCAAGATGCATTTGTATATGAGATATGTAGAACATTTTCCTTGCCTCCTCATCCAGGAAATGTTTAATTTTTGCTAATTGGTAAACTTTCTGAGAGAGAGAGAGAGAGAGAGAGAGAGAGAGAGAGAGAGAGAGAGAGAGAGAGAGAGAGAGAGAGAGAGAGAGAGAGAGAGAGAGAGAGAGAGAGAGAGAGAGAGAGAGAGAGAGAGAGAGAGAGAGAGCGGAACAACGAAATCAGCGAGATGTCCAAACAAGGGCATGGTTCCAAATATTCTGAGAAACACTGCTTTTCTTCAACTAAACAGAAAAATCCCAACAGTAGATAGCGTTATGGGTGTTTCGCACCGGATACATGACAAACAAAGAGTGATTATTTTGGTTAGACCAAATTATTTAGTCAAAAACTGTTTGAACCGTATATCTATAGACACACCAAAGACTAGATTGGGGTGTATATTTTTGCACGGTAATCTTGATAACTGTCTGTTTACGTAGTTCGTATAGATCAGTTAAGAGATAACTCACGTATGATATAATCCAAGCAGGAACGTTTGACGATGATGTCTGTTCAAACGCTGTTAAGGAAAATGGTAAAAAATTCAGTTACTAAACAAAAAATAAAAGAACTGAACAAGAAAATAGTAAACCGTCAGTTTTTTTTTAACCTACGCGAAAGTGCTAAAATACTCTTCTTAGACATATATTTACACATAAGCAGCGATGGCAGCTGCAACTACAATATCAATAACAACAACATCAGCAGCAACAACAACAGCAACAACAACAGTAATAACAACAACCGTAATAATAACAACAGCAACAAAGCAATAATAACAACTACAGCAACAAAGTACCGATAACAACAACAGCAACAACAACAGTAATAACAACAAAAGCAACAACAACAGTAATAACAACAACAGCAACAAAGTACCGATAACAACAAAAGCAACAACAACAGTAATAACAACAACAGCAACAAAGTACCGATAACAACACCAGCAACAACAACAGTAATAACAACAACAGCAACAAAGTACCGATAACAACAACAGTAATAACAACAACAGCAACAAAGTACCGATAACAACAACAGCAACAATATCGGTAATAACAACAACAGCAACAAAGCAGCGATAATAACAACAGCAACAACAACAGTAATAACAACAGCAACAACAACTGTAATAATAACAATAGCAACAACAACAGTAATAACAACAACAGCAACAACAACGGTAATAACAACAACAGCAACAAAGCAGCGATAATAACAACAGCAACAGTAATAACAACAACAGCAACAACAACGGTAATAACAACAACAGCAACAACGGTAATAACAACAGCAACAGTAATAACAACAACAGTAATAACAACAACAGTAATAACAACAACAGTAATAACAACAACAGCAACAACAACGGTAATAACAACAGCAGCAACAACAACGGTAATAACAACAGCAACAAAGCAGCGATAACAACAACAGCAACAACAACAGTAATAACAACAACAGCAACAACAATAGCAATAAAGCAGCGATAACAACAACAGCAACAAAGCAGCGATAACAACAACAGCAACAGCAGCAACAACAACAAAACCAACAACCGGTATTTAATTAAATCTATCATACATATTGAACGCTTACTTCTGTAAGACAAAGGAGCATGGTTCGAAACCATGTCGCGTCGCATTCCAGTCTACCCAGCTGTAAACCAGCGCTCTATCCACTCTGTCAATCGCTCCTCTGCTAGTTAGGGAAGGCAAAGGTAGCGAGGAAAGGAATTGGTTTGCCCACCTCAAAATTGCTCAACTTAAAATTGTTTACGAGCACAGTCCACAAACATTAAAGCGAACATTAACACAGCCGTTACCGTGGCAACAATATCAACATCTTTATCCCCACTACAAACATCTTCATCATCAGCTTCCTTTGTGCCTCTTCCTTCACTGCAGCTGATCCCGCAGGAAGCCTGCGTCAAACAGTCACATATTCTTGCAGCGGTGGCTCCTGTGACAATCTGTTTTACTTAATGACGTTGCTAGCCTCTTCAACAACCTCATATTAGTCACCTTGTTCGACAAGCCAAACTCCGTTATGGTTTGAAGAAGACAGAAGTTGTGGGTATAGCTAGCACTGAGTGTCAGTTCTGTTAAACTTCTCAAGAACAGACGTGTAAAAAAGTGCATTAGATTGGCCAAAAGTGCAGATGACAGGTCAAAGTTCACAAAACCCGGAATGTTTCCCAGTTTTATTGGGTGTTTACAGCTTCCGGCTAAAAGATCTGTCCTTGATGGTTATAAATATTGCAGTGTACTACAAAATGGGAAATCTACGTCATTAACCAAAATATTCAAGCTGGTTTAATGTTTTATCTACAACGAGGTATAACAGAAAACAATAACAACATTAATCATGTCAAAGATTAACTGTGATTTGTTTATAGTTTTCTTTTCAAGGCAGTTTTTAAAAAAAAAAGGGGGGGGGGGGGTTTAGATTTGTCGGCATGGAGAAGACAGGGAGTTTGGTTTGGTTTGAAGGACTATCTTCATTACACACGGACAACTCCATCAGTGCTCCGATCTCCTCCCTTAGATCACACAGGGAGGATCTCAGCACAGTACACGGACTCCGTAGCACCGACGAGAATCGCAACGTGCGTATATAGGAATCACACATTCTGTAAATATTTTTGTGGTAGGTAGGTTTCTAATTTTTTAATTTTTGCAAGGGTAGCAGCTTGATACTGATATGCCTACTCGTTACGATTTCCAACTGCCGTGGGATTTTTAACGTGCGCAACTTGCACGCGAGACCTCCTATTTTTTCGCCCTAAACCGAGAAGGCTAGGCATCCGCTCTCACTACCCAGGAGACCGTGGGGAGGGAGGGGAGAGTATGACATTATTAGGACCACTGGTTCTGGAAAAAAAAAATTCCATAAAATGTATTCCTCTCAACTGGGAATCGAACCTGGTACCTATTGAATTCGAGGCGGACAACTTACTTCTTAGCCACTCCGACAGGGAGAAAGTGTCGCAATAACTTAACGAAATGGAAGTGAGCTGACTGAGAGTAGCTTGAATTATTGCGATAGAGGATTAGAAACTAGAGGATACCAGCTTGGTGAAAAACAAAGATGCATAAAATAAAAACATAAAATGGAAATCACTGAACCTGAACACCGGAACAAAACATTCAAACCTGTTGACATATAGGTCGTTGTCAATGAATGAATCAGCAGGAAGAAATCAACTACTAAAACAACATTTGACTAACATTTTAAAGAAGACGAAAAAAATAGCCAGAAAAATTGTGAAAAAAAAGGGGAAAAAATAAATTGTAAAGAAAAAAAAAGAAGTGAACAATACATGAATACATTTCCTTTTTCGCTCCATACGGAGCAATGGAACCACCTTGCAGGAAAAATTTCCGGTGCTCTCGTAGTAGGTGTTTTTGTTGCAATGTTTTATACGATGAGATTGGCAGCCCGAGCCTCATATCAGTCGCTTCAGTAGCTATAATCTTTCTGTTTTCTCAGAGTCTCCTAGGAGCTATGCGGGATTACAACATATAAAAATTTCTGTCTACCAGGAGTTACACTGGGTTACAACATATAAAGATTTCTGTCTACCAGGAGTTATAAGGAGTTACAACATATAAGATGTCTGTCTACCAGGAGTTACACTGGGTTACAACATATTAAGATTTCTGTCTACCATGAGTTACACTGGGTTACAATATATAAAGGTTTCTGTCTACCGGTACCAGGAGTTACACTGGGTTACAACATATAAAGATTTCTGTCTACCAGGAGTTACACTGGGTTACGACACATAAAGATTTCTGTCTATCAGGAGTTACACTGGGTTACAATATATAAAGGTTTCTGTCTACCGGTACCAGGAGTTACACTGGGTTACAACATATAAAGATGTCTGTCTACCAGGAGTTACACTGGGTGTCGTGAAATGACGTCTGTCTCACCTCAAGAATTCTAAATATTCTGACCATACAGCGCGACATACATTGTAGAAAGATAAAATACACTGACCAATGAAAACGCTTTCTTGGTCCCGTGTTTACTATCGCTGGGAAAAATAAAGATGGCAAGGCCCTATCTGTGTAACCTGATTAACTTCGGAATTTTACTATAGCATTTTAGAAGAAGTACAGCTGGTCAAGACCGCGCTCCACCTCCACGTGGTGGTCCTGGAAACAGTCTGCAGCAGTGCAGGCTGGCTGAGCGAGCACGGATCGAAATGGGAAGGCAAACCCTGTCCTTAAAAAATGCCGTGCAGAAGTCGGATGTGTCGACCGAAAGGTGCAGATATCACAGCTTAGGCGCAAACAGACACAACGCAACCACCGTCCTTTTCAGGACGAACGAAGAAGAAGAAGAAGAAGTACCACTTGAAAGAGGGTACCAGTACAATATTAGGAATGTTACTCTATCCGTAAGTAATAATACTTTTACTAATACTAATATAGGAAGGGAGAAATCTTGGGAACTCCGCCAATGCCGGTCCCAAGCCCGGATGAAAAAGGAGGAGGGCGGCCTACATGGAGGCCGTAAGGAGGCAGCCCCTCCACCATGCAAAGGCACAACAGGCCAATCACCTGTTTGCTTTAAATCATGATTACGCGAACTACAAGAGAGAAAACCGGACTGATTCTAAAGGCGACGAACTGGAACGGACTACGGACTACGACTTATGGAACTTGGAACACAAGAAGTATAAATGGGAAGGAAGAGGAGCTGGTGGAAGAGATGAGGAAAGCAAAACTAGAAATCCTGGCTATAACGGAAACGAAGAAAAAAGGACAAGGAGTCATGGATCTCGATGGCAACACGTTGCTCTACAGTGGTGTACCCATATCTGAAAGAGCTAAAGGGGGCGTGGGTTGCATTGTGGCCCAAAATCAAAAAGATAGTATCAAGGGATGGAACTTTGTCTCGGAGCGCATTATGGTTGTAAAACTAAAAGAAGGAGAAACCATAGTCAACCTGGTCATAGTGTATGGGCCAAATGAGGATGAGAGAGCAGAGGTCAAGGAGGAATTCTTCGAGCTGCTTCAAAGGACAGTGGATGACTGCCTAGATGAAGTTATTATGCTCGGAGATTTTAATGCCAGAGTTGGAAATGACCATGCTAGATGGGGTGGAGTTATCGGAAGATATGGAGAAGATACTCTCAATGACAATGGAAAGCGACTCCTTAGATTCTGCAGTGAGCAGAATCTGATCATTACAAACACAAAGTTCCCCCATAAGCGCATACATGCATACACTAGATGTGAACCAACCAAGAATGAGAAGTCAGTGATCGACTATGCCATTGTTCGGAGAAGCTCATTCAGATATGTCCGAGATGCAAGAGTCTGGAGGGGGCCAGAGATTGGAAGTGATCACTACCTGCTAACAATCAAACGAACAACTGAAAGAGTTGCTCAGCCTAGGAACTGCCCAACATCACGCAAGAAACCAAGTAAACGAGCAGGAGAAATGAGCATTAGGACCTACAAGCTGAGAGAGCCAGAAATTAAGACCAGATATCAGGGGCTTATTGCTACAGCAGTGAGCAACACAGAAGAACGACCTGATGACTTGGAAACCCTCTGGAATAAATTCAAGGATATCATAAAGACAGCTGCTGCAGAAGCATGCGGTGAAGTCCGACTTGGGAACCAGAGAAAGAGGACACCTTGGTGGACAGAGGAAGTCAAAGAGAAAATAAGAGAGAAGAAAATGGCATGGAAACAATACTTAGGAGCTAAAAACACAACAGGACAAATGGAAAAATATAGAGAATATGTGACACTCAGAACAGAAGCAAAGAACAAAGTGCTAGCAGCAAAACAGAAGTCCTGGGAAGAATTTGGAGAAAAGCTAGAAAAAGATGCACAAGAAAACCAGAAATTGTTCTATAAGACCCTAAAGAACACGAGGAAGGAAAAACAATGCCCTCTCAAATTTATAAAGGACAAGCAAGGCAAATTGCTTACTGCCCCGAAGGAAGTAATGGAAAGATGGAAAGAATATTTCTCAGAACTCCTAATGGTGAGCATGATGAAGCATCAGAAATGATAACCACTGACACAGAAGAGGAAACCAATGATGGTGAAGATGACATAAAGATGGAAGAACTGAGGGCAGCACTAGAGAAAATCAAGATGGGCAAAGCAGCAGGGCATGATGGTATAACACCAGAAATGGTTAAGTACATGGGAGCATCAGGCGACCTATTACTCTTAAAGGTCCTACAGGCAGCATGGTGCAACAAGACCATACCAAAGGATTGGGAGATTGCCATCATAACACCAATTTTCAAAAAGGGTGACAATCGACAATGTGGAAACCATAGAGGCATATCCCTTCTCAGTGTCCCTGGTAAAATCTACTCTAGAATCCTAGAGCAGAGACTCCGACGCCTAGCTGAGCCACAATTGGATGAGGTCCAGTGCGGATTCCGAGCAAACCGAAGTACTCAAGACCTAATCTTCACACTCAGACAGCTGAGTGAAAAGGCCCTTGAGTATAAGAGTGAGATCCATCTTTGTTTCATAGATCTGGAAAAGGCGTTTGACAGGGTCCCCTGGAGCAAACTTTGGGACTGTTTGGCAAGGAAGAATATTCCAGCACCTCTGATTCATGCTATACAGAGCTTCTACAAGTCTTGCGGAAATTATGTGAGGACAGCAAACCATAAGTCAGAAGAGTTCAGGACCACCACTGGTGTAAGACAAGGTGATATCCTATCACCTTACCTCTTCATACTCCTTATGGACGATGTCATCAAGGCATGTAAGGAGAGAACAAAAAAGTATTCAGTGGGGTACTGGAAGATGAGACAGGTCTATATTTCGGAGCTGGCATTTGCTGATGATGTTGCCCTGATTGCTAAATCAGAGGCACATCTCCAATCCAACCTGCAAGTCTGGAAGGAAGCGCTGGAGAAGAGAGGGATGGTCATAAGCAGCTCTAAAACAAAATCCATGGTGATATCACGAGAAGAAAGAAAACATCAGATTAAGTTGGGAGAACAGGTCCTGGAGCAGGTCGACCACTTTAAATATCTCGGAGCTATTATAGACCGAAAGGGAGGCATCAAAGAAGAGTTGGCCACTCGAAAAGCAGCGGCTGGGAGACTTTTTCAGGCCATAAATCGTGGATTCCTCAGCAAGAAAGAGGTTGGTAAGAAAACGAAGATGGCTGTATACCGCTCCACCTATGTCCCAGTCTTGACATATGGATGCGAGTCGTGGGCAATGACTACAACCCACAAAAGCCAGATCCAAACCTCAGAAATGAGGTATCTGAGGAAAGTGGTTGAAGTAACAAGAAGAGACATGGTCCGCAACCAGACGATCCGTCAAGGCCTAAAATCCCATCCGCTGCAGACCCAAATAGAACAGTCCCAACTAAGATGGTTTGGCCATGTCTGCAGACATGGGAGAAGATCGGCTACCACGACAAGCATGGGAAACAAAGAGCCAGGGATCCAGACCTCCAGGACGACCCAGAGTCCGCTGGGAGGACAACATTAGACAATCTTTGAAGGACCGAGGACTAGAATGGAACCAGGCCAGGAAGAAGACAGCTGATAGAATGGGATGGCGCTCTCTCTTCCAAACCTCTACACCTCACGGTAGAAGGGGAACGACTAAGTAAGTAAGTAAGTAAGAAATCTTGGGTGAATGCACTCGAAGCTTCAGGTTGTCCTAAATTTAGCAGTTTAAACTACGCATACCATAAAATGCAGTTTGGTAACTAAAAGATTATTACATAGATATATAAAGCGTAATCCCAAGTATAATTTAAGCTTTGAGGGAATAAAATCGCATCAGGAATAACAGAGATAATTAAAAAAGCAGTTTTCCTACATTGTACGAGAGACAAAAAGGTACCCACATTTTCTGATCGTGATTTCATTCTTCGGGATGCCCATCTCGTACGTCCGAGGTCACACTATAAATAGATTGGCCAAACGAACTCGGTTAGTCACTATTATTTGAAAACACAGCAAGCGGGGGAAAGAAGAGCATATGTTAAAGTAAGTGTTTGCCTTCTGTACCTGTTAGCAGATCTTAATCAACTATTAAGGGCTAGTCTGTGTGTGCCTGAGGGTTTAATCATATAACTTGAAAACCTACAACAAATAAGAAGAGGCTTCTCTTGATGAAGTTACAACGAATGCAGTGCCAGTCTAAGGACAAGTGCCAGCCATTTCGTGTGTAGCAGTGGGAAGATTCTCATCTGAAAATTCTCTCCAGCATCAGAGGGAGCCATCTGCAGTGACTCAGTTAAGTTGCTAAAAAAAGCAACTGTGTAGCGTATGCCGGTTCACCAAACAATAAAAATAACCGCATCCAGTTCATGATGACCATAACAATATAGAGCTCAATTAACTTGTATTAATAACACTAGTAATTCTTCAGTGAAAAATCAAGCAAGCTAGAAGGTCTACAGAACGATAGACATCATAACACAAGTGAAAAAAACATTTGTTGACTGTTATTATTTATTTAATGTTGTAAAATATTTGAGTTTAACACTTTTTCAAACAGAAAATAGTAACTGTTTAATTAAATTGTAAATATTCACCAGAAGACTTTCTTAAATTCTTTAAGTTGAATTACAGTTATTGTTGGTGAATTTAGTTAAATAAATTACCCCTAGCATAGTCAGAAACACTATTAAATACCAAAATCACAGAGGAGGATCTGGAGAGGTAGCAGTTAGGGAATCAGAGTAATACTTTACCATCTTCTCTGGTAACTTACACAGCTTGATCCTACCTTTGTTGTTGTCCTAGATTTTTCGATAGGAGTATTAAGACTTGGGTTGGTCCCTTCTGAATAGGTTGGAATGAGTGATAGTCACAGTGAGAGATGGAAATAAAAAAACATAGACTTCCACGAGTGAGGTGGTAGAATAGTGATAGATGCTGTCTCTGAGAGCGGAAAATCTTCTCTCTCTCTCTCTCACCTATCTTCTACGACAGATCTAAAGTAGTCAGACAGTCTAAACAGATATATATATTACATATATTTCTATCTAATCACAGGCACGCACATACACGTGGCGACAGTTAAACACACAGACGTAGGAAATCTATAACAAATGGATATATATATATATTTTTTTTAGAACGAGCTGACCAACGCACTGATTTAGTTCCAGAGAGATTTTTATTATTATCATCTAAAAAAATCTTCTCACAACACCAAAAATACATCAAGGAAAAACATATACAAATAGTCATAAAATTCAAGAAAAATGCTATGAGGATGATAGCCCGTTAGGATCTTACTCTAGGTTTAGCCCACAGCCCCGTTAAGAGAACAGATGATGGCCCAAAGAGTTATAGATACATAGGGTTGAGTCTAAGAGGTTTCTTTCTTTCTCGTAAATGTATGAACAGAGTTGGATAATCTGATTTAGCCTAAAAAAAAGAAACTCTAGCATTAGTAACAAATTCTGCAGATTAAAAAAAGTTAAGACAGCAAATGGGTGA
This sequence comes from Oreohelix idahoensis, assembly GCA_024509875.1. Classification (NCBI taxonomy): domain Eukaryota; kingdom Metazoa; phylum Mollusca; class Gastropoda; order Stylommatophora; family Oreohelicidae; genus Oreohelix; species Oreohelix idahoensis. The sequence continues at coordinate 839,550 of JAMPIV010009126.1, forward strand.
CAATAATACACCGGTAAAATAACACTCAGACCTGTGTACTCTCATTCATTCAGCCATGGCCTTGCTCTCACATATATACTCACAACTTTGCTCGCTGCCTCTGGGAACATAATAATTCTAGGACCTTCACACAGACCCGAAAAAAATGCAGTCATCGACCAAGAAACCCCCAGTTCCACAAGACGTACTGAACTCTCTGTCTCAGGAACGATTCCTTGGGTGTTCTAATTTTTTCCGAATGTCTGATTAAGTCACATAAAAATTGTCCAGGCACGAAAGTTAGCAGAGCACAATGTCATTAGCTTTGGACTCTAGGATTTAAGGAAAGTCAGATCGGTGTCTTCTTTCAGGCAGGTACTATATTTGGTCACCACAATACTAGTCACAATCTCTGTCGGAATGTTAATGTTATTCTTGTAATATTCTCGCCGCCAGGCAGCATGTACATTTAAATTTGTGGAGCAATATGAACTGGCTCAAAAGCCCAATATATATTTCTAGTCTTTAAAAACCGTTAGTGGGATTGCTATTACTGTCTCTCTCTGATGGCATATGCACTGTCAGACCAGTGTTACTTGAAACAAAAAACCCCACGTGGTTAAAGATAGGAACTGTCTATGCTTCACACAAATATGTCTCTTTACTAAACGCTGGCAAGTTGGGTACCACCGTTTCACTATATAAAATGGAAAGAACACATATCAAATAATTTACATATATGTACTCAATATAACTTACATTTTACACGACAAGCCTACAGCTTGACTTATATTTAAAACTTCCCGTGAAATAAGTTATATTTAAATCAATCATCAGGAATTAGGAATATCTGCGTATTCCGTCAATATTCACTGATGTCGCATCTAGCATTTATGCGTTAGTTTAGAAAAAAATACTCGACTGAGTAGTTAGCAGTTAAATTAAATTCATTATAGCTACATGTTTGTTACGCTAAAAATATAATTTATTCTGCTACCCACTGTATGCGACACTAGAAAATATAATAGACTATAACTTATAGGCACTCTGCGCAAAATCTAACTGGTGAAATAGGAAATAAGCGACTTAACACTTTATCACTTCACAAAATACTAGAGATCTATTATATATAATATTAATATACCTCAAACACAGAAGTACTAAGAACTTAAACCACTTCGACCAAACTAAAGGCCATCTCTATTAACAGAGATTATTTAGAAATCGAACGAAGGTTGTTCTAGTCTAACTGCAAAGTTACTGAGTGAAATGAAATAGTTTCAAACGTGGGTTAATATTTTAAACCAGACAAAGGATGAACTATCTCCCCCGCCCCGATCTCTCCCCCTTCTCATAACAGCTACGTTTAACTTAGAGGCGTGTCGTAACTGCCACCAGTGCGATTACGCACCTGCGGTAACAAACTGACCGGGAAAAGTGCGTGTCAGTTGCAAATCTCAGACAACCGTCTGAAACTGCGACTATAAGGTGTAAATATTCGCTCCTACTTCAGCGTTCGGCCGCCGCAACTCGTTGTTTGACCGGTGAAAATGCAGACGGATGTCGGCTCTCTCCTAGCATTCTCACGCGTTTACGTCGAGAATCTAACTCAGGAGTGTCGTGTCATCTGAAGGTGCAGACCCAAGTCGGCTCGATGTCTGAGATGGACTGCAACTAAATCGCACTTCACGTCTGACTGACATCTATGTAATAGAATTACGTATCCCAGTATGAGAAAAAACACAAGGTAAAGTTTGAGGATACTGAAGAAAATATTTTTCGCAAACGAGTGATGCGAAAAATACAGGAAAAACAAGTAAGGGAAAGATAATAAAATAAAGGATGCGGGTGAGAGAATAGGAAGAAGATGTAGGCAATTTAATGATCAAAACCTACGTGACAGGACGTCCCCCCTTAAGATATGGAAGCACTTCATGTCTACGTTATGGAATTAAATTTCCTTTAACCGTAGCTTCGGGGTGTCTGTCTTCTTCCCTCTCATCTTCCCCCTCCATCTCTGTCCAATTCCTACTCAAGTCTACTCCCAAGTTTCCTTCCTCTGGAATGTCTCCCATGCGCGCTTGAAAGAGCGTCGCCGCTTCTGACATTTTTTAAAGATTTCTTGTGATTGCGGTGGAATATCCCTGCCACTATCATCATCTTCGTCAGCTTTGGCGATCGTCAGGAGATGGTCGGAGGTTGGCACTGGTTTTTCCAAGTATCTCTTTAAGAGATTTAAATGGAAAACCTTCTCCTTTCCTTCAATAGAGATCTGGTAGTTAGCCTTAGAAATCTTTTTCAGGACGGTAAACGGCCCTTGCCATCCGATCTTCAGTTGGTTGTTCTCGGTAGGGAGTAACACCAAAACTTTCTCTCCTACTTCCAATTCTCTCTCTTTCGCGACTTTCCTGTATCGGTTAGCGTGCTTTGCGCGTGCTCGCTTAAAGTTAGTCGTCGCTAGGTCCCATCCTAGTTTCAACCTTTCCTTTAAAACCGACACATATTTGCTTGCTGAGACAACTGTCTCATCCGCCTTCTCGTCTGTCAGAGACTGAAGTAAGGCTTCAAGCGGCCCCTTGATAGGTCTGCCGAATAAAAGCGTAGCTGGCGGAAATCCTGTGGAAGTATGAGGAGATTCTCTGTAGCCAAATAATGCTGCAGGAATACAAAGATCCCAATCTTCAGGTTTCACTTGTGCCAGTTTACTTAGCATCGTGTTGAGGTTTCCATTAGCACGTTCCACGAGCCCATTTCCGGCCGGGGTATAAGGCTTAGTGTGGATGTGTTTGGTCCTCAAGATCTTAACGATCTCATCCATCAACAGGTTTCGGTATGGAGATCCGTTATCCGTCAACACTTGCTGAGGGAATCCCAACCGAGTGAAAATCTGCACGAGGGCTTCTGCGACATGCTTGGCATCTGCGCATGTTAGCGGGATAGCTTCTGCCCATAAAGTGCATGTATCGACTAAGGTCAGGATGAACCTGTTCCTTCTTTTAGTCCTTTCGAAAGGCCCTAAAATGTCGATCACAACCCGTTCGAATGGTGTTCCCATTATTGGCATTTCACCCATGTGGACTGGGGGTGTCCGTTGCTTGGGTGGTACACGTTGGCACTGGGCACAGGATTTAACATATCTGATAATATCAGTATTTACTCCTGGCCACCAATAATGAGTGGTTATACGTTGGTTTGTGGCGTTCTGTCCCATATGTCCGCTAAAGGGAAGAGAGTGCCCCATTTCTAGGATTTGGCTTCTGTACTGTTTCGGTACTAGGAGCTGGTTGTAACCTTGGTCAGGCTTGCCCGTTCTGCGATAAAGTACGCCATCCTTAGAAAAAATGTCCCCGTGCTGTCTGGGTTCCTTAGCCATGGGCAGTTTCCTAAAGCAGGGTGCCAAAGTAGGGTCCTTGCATTGCGCTTCTTTAATTTCCATGGGTAATAAATTAGGCGCAGGCTCCCGTTCCTTCTTGGTTTGCCCTCTTGTAGTCACTGTTGCCACAATCGGCTCTTCCGGTTTCCCAATACGCCAAGTATGACTGGGTAGATGGGATCATCCATAACAGCCGCTTTGATCACGCCTCTGGGAAAGTCAGAGTGTATCTCCACCAATGCGATGGGAAGCGCTGTAGGTGCCTCACTCTTAGAAACTCCACAAAGTTGGACGGTCTCTCCTGTCTCTTGACCGGGTTTGACCAGGTTTCTGGCAACAATGCAATCATAAGAAAGCCCCGTGTCAAATAAGCAAGAAGTTTGAGAACCGTTCAAAGTAACAGTACCTCGCGTTGAGGGTCTATCCCCAACAGGTTGGGAATCACTGTCAATAATTCCGCCTTGCGAGACTGTTAATAAGCATCCGATGCGTTTCGGCTCGGTGTGCTCGGTCTGATCATATGTCCCGTGCTCAGGGGTTCTCCCTTTGCCACCTTGACCTTTCTGGCCACGCTGCCATGAAGGGCGGTCGGGTTGATCAGACTGTTTGGGGTGGTTAGGGTACTTTTTCTTGTAGAACTTGGATTTTTCAGGAGGGGGGTTTTGAGGTCCAGTTTCTCTGTGGTTATTTAGGTTAGAAGCCTGAGAAGATTGCTCTAGGTTATGTTTTCGAAAATGCTCCTCTGTCGGTTTCCGCTTAGTGGCCGGTAGTTCAGCCAGCGCATTGTGATAACGCTCAGACTTTTCCAAAATGTCTTCAAGTTTTTCTGCCCCCTGCTCAGCGAGAAATCTCCGGGTATCAGCAGACAATGTGTTCTTTATTTGTTCTGTTAAAACAAATTCCTCAAGACCTTCGTAGGTAGAGGGGAGCTGCGAGAGCTCAAGGCACTTTGTCAAATATCCCTTTAGACGGGAAGAGAACTGGTGAAAAGATTCAGAATTCTCCTTTCTGCTGTTGCGAAACAGTTGCAAAAATTTGCGAGCGTTCATTTCAAAGCGCTCCAGTAACGCTTTCTTCAACACATCGTAGTCGTCTTGTTGGCTACTTTCCAGCTTAGAATAAACATCATAAGCAGAACCTTTTAGGGCCTGGGAAAGTTTCATATTCCAACGCGACCTCTCTAACCCGTACAGAGTTGCAATTTTCTCAAATTTTTCTAACCATGTGTCAATCTTCTCATTTGGACAAGGAAAAGATTCTAGAGTGAAAGACATGGCGTTTAGTTGAAGAGATTGAGTGTTAGACGGATCAGTTAGGGAGGAATGGGGAGAAGATTCTCCATTGCTGGAGGTAGAGGCAGCACCACGACTTTGGAACTCTAGAGCTTTAAGTGCCAGCTCATGCTGTCTCTCCTCCCTCTCCTTCTTCTGCTGTCTCTCCTCCCTCTCCTTCTCGTGCTGTCTCTCCTTCTCCTTCTCTCTTTCCTCATGCTGCATCCTGCGGATTTCCATTTCCTCATCCATCTTCTTCTGCTGTAAAAGACGTTCCTCCGCTTCTTTCCTCTCCGCTGCTTCTTTTTCCTCTTTAGCTTCAGCTGCTTTCCTCTCCGCATCATATCTCTCAAGTTCGTCTCTGACAAATGCTTTCGCTTCCTCTCCTTCCAGTCCCTCCTCTCTCGCTTCGTCCCTGAGGAGTTGTCTAAGCTTTGCCCTCTCGGCCATATTATGTCAGTGAATGAGACTAGGGGAGAAAGAAAAAAAAAAGAAAAAGGATACACTGACTCCTACCACTTACGAGAAAAAAATGTACCAAAAATTCAAAAGATGATATCCTTAACCCTGGGATACCTCCTCCAAAGTAAAATCTAACTATCGCTGCTATTATCGGCAATAAAGCACTTATGCAAAACACGACTACGCCAACTAAATGGTAGTTAAGATTACTTCTGAAAAATAAGTTGCTACAGTGGAAAAGCAAAATAATTATTGCAAAAATTAAAGAGAAAAATAATCCCTTAATTATAAAATCCACTATAGTTCACCCCTGAAGACAGTTAGGGTGAGGGAGGCAATTAATCTGGACAAATAGTCCGAAACGCACTCCTTAACTTTAGTTCAAACACCTTCCTGCTTCAGAACCCTTGTGAATGTTATACACTCACAAAACTTACCAGCGTTTAGTATTACAAAATCATTAATTAACATGTATTCCGACAAAATCAACCTGTAAACCAAATGTATAATGCTTCTTAATGCTGTGGAAAAAACTTATCAGTTTGTGTGGTCAGCACGCCCGTAAACAGATCGTTAGTCTAGGGGATAAATTATTTTAAAAAGATACAAAACTCACAAGACATCACACTCTTACTCTATTTCAGAATAAAGAATCTTAAGTACAAAATCCAGATAGACGAGTCCACATTTGTCGTACTCGTCTTCCTATTCTAAGTTCAAAAATCCGTCGGGCGAGACCCCATTTGTCGTAGATTTTTCGATAGGAGTATTAAGACTTGGGTTGGTCCCTTCTGAATAGGTTGGAATGAGTGATAGTCACAGTGAGAGATGGAAATAAAAAAACATAGACTTCCACGAGTGAGGTGGTAGAATAGTGATAGATGCTGTCTCTGAGAGCGGAAAATCTTCTCTCTCTCTCACCTATCTTCTACGACAGATCTAAAGTGGTCAGACAGTCTAAACAGATATATATTACATATATTTCTATCTAATCACAGGCACGCACATACACGTGGCGACAGTTAAACACACAGACGTAGGAAATCTATAACAAATGGATATATATATATATTTTTTTTTAGAACGAGCTGACCAACGCACTGATTTAGTTCCAGAGAGATTTTTATTATTATCATCTAAAAAAATCTTCTCACAACACCAAAAATACATCAAGGAAAAACATATACAAATAGTCATAAAATTCAAGAAAAATGCTATGAGGATGATAGCCCGTTAGGATCTTACTCTAGGTTTAGCCCACAGCCCCGTTAAGAGAACAGATGATGGCCCAAAGAGTTATAGATACATAGGGTTGAGTCTAAGAGGTTTCTTTCTTTCTCGTAAATGTATGAACAGAGTTGGATAATCTGATTTAGCCTAAGAAAAAGAAACTCTAGCATTAGTAACAAATTCTGCAGATTAAAAAAAGTTAAGACAGCAAATGGGTGACAATAATACACCGGTAAAATAACACTCAGACCTGTGTACTCTCATTCATTCAGCCATGGCCTTGCTCTCACATATATACTCACAACTTTGCTCGCTGCCTCTGGGAACATAATAATTCTAGGACCTTCACACAGACCCGAAAAAAATGCAGTCATCGACCAAGAAACTCACAGTTCCACAAGACGTACTGAACTCTCTGTCTCAGGAACGATTCCTTGGGTGTTCTAATTTTTTCCGAATGTCTGATTAAGTCACATAAAAATTGTCCAGGCACGAAAGTTAGCAGAGCACAATGTCATTAGCTTTGGACTCTAGGATTTAAGGAAAGTCAGATCGATGTCTTCTTTCAGGCAGGTACTATATTTGGTCACCACAATACTAGTCACAATCTCTGTCGGAATGTTAATGTTATTCTTGTAATATTCTCGCCGCCAGGCAGCATGTACATTTAAATTTGTGGAGCAATATGAACTGGCTCAAAAGCCCAATATATATTTCTAGTCTTTAAAAACCGTTAGTGGGATTGCTATTACTGTCTCTCTCTGATGGCATATGCACTGTCAGACCAGTGTTACTTGAAACAAAAAACCCCACGTGGTTAAAGATAGGAACTGTCTATGCTTCACACAAATATGTCTCTTTACTAAACGCTGGCAAGTTGGGTACCACCGTTTCACTATATAAAATGGAAAGAACACATATCAAATAATTTACATATATGTACTCAATATAACTTACATTTTACACGACAAGCCTACAGCTTGACTTATATTTAAAACTTCCCGTGAAATAAGTTATATTTAAATCAATCATCAGGAATTAGGAATATCTGCGTATTCCGTCAATATTCACTGATTTCGCATCTAGCATTTATGCGTTAGTTTAGAAAAAAATACTCGACTGAGTAGTTAGCAGTTAAATTAAATTCATTATAGCTACATGTTTGTTACGCTAAAAATATAATTTATTCTGCTATCCACTGTATGCGACACTAGAAAATATAATAGACTATAACTTATAGGCACTCTGCGCAAAATCTAACTGGTGAAATAGGAAATAAGCGACTTAACACTTTATCACTTCACAAAATACTAGAGATCTATTATATATAATATTAATATACCTCAAACACAGAAGTACTAAGAACTTAAACCACTTCGACCAAACTAAAGGCCATCTCTATTAACAGAGATTATTTAGAAATCGAACGAAGGTTGTTCTAGTCTAACTGCAAAGTTACTGAGTGAAATGAAATAGTTTCAAACGTGGGTTAATATTTTAAACCAGACAAAGGATGAACTATCTCCCCCGCCCCGATCTCTCCCCCTTCTCATAACAGCTACGTTTAACTTAGAGGCGTGTCGTAACTGCCACCAGTGCGATTACGCACCTGCGGTAACAAACTGACCGGGAAAAGTGCGTGTCAGTTGCAAATCTCAGACAACCGTCTGAAACTGCGACTATAAGGTGTAAATATTCGCTCCTACTTCAGCGTTCGGCCGCCGCAACTCGTTGTTTGACCGGTGAAAATGCAGACGGATGTCGGCTCTCTCCTAGCATTCTCACGCGTTTACGTCGAGAATCTAACTCAGGAGTGTCGTGTCATCTGAAGGTGCAGACCCAAGTCGGCTCGATGTCTGAGATGGACTGCAACTAAATCGCACTTCACGTCTGACTGACATCTATGTAATAGAATTACGTATCCGAGTATGAGAAAAAACACAAGGTAAAGTTTGAGGATACTGAAGAAAATATTTTTCGCAAACGAGTGATGCGAAAAATACAGGAAAAACAAGTAAGGGAAAGATAATAAAATAAAGGATGCGGGTGAGAGAATAGGAAGAAGATGTAGGCAATTTAATGATCAAAACCTACGTGACAGTTGTCTATACACCCTTACTCTCTTCAGAGAAGCGGGCATTACTGATAAGACCAGACTCTTATCTGGCACTATCCTGGTATCATCTGATACACCTTTATGTCCAGGATATCTTATTTTTTATAACATCTGAACCTCTCGCGACACTGGGTTACTGTGACGTACGTCTAGTTCGACAAGTGAATTTTCCCTGATATGATGGATGATTTAAAGGGACCTTTAGCTTTTCATAACATTAGAACCCCTGAACATTTGTTGTAACTTTTCGTTTCGCCAGAGCGAACCGACCGGGACTCATTTAGATAGTGCGACCACGATCAAAGAGACAGACTGAGGGATTTCAGGGGAGACTATCGGCGCTATCAAAGACAGTAGTGGTCCCTGAAACGATTTCGCATCTCGGTGTTAAGCACGGAACCGATCGCAGCCAGAGCGAACGGGGAAAGCTGACGCAAGCAGCGAGCGAAGATACGAAGAGGCCAGGGGCGGCTTCTCTCTTTGGATTTGGCGGTCAGATCCCCCAAAGTCATGAGATCAAAAAAGCTGTCAAAGTTATCATGTCCCACTCATCTTGCATTCCAGTTGTAGATATACAGATCACTTAGAAATACACTTCATCATTCGCTGGCCAGAACTTGATAGAAGCACTAGCGATATTTGAAATCTTGCTAGATTATCCCATGGATTTTCATTTATATTTGCAGTGAATTCTATTCTGTGCAAAGCGGTAATATATATATTGTGTAAAGTGATCAGTGGTCTAATTCATTCATTATATTTCATTGGATTTTGTGTTAATTTAAACCTATTAAATTAAACCGTCTCAATAGTTCCAGTTGTAAATATAATGATCTATCTATTATATTATTTCAAAAGATAATAGATGCTTAAATTAACTTTTAAAGTCGCGAAGGAATTTATAATTAATAAATTCAGTTAAGTCCTAGTTTTATAGATGTGTGTTTTTAACCACTAGAATTCGCGCAGTGTTTATTAAATACATAATTAAATACTCGAGTGTATTATAGGCTTAACGGGAAATTTATCGCGCGCTTAGAAGATTATTTGTTTTAAAGTATGATTATGTTGTTATGGGTTTTCTATCTTTTTTTCTAGATTGATCACCTTTTGCAATCCCAGCAATAACGAAATCTTTCAGAGTTTCCATACTCGGTTCTTAAACTTCCAGACAGTTTGATGAGACATTTTTTTAAAGTAAATCTTGTGGTGGTCCGGTACGGCCTAGCTATCATAATTACATGAAAGAAAGCCAACCCAAGAACATTTGATTGTTATCATCAAATTAAATCTGTAAGATAAACTGGAAGATGAACAGTGCCAGTAGCGATAGTTTATATACTGCTCTATTGTGAGAGATTACCGATTTACCTGACTGTGACCGAGCAGAGTTTTTCCTCACTGGATTAAAAAAAAAACTTTCCCGGTCAGTGGCTATCATCACGCAGTGAAGGATTATACCATCACCTCATTTTTCACCCCTATGTCGAACTGCGTCAGTGCCATCCCATAGACTCGTTTCTTTATAATAAAACACAAGAACTCTTAGAACTTCAAGTCCGGCGATAAGCGGGAATATTTGCTCTCAGTGAATCCTCGCATTATCTGGGGCGGGACATAGAAGGACTAGACAGTTGTCATACGTCAAGAGTTAATTATTGTGTTTATCATTCTATGGATTGACTGATGCTGCAACTCGGTAAGTGTGTGGTGTATATGAGTGTGGATCCTCACAGTGTGCATGAATGACAGGAGATTTATTTTTTGCAACAAACCATTTGTTAACTTGCCTACCGGGTAATACGTTTTCTGTATACCCGGCATTGTTCCTTTAGTGGGATAATTTGTTAACTCTGTTTCATTCCCCCCCCCCCCTTTTTTTTTCTTTGCTTAGGAAAGGGAAGACACCATTGGGATAACAGTAATTTTTGTCTACCACCATAACTAATATTGTAACACCTCTTTCAGAGTAATTAAATTCACTGTTGGGTTACATTACCTATGTTCCTGATAACTATCTATCTTGAGACTGGGTTTATCTTTGTCTAATACAAGCGGGAAGGGCTTAGTCGATACCAATCTTCTTCACCCCCTCCCTACCTTGATATTTGCATTTTATTCTGTACTTATGATAAATTTATGTAACACTTGATATTGTTTTTTGTGATTTGATCTTTACGGTAAATAAACATCATAAACTTAAAACGGACTGTGTTGGAATACCCAAAAGCCCAAACATTCCCTATTTGTTTAATATAGCTGTATCCACGTCGTCTGAGTGCTTGAAGCAACAAATCGGTGTGAGCGCAGACGTGTGTCTGGAAAACTGGCAAATAATTGTTTGACCAGGAGAGTGGAAGAGAAGATTGAGAGAAACGATTTGTCGTAAATACGTCTGTCTTTACTCTCCTCCAGCACTCTGTGGAGCATCATATTTAATCTATACATTTCTATCACTGAGTTTTCCATCATCATTCTACACTCTAAACCGGACTACTATTTTAAGACTCATTCCTCTCAAAATAAATTTACGACAATATTTGGCTGGCTCGCCGGGATAATTTTGAGATACATTTGATGCACACATATTTGTGGGCTGGTTCTGGGATCTTGAGCTACATTTGAGGCAATCGCATAGCCGGGTTAAAGATATTTTGAGTCTGATTTAGTCTGGGTCTAACTAGGTAGAGTGTGAATGATTTGTCTTTGTGAATTAGGGAAATAAATAAATAATTACACCCCTAGACAAACGTTCTTTAAGTATTTGGGTTGTCCACACAGCATATTTACAGGTTGTTTTCTCTCCACAGCAGTAGAAAGTACAGATAAACAAAAATATTTGCTATTTTAATTATCCTCTGACGGAGATAATTATATTTCTTTCTTTATAAAAGTTGCTGGGATTGCGTGATTGTTTTACAGTCACAAAGGTTTTTGAAGTTAAAAAGAGTTGAGCTTAGCTAAAGACGGATTGTTCTGATTTTAAAAAATTAAGTTAACAACGTCTCATCTCAATAATTGACTTTAGGGACGGAGTTTGTTGTCAGAGATTTAAAATTTAGGGGAAAATTTTTTTTTCCTTTTAAATTGTTTTAATATAAATTTTTCTCTACTGTTAGTAAAAGTAGATTCTTTTCCAGTGTAACTTACCATTTAGTGGCATAGTCGCTTGCGTTTAGAGCCTTAATTGCCAGATAATAGCAGCGATAAGTTTGCACAGTACAGGTAGGAGGTAACACAGGTAAATTTATACTTGTGTTTTTTTCTCGTAGCGGTTCAGAGTTCCTCCCTTTCGCGTTGCTTCTTACTAGTTCTCTAGGCATACTTCATCTTATTCTTTAACAATGGCAGAGAGGATAAAGATGAGGTCCATCTTGAGGCTGGAAGCGAAAGAGGCAGGATTAGATGCAGAAGCTGCAAACGCGTTTATTAACCAGGAATTGGAAATATATGACGCGGAGCAACAGAGAGCCGAAGCTGAGAGGAAGGCGGAGCAACAGAGAGCCGAAGCTGAGAGGAAGGCGGAGCAACAGAGAGCAGAAGCTGAGAGGAAGGAAGAGAAAGAAAGAACAGAGAGGAGAGAAGCCCAGGAGAGGGCAGATAAGAAAGAAGCGGAAGAACGTCTTTTGGAACAGAAGAAAATTGAAGCAGAGATGGAAACTCGCAGAGAGAGAGAGAGAGAGACAAGGAAAGACAGCATCAACTGGCGCTTAAGGCTCTAGAGAGTCGGGGCGCCTCTACTTCGACTAACGGAGAGCCGTCTTCGCCCCAGTCTCAATCAATGGACCTCTCCAGTACTCAATCTGCCCAATTAACTGCTATGTCGTTTTCTTTAGAATCTTTTCCTAGCCCTAACGAAAAAATTGACAGCTACCTAGAAAAATTCGAGAGACTCGCGAATCTTTATGGGTTAGAGAGTACCCGCTGGGCGCTTAAACTTTCAACGTCACTGAAAGGCAATGCTTATGACGTGTACACAAAGCTGGGACCGAATCAACATGATTACGACCTGTTGAAGAAGGCCTTACTACAGCAGTTTGAGATGACTGCCCGAAAGTTTCTGCAGTTGTTCAGAAACAGCCGAAAAGAGAGCACGGAAACATTTCCCCAGTTCTCTTCACGTCTCACGGGTTATCTGACAAAGTGCATTGAATTATCTGACCTACCTCTTTCATATGAGGGACTCCTCGAACTTGTTCTTGTGGAGCAGATAAAATCCACTTTGTCGAATGAAACTCGTAGATTTTTGGCTGAACAGGGGGCAGTCAGGCTTGAAGACATACTCAATAAAGCCGAACGCTATAGCAATGCAATGGCCGAACTTCCCAGCACTAAACGTAAACCCACCGATGAGCCATCTCGAAAACAGAATCTAGAGCAGGCATCCTATTCTTCCACTTCCTCTCAACATTATAACCAACGAGATAACAATACCCAGAAACCTCCCCAGGAAAAATCGAAATTCTACAAAACCCGATACCCCCCCCAACAACAATTCTGATCAACCCAACAAGCCTACGTGGCAGCGCGGCCACCAAGGTCAAGGAAAAGGGAAGACCCCTACACCAGGAACGTCTGATCAGGGCAAACAAACCGGTGCAAACCGCATTGGATGTTTGCATACAGCCTCGAAAGGTAGAGTCAATGTCAGTGATTCTCAACCTGAGGGGGACCGACCCTCAACTCGAGGAACTGTAATTTTGAACGGTACCTCTACTACTTGTCTTTTTGACACTGGATTAAGTTTTGATTGTATTGTCGCTAGGCACCTAGTCAAACCCGGTCAGGAGACAGAGGAAACCGTCAAACTTAGTGGAGTTTTCAGGAGTGATGCACCCAGGACGCTTCCTATCGCACTGGTAGAAATACACTCTGACTTTGTCAGAGGAGTTATTAAAGCGGCCATAATGGATGATCCGATCTACCCAGTTATCCTGGGATGTAGATATGTGTTCATTGGGAGACCTAAGGAGCCGATTGTGGCAGCGGTAACCACAAGAGGGCAAGCCAAGAAGGAGAGGGAGCCTGCGCCAAACTTGTTGCCGAATGAACTGAAGGAGGCGCAACAAAAGGACCCTACTCTGGCGCCCTGCTTTAAAAAACTGCCCATGGCTAAGGACCCCAGACACAACGGAGACATCTTTTCTAAGGATGGTGTATTGTATCGTAGAACGGGCAACCCGGACACGGGGAATAACCAGCTCCTAGTACCGACGCAGTACAGAAACCAGATCTTAGAAATGGGGCACTCTCTTCCCTTTAGCGGACATATGGGACAAAACGCCACTATTCAGCGAATAAAAAACCACTATTGGTGGCCAGGAATGAACTCTGACATTGTCAGGTATGTGAAATCCTGCGCCCAGTGCCAACGGGTAGCACCCAAGCACTTGACACCCCCAGTACCTATGGGGCAAATGCCAATAGTAGGGACTCCATTTGAACGGGTTGCTGTCGACATTATTGGTCCTCTGGAAAAGACCAAAAGAAGGAACAGGTTCATCCTGACCTTAGTTGACACTTGCACTATGTGGGCCGAAGCCGTACCGCTACCATGCACTAATTCCAAGCATGTCGCAGAAGCCCTTGTGCAAATTTTTACACGGTTGGGATTCCCTCAACAAGTTTTGACGGACAATGGATCCCAATTCCGTAGCCTGTTAATGGAGGAGATCTTTAAGATCTTGAGGGCCAAACATATCCACACAAGTCCCTACCATCCGGCCGGAAATGGGCTCGTGGAACGTTTTAACGGTACCCTCACCATGATGTTACGTAAGCTGGGTCAGGAGAAACCGGAAGACTGGGACCAATATATATCGGCTGCCTTATTCGCCTACCGAGAGGTACCCCAAGCGTCTACGGGTTTTGCGCCAGCTACACTTTTATTTGGCAGACCTATTAAGGGGCCACTAGAAGCCTTACTTCGGTCCCTGACAGACCAGAAGGCTGACGAGACAGTCGTCTCTGCAAGCAAGTATGTATCTGAGCTTAAGGAAAGGCTAAAGCTAGGATGGGATCTAGCTACTACCAACCTTAAGAAAGCCCGCGCTAAAATTACTAAAAGATACAACAAAGCTGCAAAAGAGAGAGAACTACAACCAGGGGAGAAAGTCCTATTGCTACTTCCAACCGGAAGCAATAAACTTCGCATCGGATGGCAAGGACCGTTTACCGTCCTTAAAAAGATCTCACGTACCAACTACAAGATCTCCATCAAAGGAAAGGAGAAGGTCTTCCACATAAATCTGCTAAAGAAATATTTGGAAAGACCGGTGCCATCCTCCGAGCATCTCCTGGCTGTCGCCATAGCAACGGAAGACGAGGAAGATGATGATGGTTGCATGGAGTATCCATTGCAACCCACAGAATCCTTTAAAGATGTCAAGTTCGGCGACAATCTCTCACCAGAACAACAAACAGAAACCAGGGCTCTACTAAAACAGTACAGTGCAGTCTTAACGGATGTACCTGGTCGAACAAATCTCATTGAATTTGATATGAAATTAACAAACGAGACCCCTGTTCGAACCAGAGTTTACCCCATCCCGTACGCTAAAGCTGATGCACTTCGCGGAGAAATAGACAAGCTGCGTCAGGCAGGAATTATCAGTGAGTCTACATCTCCTTACAGCTCGAGTGTAGTGCTGTTGCAGAAGCCCAATAAGGAAGTTCGGCTGTGCATTGATTACAGGTTGCTAAACGCTGTAACGGAATTCCAGCCCGAACCTCTCCAAACTGTTTCTGAGTTGTTCACCAAGCTCAGCAAAGCAAAGATCTTCTCCAAGATTGACCTCAGCAAAGGTTATTATCAAATACCAGTCAAGGAGGAAATTAAACCTTTGTTAGCTTTCAGCACTAGTGAAGGACATTACACATTTAACGTGATGCCGTTCGGTTTGCATAACGCACCAGGAGTGTTCACCAGGATGATGAGGAAGCTTCTAGAACCTTTGCAAAGTCCCCATATCCATAATTTCATGGATGACATATTAATTGCATCGGAAACCTATGAAGAACATATTGCTACGGTTGCTATGCTCCTCAGGAGACTACAGGAAACGGGTCTCACAGCCAGACCTAGCAAATGTCTCATCGGGTTTGAACAGTTAGACTTCCTGGGGCACACTATTTCTCACGGATGCAGTTGGCCTATTAAGAAGAACGTGGAGAAAATAATGGCAGCAAAAAGACCCCGAACGAAGAAAGACGTACGTTCCTTCATATCGCTATGTGCATACTATCAGAAGTACATCCAGAACTTCAACGGACTGACGGCACCTCTGACTGACCTCACAAAGAAAGGTTGTCCTGATAAGGTCATATGGGATCAAAAGTGCGAACACGCGTATAGCACTTTGAAAGGACAGTTGTCTGCATACCCCATTTTGAGGTTGCCTGACCTCAAGAAACCTTTTGTACTGAGAGTCGACGCGTCAGGTCAGGGCATCGGGTCAACACTGCTTCAAGCCGATGACAGTGACCTGAACATGCTATTTCCAGTTGCCTATGGCAGTCGGAAATTAAATAAAGCGGAACGGAACTACAGCGTAGTTGAAAGGGAATGTCTTGCTCTGATTGACGGTATCAGACGCCATCATGAGTTTCTTTATGGTACATCTTTCACGGTGCAAACAGACCACGCTCCGTTAGCATTTCTTGGTGCCAATAAAGAATTTAACGCAAGGATCATGCGTTGGGCGCTTCTTTTAAGCGTTTATTCTTTCAAAGTGGAATATATTCCGGGAAGACAGAATGTCGGGGCTGATTTCCTGAGTAGAAACTGGTCTACAGAGGAAGAAGAGCAAACTGAAGATACCACTCATCCTAAAATCACCAATCAGGTCACCTCCATTGTCAAAAAATGAAACATGAAAAATAGTTTCATGTCTAAAAGTGGGGACGATTGTGACGTACGTCTAGTTCGACAAGTGAATTTTCCCTGATATGATGGATGATTTAAAGGGACCTTTAGCTTTTCATAACATTAGAACCCCTGAACATTTGTTGTAACTTTTCGTTTCGCCAGAGCGAACCGACCGGGACTCATTTAGATAGTGCGACCACGATCAAAGAGACAGACTGAGGGATTTCAGGGGAGACTATCGGCGCTATCAAAGACAGTAGTGGTCCCTGAAACGATTTCGCATCTCGGTGTTAAGCACGGAACCGATCGCAGCCAGAGCGAACGGGGAAAGCTGACGCAAGCAGCGAGCGAAGATACGAAGAGGCCAGGGGCGGCTTCTCTCTTTGGATTTGGCGGTCAGATCCCCCAAAGTCATGAGATCAAAAAAGCTGTCAAAGTTATCATGTCCCACTCATCTTGCATTCCAGTTGTAGATATACAGATCACTTAGAAATACACTTCATCATTCGCTGGCCAGAACTTGATAGAAGCACTAGCGATATTTGAAATCTTGCTAGATTATCCCATGGATTTTCATTTATATTTGCAGTGAATTCTATTCTGTGCAAAGCGGTAATATATATATTGTGTAAAGTGATCAGTGGTCTAATTCATTCATTATATTTCATTGGATTTTGTGTTAATTTAAACCTATTAAATTAGTTCCAGTTGTAAATATAATGATCTATCTATTATATTATTTCAAAAGATAATAGATGCTTAAATTAACTTTTAAAGTCGCGAAGGAATTTATAATTAATAAATTCAGTTAAGTCCTAGTTTTATAGATGTGTGTTTTTAACCACTAGAATTCGCGCAGTGTTTATTAAATACATAATTAAATACTCGAGTGTATTATAGGCTTAACGGGAAATTTATCGCGCGCTTAGAAGATTATTTGTTTTAAAGTATGATTATGTTGTTATGGGTTTTCTATCTTTTTCTCTAGATTGATCACCTTTTGCAATCCCAGCAATAACGAAATCTTTCAGAGTTTCCATACTCGGTTCTTAAACTTCCAGACAGTTTGATGAGACATTTTTTTAAAGTAAATCTTGTGGTGGTCCGGTACGGCCTAGCTATCATAATTACATGAAAGAAAGCCAACCCAAGAACATTTGATTGTTATCATCAAATTAAATCTGTAAGATAAACTGGAAGATGAACAGTGCCAGTAGCGATAGTTTATATACTGCTCTATTGTGAGAGATTACCGATTTACCTGACTGTGACCGAGCAGAGTTTTTCCTCACTGGATTAAAAAAAAAACTTTCCCGGTCAGTGGCTATCATCACGCAGTGAAGGATTATACCATCACCTCATTTTTCACCCCTATGTCGAACTGCGTCAGTGCCATCCCATAGACTCGTTTCTTTATAATAAAACACAAGAACTCTTAGAACTTCAAGTCCGGCGATAAGCGGGAATATTTGCTCTCAGTGAATCCTCGCATTATCTGGGGCGGGACATAGAAGGACTAGACAGTTGTCATACGTCAAGAGTTAATTATTGTGTTTATCATTCTATGGATTGACTGATGCTGCAACTCGGTAAGTGTGTGGTGTATATGAGTGTGGATCCTCACAGTGTGCATGAATGACAGGAGATTTATTTTTTGCAACAAACCATTTGTTAACTTGCCTACCGGGTAATACGTTTTCTGTATACCCGGCATTGTTCCTTTAGTGGGATAATTTGTTAACTCTGTTTCATCCCCCCCCCCTTTTTTTTTTCTTTGCTTAGGAAAGGGAAGACACCATTGGGATAACAGTAATTTTTGTCTACCACCATAACTAATATTGTAACACCTCTTTCAGAGTAATTAAATTCACTGTTGGGTTACATTACCTATGTTCCTGATAACTATCTATCTTGAGACTGGGTTTATCTTTGTCTAATACAAGCGGGAAGGGCTTAGTCGATACCAATCTTCTTCACCCCCTCCCTACCTTGATATTTGCATTTTATTCTGTACTTATGATAAATTTATGTAACACTTGATATTGTTTTTTGTGATTTGATCTTTACGGTAAATAAACATCATAAACTTAAAACGGACTGTGTTGGAATACCCAAAAGCCCAAACATTCCCTATTTGTTTAATATAGCTGTATCCACGTCGTCTGAGTGCTTGAAGCAACAAATCGGTGTGAGCGCAGACGTGTGTCTGGAAAACTGGCAAATAATTGTTTGACCAGGAGAGTGGAAGAGAAGATTGAGAGAAGCGATTTGTCGTAAATAAGTCTGTCTTTACTCTCCTCCAGCACGCTGTGGAGCATCATATTTAATCTATACATTTCTATCACTGAGTTTTTCATCATCATTCTACACTCTAAACCGGACTACTATTTTAAGACTCATTCCTCTCAAAATAAATTTACGACAGTTACAACATATAAAGATGTCTGTCTACCAGGAGTTATAAGGAGTTACAGCATATAAGATGTCTGCCTATCAGGAGCTATATGGGGTTCCAACATATACAGATTTATCTACCTGGAGTTATACGGAGTTACAACTTATAATAAGAAGTCTGTCTACCAGGTGTTATACGGTGTTACAACATATAATAAGAAGTCTGTCTATCAGGAGTCATACGGAGTTACAACATATAAGATGTATGTCTACCATGAGTTATACGGGGTTACAACGTATAAGATGTCTGTCTACCAGAAGCTATACGGATTAAAACATATAAGATGTCTGTCTACCAGAAGCTATACGGATTAAAACATATAAGATGTCTGCATAGCAGGAGCTATACGAGAATTACAACATATAAGATGTCTGTACCACTTCACCCATCCGTCGGCGTATCTGTCGATTCTCGCATTAGGCTTTCCCAACAAGTGTGCAGGATGCGGCAGCAGATCGATCGATCCGTCTGTCTGTTTGTCCGTCCGTCTGTCTGTCTATCTATCTATCTACGTTGGTATATCACACATCTCTCTATCTATCCATCAGTAGTTTTATATCTATCCCACCACTGCTAGTTGCTGTTCAGTAACTGCACTCGTGTCTTTCCACCCATTCATCCACATTCTCCTATCCCCTGTTTAAACGCTCATTTGTCACAGGTCAAACTTTTCATTGACTGCTGCCATTTGTGACCAAACGCCCTGTCATAGGAACCCTTCAATGTCCCTTCTGTGAAATTAACGTTAGTTTTAGAACAGAAATATTGTTGAAACTTGATGCTCATTTTTGTTCGTTATGTATCATTAGCCTCAGTAGTAATCTAAACTGTAACATGATCGGCCTTGCACTTGTCTTCGTGCTCAACACCTTGAGCAAAACTAAAAATGAAACTGCTAGAGACCCATATTAAAGTGCCTTAGACAAAACCTCTTGTGCTCCATTGAAAAGTCGGTTATCTTATTTAGATCTGCTTTTTGGATACACGGCGTCCGGAGACAAGGATATGGAAATGGCGAACAGCTCTCTATCATGACTTTATCAAGTAGTTAATAATTTATCTCTTACTGACGACAGCAGTGACTAATTTTGTTTTAATTTATTAAAGCATGTTAAACAGTGTGAATAGGTCGTGACAGAATATCTTTCTGATATGAAGCGTATAGGAAATACCAAAAACTTAGATGGCTTTGAGATTCCCGTATTTCGACTTCGTCCTTAACTGCATCCACGTGGTGTGTGAAAGTATTACCCTGGACTGTCCATGGAAAGACAGGAACAAAGTTTGTAACACGTTCCGTGGCCCAGGTAGTTTTACTAATTATAGTTATGTACTTTCGTGTTTATACAATTAAATACATACGTACTTACGTACATGTTAATTGCGCATGTGTACGGTACTTATGTCCCTCGACAGTGGGATGTGCAGTCAGTACCATCATGGAGAATACAGATTTTGCTAGATACTAGATAGTGCTCCTGACTGACTCGTTATCAGTCATTACTGTCCACAGGAACATAACAACAACGAAATAGAACAGCCTGGCTGAAGCACTAATGAAAAGTTAGTTAATTGCTTATCCTTTACAGGACGTGGCAATCAACCCCAGCTTTTATTGGCTGTTTGTGATTTTTCTAGGCAATTTTTACGTTCAGTAGTTTGCCATTGCTTTCTGAACGGTACGACGCTTATACCATTGTTAAAAATCCACACAAAGCGATCTGCTACCAAATCGCTTGCAGCAGGTTTCGAACCTGGTATATCTGGATTATGAAACTGCGTTCATATCCATTAAGCCACAGACGCCGACACTAATGAAAACCAGATGTGAATTCAAAACAAGTAAAAGTACAATGGATCCCAGCCCACTACAAGATATATGGAAATGAGAATGCAGATAAACTTGCCAAAGAAGGAGGACGGAAAATCAAGACACAAGACAGGGCTACAAATGAAGAGATTAAAACAATAATCAGAAATAACTATAGAGAAAAATGGCGTAAGGAACACCCAGAGTCCGATACTACAGAACCATACTATACATTATCAAGAAAACAGAACCATACTATACATTATCAAGACGAGATCAAGTGATAATTTTCAGACTAAGAACCGGCCATTGCAGATTAAAATACCAGCTGTACAATAAATTGACGGTCGGACAGACAGGTAAGTGCCCATTGACGGTGGGACAGACAGGTATGTGCCCATGTGGGGAGGACAACTGTTACGTGCAGTTTTCATAACTGGTAATGTAGTCTGTCTGTATACTTGTTATGTTTGAAAATATTTTGAATAAGATTTTGGGTCTAATGTATTGTTCGTTAGAACCCTAATCTAAGGGCGAATACTCATTTTTTGCTTTGAGGGAAAGTAAATATGTAGTTACTCCTCTAAAAGGTTATACCAGCTGACTGCTTAGGTCAGAGGTGATGCGAACAGCGCATGCCCGAACTAGAGAGAGTTTGGAGAAGATTTCCTGTGCGGGAGGCCGTTTTGTTGAACTTGGTCCGTCAGACGAAATGTCTGGTTACTTCTCTGCATTGCCTCTGGGGATGGAAACTCTTCCACTGTTATTTAAAGTCCCCTGTGTTATTTCTGTTCGTCAGGAAGACGACAGTTGCTTCTAAGTTGTGTTAGGAATTCGAAGCAAGGTAAAAAAACGAAACTTTCACACTTCCTTTGTTCGCAGTGTAAGGAACATATTTTGAGTCAACCGGTGACGAGAGCTCACGAATGGTTGAAAGGCAGAGTATTCTACTTGTTATGCTCGTGGGAGCCATCTAAGACTGTTAGGTTTAGATTTACACACAGAAAACCCAGGAGAATAGATATTATTCTAAAACCCGCATGATTAGCGGTATATCTTTGAACTTAGACGCTTATGTCTGCAGATGAGGAATCCACAGTGTTTACTGTTTTATAGAGGCCTAATATATAACTATCTGGAGTGGAAGACCAGATGAGTTACCAGTTATTGCTATTATAACTTTGAAAATGAAAACTCGCCTGATGTACGAGGGAGTTATATAAGACTCTCTTCGAAAGGACAGCCTATCTTCGATACGTCCGATTAGAGGGATGGACTATGCTATTTTCGTCGCCCGCCATGTTTGGGGTCGACTTAAGAAGAGCGATTTAAGAAGTGTCAGAATGAAACTGTTGATATTTATACAGTTATTTACCCGTTCTGTAATGCGGGGTTTTTCTGCTAGTGTGGAATGAGAGATAAATTGGAGTCAGCAACACTTTGATAATCATATATTTATTGGAACTTATGTACATGCAACTGTAGTAAACTGTCTTCATATCCGCCATGTTCCTGTGTCATGCTTACATGGATTTGTCTACGTCTTGTTGCTGTGACTATAATAAATGGTGAAAACGTACCCAGCTGTTCACCTATATTTTTTACTCCATACCTGTAACACGTACAACATATGGTTCCATCAACCCCACATCTACACCTTTCAATGTGATGAATGCCACACACACTCTTGTATGTTACATGTTGTAATACAAGTCTGCACTGCTACATAGATGTCCACCTTGACGAACTTTCATGTCACACATTCGCGATAAATCATATTACAGCACGATATACTAGTCAGTATCCAGTGACAGTACACATCAAGTATATAATCAATCAGCCAGTGATGTTACAGCTTATACCCACCAGTCTGTATCACTAGTACCACCAACAACCTACTTGGTATACCAACATCTATACTTAAAGTATCAACGTCGTTCAGTATCAGTGGTGACAAATACGTGGGTTTACGAGGTGAGACTCTACACAGACGTTACCTTCATCAAAATGCAAAGTACCCGGCGTTGATTGTCAAAATTGCTGTTTAGAAGGCCAAGTTTTATGAACGTTGTCATTACTATTATTGTGAAGAACAGAAATCTGATTTTACCATCGCCACAGTTCCTGAAGCAGAATCAGTTGTATTTTTTCATCGTTGGAACAACATTGCTGATAATGCTGACTGTTATAACTGTTCTTGACTATTGAACAATATAATTATATAAAAAGTGGCCCATTTCATGTTGTAAACTATACTTTATATGTCATAACTAAGCCTTCTTTACAACACTCTTCATTCATACTATATGTATTTATGTTTACATGTTACATGTCATTTATTTATGTATTATATTAGTATATATTTCAGCGGGAGGTTGGGTGTGTGACTAATATAAGATATACCACGTGATAGAGGTCTTATATTAGTGTTCTGTAGGTGCGATTTTCTTCATTGAAAATCTGCTTGCGACAATTTGTTGCTATTTGTGTTAGTTGTGACGAGGTGTGCTTTTCTTCGTTGTTTTTGTAACATTTTTCTATTCTTTAGTTTTGATTAAATGTGTTTGTATTTGTAGGTCTACTCTTTCCTGTCATTTAGTTGTATACACCTTTATGTTTATACACTGTGACGTCATTTGTTTTGTTTACATTTTCGCAGTTATCATTACATCCTTTGTGAGATTTCCTTCAGTTTAGTTTTTTAGTTGACTTCTGCGAATGTTATCGTAGTGTTTTGAATATTTGTCTTCGTATTATTGTTATTGTTTTGTTTTCTATTGGTACACATACTTAGACATACACTATTAACATTTTGATTGAACTTATGATATAAATGTCTGATGATATTGTTATTATAAAATAACCATACAAGTTCTTACAAAAGACTTGTCTTCCAAAGAGATTGAAATTAGCGGAGCTGATTATACAAGTTTTTGTTAAAAACTTGCTCCTGTTTGGTTGAAATAAATAAATTTGTTATTTCAGGGATAATAGCCACATATTATTAAATATTATGGCAACTTTAGACTACTTTATTGAGCAAGGGAGAGCCCTTGGGATGACTCCTGAGGAGTTAAAAGAGTTTGCACTTTCTCATTATGCCAAAGCACAGAAGGAAGAAGAAAAAAAACAAAAAGCTGAAGAAAAAAGATTAGACAGAGAAGCTGAGGAAAAAAGATTAGAAAGAGAAGCAGAGGCTGAACAAAAGAGATTAGACAGAGAAGCTGAACAAAAGAGACTAGAAATAGAGGCTGAAAGTAAAAGACTAGAGGCTGAGAACAAAAGATTAGAGGCTGAAGAAAGAAAAGAAAAAGCAAAGATGGAACATCAAGAGAAACTTTTAGCTTATGAGATAGAAAAATTGAAATTGACAAATATGGGTAGTATCAATCAGTCATTTGGTAATGATGGTAAACCTTCTACTTACAAGGTTAAGCTGCCACCGTTCAATCCTTCCAGTGATGATATTACATTCTGGCTGGATACATTTGAACGTTCTTGTCGTACTCATAATGTGGATAGATCACAATATACAAATCAGTTATCAGAGAATTTGAGAGGTGATTCTCTGACTAGTTTAAGTCTGGTAGAAGAGGCTGATAAAGATAATTATGATGTTATTAGAGCAGCCTTGATAAAAAATATCAATTGACAGAAGAAGGTTATCGTCTTTTGTTTAAGACGATAGTGCCTGAGGCAGGAGTAGAATTCTCAGAATTCATTGCAAAGGCACGTCTTACATTTACACGATGGATTGAGCTATCCAAAACAGAAAAAATATATGAAGCACTTATGGATTTGTTGCTCAGAGATAAGATTATGTCATGTGTAAATAAACCATTCCTTGAATTTATACATGAGCGTAAACCCAAAACACTAAAACAAATGGAAGAATATTGTTCCCAATATGTCACTGCACATCCTGACGTGACTTTTGGCAACATTAAGATTAAGGAGAGTATGCCAGTTGCTTCAGCAACACCATACAATCCTAATTATTCACACAAATTTCAGGGACCACAAAACAGGTTTGATAAAAAAGGTAACCATAATAGTTATCAAAACCAAGGTAACCAATCATTTCAGGGTTCTTCTTCGAAGAACTGGAGACGAGCCGACAGCCCTCGATTCAGAGGTTGTCACAATTATAGGAATTTCCGCAGAGGAAGTCATAATAGAAGCTATCCAAGTTATCCGTCATGGAGACAACAAGATCATAATTACAGAGATACTCATTATAATGAACATGATAATGGTAACCATGAGAACTATGACTCAAACCCAAATAGGGGTTACAATAGAGGAAACAATAATTATTACAGAGGCAATAATAATCGAGGTAGATCACAATACAAAAAACATAAATCACATTTCCAGGCAAACTCTGCACAGCAAGAGTCCCATGAAGCCTATAAACAGACTAAAGATAATAATAACGCTAATAATATGGCATGCTCCGATTTTGATTTTGGGAGAGCATCTCAATGCCCCCAATGCAAAACATTATTTGAACCAACTACGGTGTCTACTTTAAGTTGCGGCCATCCTCTTCCCGCTCTTCCTGCATCAGTCGCGCATGATGGAAGAGGTTCTCTTGTCTTACATAAAGGTTTAATTAATGACAATCCAGTCTCAGTTCTTTTTGATTCTGGATGCACCACAATTGGTGTTAGGCAGTCACTCGTAGATCCTTCCCGTGCCACAGGAAAAGTAGTCAAATGTGTAACATTTGGCGGCACCTTAGAGAAATACTCTACTGCTATCATTAAGATTGCTACTCCTTTCTTTACAGGAGATGTACACGCATGTCTTCTGCCGAATCCGATCGCTGATCTTATCATCGGTCGTATTCACGGAGTCAAAGAATGCACTCCGCAACAAATTTCCGTTTGGGAAAAACAAAATATGCAAACTGCTAATGCTGTAGTCACTAGAGCTCAAGCTCTTCATATGCCTCAAACTTCATCTACTGAAGATAATGAAGTGCATAACCAAGATGATCCCTTGGTAATTTCTCGTGACTCATTTATAAAACAGCAAGAAGATGATCCCACTCTAAAGAAATTCTTCACTCTTGCAATAAAAGGTGATCCAAATAAAGATACAAATCGTAAATCTTGGATTACAATGAAGAATGGCGTACTTGTACGTATGGTTCAAGACTCCACTAAGTCAAGTCATTCTCAGATTCTTGTGCCCAAGAATTTGAGAGTTAAAATTTTGCAGCACGCTCACGACTCTCAGTGTGCTGGACATATGGGTTTTTCCCGTACGAAGTCAAGAGTTCTTGCGGCTTTCTTTTGGAATTTAGTAAACAAGGACATACGGATATATTGTCGATCTTGTAAAGTATGTCAAGAGGTCAAATCTAAAGGTCCACGCCATGCTGCACCTATTCAGGCTGCAGACATTCCTATTCGGCCGTTTCAGAAAATGGCAATAGACATTATTGGTCCGTTTAAGATCAAGTCTGCCAGAGGACATCAGTTTATCTTGACGTGTGTTGATATGTGCACACGTTGGCCAGAGGCTATTCCTCTGAAGAGCATTACTACTGCTGATATTGCAGATGCTCTTTGGCTCATATTTTCTCGTCTGGGATTTCCCGGAGAAATATTATCAGACCATGGCACCCAACTAATATCGGATACCATGTCTCAAGTAATGTCTACTCTGCAGATAGAAAGATCTTTGAGTAGTATCTATCACCCAATGCCTAATGGGATGGTCGAACGCCTAAATAGAACACTCAAAGACTTATTAGGGAAGATAACTGAGGATCATCCTCAAGATTGGGACAGGGTTTTACCTGCGGCCCTCTTCGCCTACAGAGAGGTCCCCAATGAACATACAGGATTTTCTCCCTTTGAACTTGTCTTTGGCGCGCAACCGCGCGGCCCTATGTCTTTGCTTCATGATCTCATAACCGCTGATAATATTAACGATGACACAAAATCCTCTTACGAATATGTCATCGCGCTTAGACAAAAGATTATCGAAGCATGCAAATTAGCAACTTCTTCTTCTGAATTTGCTAAACAGAAGGCAAGGCAATTTGCCAATAAGAAAAGAACCTTACGACAACTTTGTCCTGGTGACAAAGCATTTGTTTTGCTACCTTGTAGGGAAAACAGACTTCTTATTTCTTGGAAAGGTCCGTACGATATAATATCGAAAATTTCAGATGTTGACTATATTGTCGATATTGACGGGAAGCATAAAACCTTCCACATCAACATGCTTACGGAATTCCATGAACGTTTGGATTATTTACAGTCTATTTTCCAGGCAATGGACGATTCTCCAGTCCATTATGGTCATTACTCATCACTGTCCATAATACAGGATGAGGAAACAAGTTTTTCAGATGTAAATCTTCCTCTTCTGATGATCCCACTTCATTCTAGTAAATCATGGAAAAATTTTACTGTCTCTCCTGATTTATCACTAGGAGAACAGCGACACGTTTCGGCTATGTTACAAACATTTCAGGATGTCCTTACTGACATCCCTGGACAAACTCATGTCATTGAACATGACATTATTCTAACTGACCATAATCCTATTAGGGTCAGACCTTATCCTATCCCTAAACATTTTCAAGCACAGGTTGAGAAGAAGTTGGATGAGATGATAGATTTAAAAATAATTGAACCATCCACTTCTGCATATTCTTCGCCGATGGTTATTGTTCGGAAAAAAAGACAATAACATACGTCTTTGCGTTGACTATCGCAAATTGAATCAAGTTACGAAGTTTGACGCTGAACCTATGCCTTTACTAGAAGAGCTACTTACTAGGCTTTCTAAATCTCATTTTTTCACTAAACTTGACTTGTCTAAAGGATATTGGCAAGTTCCTTTATCTGAACGCGCCAAACCTCTTACGGCTTTTTCTACACCTAGAGGCCTTTTCCAATGGAATTTCATGCCTTTCGGCCTTATGAACGCACCTGCTACATTCGTACGCATGATGCGTCGAATCCTATCTTATCGGTCAGATGTCATTGCATACCTAGACGACATCTGTCTTTTCAGCGATACTTGGGAAGATCACTATTAGGTGTTAGATGAATTACTGTCTACTTTACGCGAGCATAACCTGACAGTGAAACCCTCTAAAGCCTGCATTGGTTTTAGCGAAATTTCTTTCCTAGGCCATCGAGTTGGTCATGGTTTCCTAAAGACAGAGGACCATAATATCACTAAGATATTTAAAATTTCTATTCCTAAGACTAAAAAGCAAGTGCGAAGTCTCTTAGGTCTTGTACAATTTTATGGACGATTCATTCCGAATCTATCCTCTATCATGGCACCTCTTTCTACACTACTAAAGAAAGGGTCTCCTAATATGGTTCACTGGTCTCAGGAATGCCAATCCTCGCTGGATAAAATCAAAACTATGTTTTCAACACCACCTATTTTAGTGTTACCTACTAAAGATAAGACATTTTTTCTTCGTAGTGACGCTTCATCCACTGGGATTGGAGCGACACTAATGCAAGAGTACTCTGGAACTCTGCATCCTGTAATGTATATCTCCAGAAAACTTAATGCGGCAGAAAGGAATTACTCGGTTTTAGACCGTGAACTGTTGGCTATGGTCTGGTCAATTCTCAAACTACAAAGATTCCTTCTAGGCGCACATTTCATAGTAGAAACTGACCAGAAAGCTCTTACGGCTATACAGAGTAAGAATTTGAAGAGCTCGAGGTCTACTCGATATGCAATTGCTCTTCAACCTTTTCATTTCTCGGTACGAGCTATCCGTGGATCAGATAATGTGATGGCAGACATTTTGTCTAAATGCCCACATGATTCCACCTGTTAGGTCTTGGACTTCCTAATACGTCTAAATCTATAATAGCTCCTTTCTATATCAAGTTAGGTACACATTTGTAATTTGTAATATACTGATTGTATCACTACTTAGCGGTTCATTGAGGTATATTCACCGCTGTTCTTTGATGATTTTTCTTCTTTGTTAATTATGAACTTAAGATACCTAATATGAAATTATTGTATGAAATTTTTGTATGCATTGTGTCATTGCCAACATTGTAGAACACGTTGGTGACACCTCCCTGGAAACATTTATACTTAGAGAAACGCTTTCTGAGATTATGAGATATATTCTCACCAGTCGCTCCATATGTCGACTTAGCCTCACATTTGGCGTTATATTTATTCTTAATACTTTTCATCTGCGCATTATTCATGCGTTGTGAGCCTATTGTATGTTGCTCCTAGATGTATTTTTTTTAAAAAAAGTTTCATTTTTTTTTCCCCGGGAGGTGTGGTAAGACGGTTACGTGCAGTTTTCATAACTGGTAATGTAGTCTGTCTGTATACTTGTTATGTTTGAAAATATTTTGAATAAGATTTTGGGTCTAATGTATTTTTCGTTAGAACCCTAATCTAAGGGCGAATACTCATTTTTTGCTTTGAGGGAAAGTAAATATGTAGTTACTCCTCTAAAAGGTTATACCAGCTGACTGCTTAGGTCAGAGGTGATGCGAACAGCGCATGCCCGAACTAGAGAGAGTTTGGAGATTTCCTGTGCGGGAATCCGTTTTGTTGAACTGGGTCCGTCAGACGAAATGTCTGGTTACTTCTCTGCATTGCCTCTGGGGATGGAAACTCTTCCACTGTTATTTAAAGTCCCATGTGTTATTTCTGTTCGTCAGGAAGACGACAGTTGCTTCTAAGTTGTGTTAGGAATTCGAAGCAAGGTAAAAAAACGAAACTTTCACACTTCCTTTGTTCGCAGTGTAAGAAACATATTTTGAGTCAACCGGTGACGAGAGCTCACGAATGGTTGAAAGGCAGAGTGTAACTGTACTTTTCTCTTGTTGAGGTGATCACTGGCCCAAGACAGTATACATGTTGTTAGGTGTGTAGTGCGAGCGTATGATGAACTGAGTGTGGGTGCGAATGAAGGCGCGAATGTGTTTAGGCTCGTAGATATGTAGACCCTGCAACCCATACACTCACATGCAGTAGTCAAGGATGCTTGGACACTGCAGACACGTTTCAAAACATTTATTGACGAGAACACACATGGTATCAACAGGAACAGTCATTGTAAACAAGGTCATGCTGACCGAAAATCGATAGGTATACATTAGGCATTCAGCAAGCTGGTAAACATTTGAATATTCGTGCATGGTCAATACAATGTTCTTCAATAAGGACAGTTCGTGGCGTCGCCCTGGGATTACTGACTAAACGCGTCAGATACCTTAATCACTTTGACACATAGGTGCAACTTGGCATTCCCCGCCAATTGCACATTATCAGGCTGTAGTATAATAGCCGAAAACACAGGCCTCGTTCTGACGTCGGCTGTGTACTTCTGATAAGCAGGTTACCATCAACCCTGCAGTAATGCTTATTGTAGACATAAATATGCCGCCAATCTGCGGCTCCCACAATATATCTTCGTCACTGGATTTCTGGATGGTATGAAGACTAATAGTCTTGGATGGCTACCTTGAGCACAACATATATGTTCTGTAATGGAGGACCGGTGAGCTGCAGTTCACAGACTAGGCAATCTTCTAACATGTTCTGCTACCGAAAGCATAGTAATGGAAAAAGTCGGTATTACCTGTAACCGAGTCCACAGAACTTAACAAGGAACTCTGCTGTCATTCCAACGCACAGAGATTCACTGGGGAAAACTGCCAGTGCAGTCACTTCGAAGATTCTTCCCGAAAAACACAATGGACTCTCGTCCCTTCAGAAACCAGGACACTTCCGGCTTGCCGGAAGTCTAACTCAACTCCCGCTTAAAAAAAACCTGCCCATGGGCATACGCCCGAACTGTCTACCTTTGACCCTAAAGGTCAAACACAATGAATGAATAAACAAGGGAAGACAACCCCTAATCAACCTGACATCGCAGGTAAAGACACAATTATTCTTATGATAAAAACATAAGCAAATAACTTGACAGATGACTCCATCAAAAATGACAGCAACATATTACTACCACCCCCTGTAAAAAAAAATGAAATTTTTTTTTTTAATATGTCCATGAGCAAGATTGCACAAGTATCACTTATGTGCTCATGAAAAAATGAACCTAATATCAGGTACAATAGACGCATAAACAAAGCGTCTGAAGAGGATACAAATCATCTCCCAACATAGGAGAAAATATCTCCTTTAAGCCAAACAAACTAAGGGGGTACCATTAAAGAAACCTAAGTTGCTGGCAATACCAATCATATATCAATCATTACTAAATACTATAATTATAGCAATATACAAATGTCATGAATTACAATGCTATATTAGCAACATATCATTGATGGATGGACAAAATGAAATTTGTTAAATTATCTAAACATCATCCAAATACATTTGTATTACAACATATTAGGATATTAAGGACAGACCTAAGTCCGAAAGTGTATCAGGAAAAACTAGGACACAAGATTTAACTGGAATCATGTGGGCATCTGGACAATATGTCTGCCATCACATTATCCGAACCACGGATAGCTCGCACCGTGAAATGGAAAGGCTGAAGAGCAATAGCATAACGAGTAGATCTCGAGCTCTTCAAATCCTTACTTTGCATAGCCGTAAGAGCTTTTTGGTCGGTTTCCATAAAGAAATGCGCGCCCAGAAGGAACCTTTGTAGCTTAAGAATGGACCAAACCATAGCCAACAATTCACGGTCTAAAACCGAGTAATTCCTTTCTGCCGCATTTAGCTTCCTAGAAATATACATTACAGGATGCAGAGTTCCTGAATATTCCTGCATTAGTGCCGCTCCAATCCCAGTGGAAGAGGCATCACTACGAAGAACAAAAGTCTTATCAATCGTTGGTAGTCTTAAGATAGGATGAGATGAGAACAAATTCTTAACCTGATCCAATGAAGATTGGCATTCCTGGGACCAACGCACCATATTAGGAGAACCTTTTTTCAATAACGATGAAAGTGGTGCCATAATGGAGGACAGATTCTCAATGAATCTTCCATAGAATTGTATCAATCCCAAGAGACTACGCACTTGCTTTTTTGTCTTCGGAACCGAGATATTTAATATCTTCGAAATGTTTTGGTCCTCTGTCTTCAACAGACCATGACCAACTCGATGACCTAGGAAGGAAATTTCACTAAACCCAACAAAAGCTTTAGAGGGTTTTGCAGTCAAACTATGCTCACGTAGAGTAGATAGCAATTCCTTTAGACCCAAATAGTGTTCTTCCCAAGTATCGCTGAAAAGACAGATGTCGTCTAAATATGCGATGACATCTGCACGATCTGATAGAATTCGTCGCATCATGCGCACGAAAGTCGCTGGGGCGTTCATAAGCCCGAAAGGCATAAAATTCCATTGAAACAGACCCCTAGGTGTCGAAAAAGCAGTGAGAGGTTTGGCGTGTTCCGTCAGTGGGACTTGCCAATAACCTTTCGACAAGTCTAGTTTAGTAAAGAATTTAGCTTTAGAAAGTCTAATAAGTAGATCATCTAATAATGGCATAGGTTCAGCATCGAACTTCGTAACTTGATTTAATTTGCGATATCAACGCAAAGACGTATGTTATTGTCTTTCTTTCGAACAATAACTATCGACGAAGAATAAGCTGAAGTGGATGGTTCAATTATTTGCAGTTGAATCATTTCATCCAATTCTTTCTCGACTTGTGCTTGAAAATGAATAGGTATTGGGTATGGTCTTACCCTGATCGGATTACGATCAGTAAGTATGATGTCATGTTCTATGACATCTGTGTGTCCAGGAATGTCGGTAAGGACATCCTGATATGATTGTAGCGTAGAGGATACTTGACGTTGCTCCTCAAAAGACAAGTTCGAAGAGATTGTAACGTCCCTCCACGATTCCGTAGAAGTAAGTGGAATCGCAGGAAGAGGTAAGTTAACGTCCGAAAAAATAGTTTCCTCATCCTGTATAACGGACAGGGATGAGATGTGACCATGTTGGACTGGAGAGTCGTCCGTCGCCTGGAAAATAGGCTGCAAATAGTCTGGACGTTCAATAAACTCTGTTAGCATATTTATATGGAAGGTTTTATGCCTTCCATCCACATCGACGATGTAGTCGACATCGGAAATTTTGGAGACTATAGTGTATGGACCTTTCCATGAAATGAGAAGTCTATTCTCTCTTGAGGGAAGTAAGACATACATGGATTTTGTTGTTTCCAAGAAAAACTATTATCAGGTTGGTAACTTTTATTAAAGTTCCTATAGTCACTGGGATCAACATGTTGAGGACAATTAAATTCCCTCCAATTCTTTAAAGAAGAACCATCACGTGATGGACGCGTTTGGCAATGTCCACAATCACGGTTATTCCTCTTAATAAAGTTGCTTCTATTTTTCCCTGTAGCAATATGCTTAACAGGTACATCGTACTGACTGAGCTGAGTACGATGGGTACTAACAGTTTTGTTTTCTTTTACCCACTTATCAGGAATCTGGGAATTCGATGCACGGTTTCCCTGAGGAATCTTAACATGATACTTATCAAAGTCCTCACCGTGATCCAAACTTGATTTACCTTTGTTGGCCTGACGCCAACTCCCATTAGAGGCAGTATTGTTATTCCGTGGGAAACTATATTTTCCACAAAAATTTTTGTTCCCATATTGCTTAATGTTACCCTGAGCATTAAGTGCATGGATGTTTTTTTTCTCCCAAATAGAAATTTGTTGCGGGGTGCATTCCTTAACCCCATGAATACGACCGATTATAAGATCCGCAATAGGATTAAGAAGAAGACATGCATGGACATCTCCTGTGAAGAAGGGAGTGTCAATCCTAATAATAGCAGTAGGATAACTTTCCATAGTACCACCAAATGTAACACATTTGACCACTTTTCCAGTGGCACAGCAAGGATCTATCAGAGACTCCCTAATCCCGACGGTAGTACATCCCGAATCGAAAAGTACTGAGACTAGCCTATCATTTATTAGACCTTTATGTAAGATGAGAGATCCTCTCCCATCATGCGCAACTGTAGCAGGTAGAGCAGGAAGAGGGTGACCACAACTTAGAGTAGATACAGTCGATGAGTCGAACAATGTTAAGCATTGGGGGCATTCAGTTGCTCTCCCAAAATCGAAAGCACAACCAGTGATAGCCCTAGAGTTACCACTATCATTTACTGTATTACAGGCTCCATCAAACTCTTGTTGTGCAGAGTTTGCCTGTTGGAAAGGTCTTTTTTTGTTAAACCTAGGTCTGCCTCGATTATCATTTCCCCTGTAATTATTTCGACTATCATTTCCCCTGTAATTGTTATCATATTGCCTATTGTAATCATCATTCCGGTTTGAATCCCGGTTTCTAAATTCACCATCGTCATAATCTTGACGTCGAGAATGGTTATCTCGAAAGTTCGAATAGTTATTATTTGGATAGCCTTTGCGAAAGTGTCTCAAATTATTACCACTAAAATTACGAGAACTACCATCTTGTCTCCAATTCATAGACGAAGAACCATCATGTGTTGGATTACTCCGCTTCTGAGTGTAATTCTGATTACTTCCCCTATTCCAGTTTTGTTGAGCACCCTGAAATTTTTTTTTGAAATTAGGGCCATATGGTGTTGCCGAAGCAGCTGGCAACCCTTCTTTCACTTTAGAATTGCTAACTGTAGCATGGGGATGCGCGGTGGCATACTGACAACAGTATTCCTCCATATCTTTTAAGTTTTTAGGCTTACGCTCATGAAGGAATGCAAGAAAAGAATCATTAACAGATGACAAAACCTTATCTCGCAATAATAAGTCCATTAGACCTTCATATGTTTTCTCAGTCTGAGACAACTCAACCCATCGTGTAAATGTACGACGTATTTTTGTAACAAAATCAGAGAAATCTACTCCATTTTCTGGCAACATTGTCCTAAAACGAAGACGATAGTCTTCTTCTTTTAGTTGGTATTTTTTTAGCAATGCTGCTCTGACAACATCATAATTAGTCCTGTCATGTTCGTCTATTGTCATAAGAGTAGTCACTGTGTCACCTGTAAAAAATTCCATCAGTTGTTCAACATATTTTTCCTTTTTTATGTTATGCGTATCGCATAAAAATTGGAATCTATCTAGATAATCTGCTACGTCATCCTTTAAAGGATTGAAATGAGGCAATTTAATCCTATTAACAAACTCCTTTGTCGTACTCGAAGTTGTTTGCTGAGCACCCGTACTCGCCAATTTCAATTTCTCTAACTCCAAAGTTGCGAGTCTTTCATCAAGTTCCATCTTCTGTTTTCTTTCCTCATGTTCCATTTTTCTAATTTCAGCCTCAGCATGAAGTTTTCTCTCCTCTGCAGCAGCTTGAAGTTTTCTCTCCTCTGCAGCAGCTTGAGCTTGAATTTTTTTCTCCTCTGCAGCAGCTTGAAGTTTTTTGTCTTCCATTTCCATCTGGAATTTTCTTTCATCAGCCTGAGCTTTTCTCTCCTCAGCAGCAGCTTGAGCTTGAAGTTTTTTGTCCTCAGCAGCAGCTTCTCTTTGATACCTTTTCTCTTCAAGTTCTAATCTTCTATTCTCAGCATCTAGCTTCTTAAGTTCAGCATCTGCTCTCCTTTGTTCAGCTTCTGCTTTCAATTTAATTTCCTCTTTTTGTTTCTTTTCTTCTGACTTTAATGCAGTGGCGAATAGAGCAGATGAATATTCTTCCAATTCTTTACCAGACTTACCAAGAGTCAACCCTTGCTGGATGAAGAAATCCAATGTAGACATTCTGTCTAATGAGATCAGTAACCTGAAAAATTCAACAATTACCTTATCCCACTTCAATGGGAGACAAGTCTGAAATGCTAGACTTGTATACTCACTTCACTTTATTTCACTCTCTTAGTCTTAGACAAAGACCTTGTATGGTCCTCTTGTTTATAATGTAACAAAAAATCACTTGAGTACCTGTGGAAAATAATTCCTTTATATCCCACTCACTATGGGCACAAGTCTTTTTTTTTTTTTTTAAGAACTTGAATATGTATTTCACCTTGTCTCAATCTTTGAGGATAACAAGTCTTTTATCAAAGAACTTGTATAAATATCTTAGATAATAATATTTTATTAACAATCTCTATATGAAGAGTGTACCTTATCAATAATAATAATAATACATGACCAAGTGTATGTATGTAGACTGTGTATGACAATAATGTAGTACAATCATAAATACAAAGACAAAGATACAGAACAATGACCGAAAACGTTCGCGGAAGTCAAATAAACAATACAGCAAAAAGTAAAGAAAATGTTACACAAATGTGTAATGATGACCGCGAAAAATAAACAAGACAAATGGCAACACTGTTATAAACGAAAAGGTGTAAAGAAATAAATGGAAGGAATGAGAGAAGAACAGATACAAACAAAATTAATCGAAAATCAAAGAACGGAAAAATAACGAAAACAACACTAACTGATGTCGTCACAGCTAAAAAAAAAAAATAGCAACAAAAGTCGCTAGCAAATTTCAATTAAGAAAATTGCAATCCCTACAGAACGCTTACAGTAACCCTCGATTAAGTGGCATATTTACTGTAAGACCCACCAACCGAAAACCCACAAAAAAAAAACACAAGAAAAATACACAAAAATAGTACAATTAACATAAATAGCAATCAATTCAATGTGTTGCAAAACAAGTTCAGTCACAGCTGAAACTAAAGTAAATTTCTTGCTCCTTGCGAACACAGAAACAAAATGTCAAGCGCGCACTGAATGTCAAATCCACTGTAGCATAAAGTGGTATTCACGAACAAAAGTTACTATGACCTTCTCGACTTAGGACTTGCACATTGAATGTTTACAATTTCCACGTACTGTTTACAAACACTTGACCTCGAACAATGTAGCTTGAATGCTCGGGCGTAGAAAAGTCTGTTGTTGACTGAAACGTGTAAACGACCAGCGGTACCGTTTACAAAAAGGGACTCGACTTGCAGTTGTGGTCCACGTAGCAAATGCCTAGATGTTAACTTCAGTACTTGTCCTGTTGTGGTTTATGTAGCATTATAACATAAATGCTAGCACTGTTTATCTGGGTCAACAGTTGATGACCTATTTCTGTCCTGTGTAGACAAAACTTGAAAGCATAGATATGTGTGTTATTTCTCAGTTGTCCACTTTGTTCCTCATGACATGTAGCACATGTAGAAATGTAATTTCTGGACAACACTGGATGCATAAAAATGTAGCATTAAGTCCACGGAAATGTTAATTTCTCGCTCTGTCCAGCAGAAATGTATCAGAAGAGCCCACGTAACTGGTCCACCAAAAATGTAACTGTACTTTTTCTCTTGTTGAGGTGATCACTGGCCCAAGACAGTATACATGTTGTTAGGTGTGTAGTGCGAGCGTATGATGAACTGAGTGTGGGTGCGAATGAAGGCGCGAATGTGTTTAGGCTCGTATATATGTAGACCCTGCAACCCATACACTCACATGCAGTAGTCAAGGATGCTTGGACACTGCAGACACGTTTCAAAACATTTATTGACGAGAACACACATGGTATCAACAGGAACAGTCATTGTAAACAAGGTCATGCTGACCGGAAATCGATAGGTATACATTAGGCATTCAGCAAGCTGGTAAACATTTGAATATTCGTGCATGGTCAATACAATGTTCTTCAATAAGGACAGTTCGTGGCGTCGCCCTGGGATTACTGACTAAACGCGTCAGATACCTTAATCACTTTGACACATAGGTGCAACTTGGCATTCCCCGCCAATTGCACATTATCAGGCTGTAGTATAATAGCCGAAAACACAGGCCTCGTTCTGACGTCGGCTGTGTACTTCTGATAAGCAGGTTACCATCAACCCTGCAGTAATGCTTATTGTAGACATAAATATGCCGCCAATCTGCGGCTCCCACAATATATCTTCGTCACTGGATTTCTGGATGGTATGAAGACTAATAGTCTTGGATGGCTACCTTGAGCACAACATATATGTTCTGTAATGGAGGACCGGTGAGCTGCAGTTCACAGACTAGGCAATCTTCTAACATGTTCTGCTACCGAAAGCATAGTAATGGAAAAAGTCGGTATTACCTGTAACCGAGTCCACAGAACTTAACAAGGAACTCTGCTGTCATTCCAACGCACAGAGATTCACTGGGGAAAACTGCCAGTGCAGTCACTTCGAAGATTCTTCCCGAAAAAACACAATGGACTCTCGTCCCTTCAGAAACCAGGACACTTCCCGGCTTGCCGGAAGTCTAACTCAACTCCCGCTTAAAAAAACCTGCCCATGGGCATACGCCCGAACTGTCTACCTTTGACCCTAAAGGTCAAACACAATGAATGAATAAACAAGGGAAGACAACCCCTAATCAACCTGACATCGCAGGTAAAGACACAATTATTCTTATGATAAAAACATAAGCAAATAACTTGACAGATGACTCCGTCAAAAATGACAGCAACATATTACTACCACCCCCCTGTAAAAAAAAAATGAATTTTTTTTTTTTTTAATATGTCCATGAGCAAGATTGCACAAGTATCACTTATGTGCTCATGAAAAAATGAACCTAATATCAGGTACAATAGACGCATAAACAAAGCGTCTGAAGAGGATACAAATCATCTCCCAACATAGGAGAAAATATCTCCTTTAAGCCAAACAAACTAAGGGGGTACCATTAAAGAAACCTAAGTTGCTGGCAATACCAATCATATATCAATCATTACTAAATACTATAATTATAGCAATATACAAATGTCATGAATTACAATGCTATATTAGCAACATATCACTGATGGATGGACAAAATGAAATTTGTTAAATTATCTAAACATCATCCAAATACATTTGTATTACAACATATTAGGATATTAAGGACAGACCTAAGTCTGAAAGTGTATCAGGAAAAACTAGGACACAAGATTTAACTGGAATCATGTGGGCATCTGGACAATATGTCCGCCATCACATTATCCGAACCACGGATAGCTCGCACCGTGAAATGGAAAGGCTGAAGAGCAATAGCATAACGAGTAGATCTCGAGCTCTTCAAATCCTTACTTTGCATAGCCGTAAGAGCTTTTTGGTCGGTTTCCATAAAGAAATGCGCGCCCAGAAGGAACCTTTGTAGCTTAAGAATGGACCAAACCATAGCCAACAATTCACGGTCTAAAACCGAGTAATTCCTTTCTGCCGCATTTAGCTTCCTAGAAATATACATTACAGGATGCAGAGTTCCTGAATATTCCTGCATTAGTGCCGCTCCAATCCCAGTGGAAGAGGCATCACTACGAAGAACAAAAGTCTTATCAATCGTTGGTAGTCTTAAGATAGGATGAGATGAGAACAAATTCTTAACCTGATCCAATGAAGATTGGCATTCCTGGGACCAACGCACCATATTAGGAGAACCTTTTTTCAATAACGATGAAAGTGGTGCCATAATGGAGGACAGATTCTCAATGAATCTTCCATAGAATTGTATCAATCCCAAGAGACTACGCACTTGCTTTTTTGTCTTCGGAACCGAGATATTTAATATCTTCGAAATGTTTTGGTCCTCTGTCTTCAACAGACCATGACCAACTCGATGACCTAGGAAGGAAATTTCACTAAACCCAACAAAAGCTTTAGAGGGTTTTGCAGTCAAACTATGCTCACGTAGAGTAGATAGCAATTCCTTTAGACCCAAATAGTGTTCTTCCCAAGTATCGCTGAAAAGACAGATGTCGTCTAAATATGCGATGACATCTGCACGATCTGATAGAATTCGTCGCATCATGCGCACGAAAGTCGCTGGGGCGTTCATAAGCCCGAAAGGCATAAAATTCCATTGAAACAGACCCCTAGGTGTCGAAAAAGCAGTGAGAGGTTTGGCGTGTTCCGTCAGTGGGACTTGCCAATAACCTTTCGACAAGTCTAGTTTAGTAAAGAATTTAGCTTTAGAAAGTCTAATAAGTAGATCATCTAATAATGGCATAGGTTCAGCATCGAACTTCGTAACTTGATTTAATTTGCGATAGTCAACGCAAAGACGTATGTTATTGTCTTTCTTTCGAACAATAACTATCGACGAAGAATAAGCTGAAGTGGATGGTTCAATTATTTGCAGTTGAATCATTTCATCCAATTCTTTCTCGACTTGTGCTTGAAAATGAATAGGTATTGGGTATGGTCTTACTCTGATCGGATTACGATCAGTAAGTATGATGTCATGTTCTATGACATCTGTGTGTCCAGGAATGTCGGTAAGGACATCCTGATATGATTGTAGCGTAGAGGATACTTGACGTTGCTCCTCAAAAGACAAGTTCGAAGAGATTGTAACGTCCCTCCACGATTCCGTTGAATTCAGTGGAATCGCAGGAAGAGGTAAGTTAACGTCAGAAAAAATAGTTTCCTCATCCTGTATAACGGACAGGGATGAGATGTGACCATGTTGGACTGGAGAGTCGTCCGTCGCCTGGAAAATAGGCTGCAAATAGTCTGGACGTTCAATAAACTCTGTTAGCATATTTATATGGAAGGTTTTATGCTTCCATCCACATCGACGATATAGTCGACATCGGAAATTTTGGAGACTATAGTGTATGGACCTTTCCATGAAATGAGAAGTCTATTCTCTCTTGAGGGAAGTAAGACATACATGGATTTTGTTGTTTCCAAGAAAAACTATTATCAGGTTGGTAACTTTTATTAAAGTTCCTATAGTCACTGGGATCAACATGTTGAGGACAATTAAATTCCCTCCAATTCTTTAAAGAAGAACCATCACGTGATGGACGCGTTTGGCAATGTCCACAATCACGGTTATTCCTCTTAATAAAGTTGCTTCTATTTTTCCCTGTAGCAATATGCTTAACAGGTACATCGTACTGACTGAGCTGAGTACGATGGGTACTAACAGTTTTGTTTTCTTTTACCCACTTATCAGGAATCTGGGAATTCGATGCACGGTTTCCCTGAGGAATCTTAACATGATACTTATCAAAGTCCTCACCGTGATCCAAACTTGATTTACCTTTGTTGGCCTGACGCCAACTCCCATTAGAGGCAGTATTGTTATTCCGTGGGAAACTATATTTTCCACAAAAATTTTTGTTCCCATATTGCTTAATGTTACCATGAGCATTAAGTGCATGGATGTTTTTTTTCTCCCAAATAGAAATTTGTTGCGGTGTGCATTCCCTAACCCCATGAATACGACCGATTATAAGATCCGCAATAGGATTAGGAAGAAGACATGCATGGACATCTCCTGTGAAGAAGGGAGTGTCAATCCTAATAATAGCAGTAGGATAACTTTCCATAGTCCCACCAAATGTAACACATTTGATTGTTTTTCCAGTGGCACAGCAAGGATCTATCAGAGACTCCCTAACCCCGACGGTAGTACATCCCGAATCGAAAAGTACTGAGACTAGCCTATCATTTATTAGACCTTTATGTAAGATGAGAGATCCTCTCCCATCATGCGCAACTGTAGCAGGTAGAGCAGGAAGAGGGTGACCACAACTTAGAGTAGATACAGTCGATGAGTCGAACAATGTTAAGCATTGGGGGCATTCAGTTGCTCTCCCAAAATCGAAAGCACAACCAGTGATAGCCCTAGAGTTACCACTATCATTTACTGTATTACAGGCTCCATCAAACTCTTGTTGTGCAGAGTTTGCCTGTTGGAAAGGTCTTTTTTTGTTAAACCTAGGTCTGCCTCGATTATCATTTCCCCTGTAATTATTTCGACTATCATTTCCCCTGT
Organism: Oreohelix idahoensis; assembly: GCA_024509875.1. Taxonomy (NCBI): domain Eukaryota; kingdom Metazoa; phylum Mollusca; class Gastropoda; order Stylommatophora; family Oreohelicidae; genus Oreohelix; species Oreohelix idahoensis. The sequence goes on from JAMPIV010009126.1 coordinate 880,851, forward strand.
AATTGTTATCATATTGCCTATTGTAATCATCATTCCGGTTTGAATCCCGGTTTCTAAATTCACCATCGTCATAATCTTGACGTCGAGAATGATTACCTAGAAAGTTCGAATGTTATTATTTGGATAGCCTTTGCGAAAGTGTCTAAGATTATTACCATTAAAATTACGAGAACTACCATCTTGTCTCCAATTCATAGACGAAGAACCATCATGTGTTGGATTACTCCGCTTCTGAGTGTAATTCTGATTACTTCCCCTATTCCAGTTTTGTTGAGCACCCTGAAATTTTTTTTTGAAATTAGGGCCATATGGTGTTGCCGAAGCAGCTGGCAACCCTTCTTTCACTTTAGAATTGCTAACTGTAGCATGGGGATGCGCGGTGGCATACTGACAACAGTATTCCTCCATATCTTTTAAGTTTTTAGGCTTACGCTCATGAAGGAATGCAAGAAAAGAATCATTAACAGATGACAAAACCTTATCTCGCAATAATAAGTCCATTAGACCTTCATATGTTTTCTCAGTCTGAGACAACTCAACCCATCGTGTAAATGTACGACGTATTTTTGTAACAAAATCAGAGAAATCTACTCCATTTTCTGGCAACATTGTCCTAAAACGAAGACGATAGTCTTCTTCTTTTAGTTGGTATTTTTTTAGCAATGCTGCTCTGACAACATCATAATTAGTCCTGTCATGTTCGTCTATTGTCATAAGAGTAGTCACTGTGTCACCTGTAAAAAATTCCATCAGTTGTTCAACATATTTTTCCTTTTTTATGTTATGCGTATCGCATAAAAATTGGAATCTATCTAGATAATCTGCTACGTCATCCTTTAAAGGATTGAAATGAGGCAATTTAATCCTATTAACAAACTCCTTTGTCGTACTCGAAGTTGTTTGCTGAGCACCCGTACTCGCCAATTTCAATTTCTCTAACTCCAAAGTTGCGAGTCTTTCATCAAGTTCCATCTTCTGTTTTCTTTCCTCATGTTCCATTTTTCTAATTTCAGCCTCAGCATGAAGTTTTCTCTCCTCTGCAGCAGCTTGAAGTTTTCTCTCCTCTGCAGCAGCTTGAGCTTGAATTTTTTCTCCTCTGCAGCAGCTTGAAGTTTTTTGTCTTCCATTTCCATCTGGAATTTTCTTTCATCAGCCTGAGCTTTTCTCTCCTCAGCAGCAGCATGAGCTTTTCTCTCCTCAGCAGCAGCTTCTCTTTGATACCTTTTCTCTTCAAGTTCTAATCTTCTATTCTCAGCATCTAGCTTCTTTAGTTCAGCTTCTGCTCTCCTTTGTTCAGCTTCTGCTTTCAATTTAATTTCCTCTTTTTGTTTCTTTTCTTCTGACTTTAATGCAGTGGCGAATAGAGCAGATGAATATTCTTCCAATTCTTTACCAGACTTACCAAGAGTCAACCCTTGCTGGATGAAGAAATCCAATGTAGACATTCTGTCTAATGAGATCAGTAACCTGAAAAATTCAACAATTACCTTATCCCACTTCAATGGGAGACAAGTCTGAAATGCTAGACTTGTATACTCACTTCACTTTATTTCACTCTCTTAGTCTTAGACAAAGACCTTGTATGGTCCTCTTGTTTATAATGTAACAAAAAATCACTTGAGTACCTGTGGAAAATAATTCCTTTATATCCCACTCACTATGGGCACAAGTCTTTTTTTTTTTTTAAAGAACTTGAATATGTATTTCACCTTGTCTCAATCTTTGAGGATAACAAGTCTTTTATCAAAGAACTTGTATAAATATCTTATATAATAATATTTTATTAACAATCTCTATATGAAGAGTGTACCTTATCAATAACAATAATAATACATGACCAAGTGTATGTATGTAGACTGTGTATGACAATAATGTAGTACAATCATAAATACAAAGACAAAGATACAGAACAATGACCGAAAACGTTCGCGGAAGTCAAATAAACAATACAGCAAAAAGTAAAGAAAATGTTACACAAATGTGTAATGATGACCGCGAAAAATAAACAAGACAAATGGCAACACTGTTATAAACGAAAAGGTGTAAAGAAATAAACGGAAGGAATGAGAGAAGAACAGATACAAACAAAATTAGTCGAAAATCAAAGAACGGAAAAATAACGAAAACAACACTAACTGATGTCGTCACAGCTAAAAAAAAAAAATAGCAACAAAAGTCGCTAGCAAATTTCAATTAAGAAAATTGCAATCCCTACAGAACGCTTACAGTAACCCTCGATTAAGTGGCATATTTACTGTAAGACCCACCAACCGAAAACCCGCAAAAGAACACAAGAAAAATACACAAAAATAGTACAATTAACATAAATAGCAATCAATTCAATGTGTTGCAAAACAAGTTCAGTCACAGCTGAAACTAAAGTAAATTTCTTGCTCCTTGCGAACACAGAAACAAAATGTCAAGCGCGCACTGAATGTCAAATCCACTGTAGCATAAAGTGGTATTCACGAACAAAAGTTACTATGACCTTCTCGACTTAGGACTTGCACATTGAATGTTTACAATTTCCACGTACTGTTTACAAACACTTGACCTCGAACAATGTAGCTTGAATGCTCGGGCGTAGAAAAGTCTGTTGTTGACTGAAACGTGTAAACGACCAGCGGTACCGTTTACAAAAAGGGACTCGACTTGCAGTTGTGGTCCACGTAGCAAATGCCTAGATGTTAACTTCAGTACTTGTCCTGTTGTGGTTTATGTAGCATTATAACATAAATGCTAGCACTGTTTATCTGGGTCAACAGTTGATGACCTATTTCTGTCCTGTGTAGACAAAACTTGAAAGCATAGAGTATGTGTGTTATTCTCAGTTGTCCACTTTGTTCCTCATGACATGTAGCACATGTAGAAATGTAAATTTCTGGACAACACTGGAGGCATAATAAATGTAGCATAAGTCCACGGAAATGTTAATTTCTCGCTCTGTCCAGCAGAAATGTATCAGAAGAGCCCACGTAACTGGTCCACCAAAAATGTAACTGTACTTTTCTCTTGTTGAGGTGATCACTGGCCCAAGACAGTATACATGTTGTTAGGTGTGTAGTGCGAGCGTATGATGAACTGAGTGTGGGTGCGAATGAAGGCGCGAATGTGTTTAGGCTCGTATATATGTAGACCCTGCAACCCATACACTCACATGCAGTAGTCAAGGATGCTTGGACACTGCAGACACGTTTCAAAACATTTATTGACGAGAACACACATGGTATCAACAGGAACAGTCATTGTAAACAAGGTCATGCTGACCGGAAATCGATAGGTATACATTAGGCATTCAGCAAGCTGGTAAACATTTGAATATTCGTGCATGGTCAATACAATGTTCTTCAATAAGGACAGTTCGTGGCGTCGCCCTGGGATTACTGACTAAACGCGTCAGATACCTTAATCACTTTGACACATAGGTGCAACTTGGCATTCCCCGCCAATTGCACATTATCAGGCTGTAGTATAATAGCCGAAAACACAGGCCTCGTTCTGACGTCGGCTGTGTACTTCTGATAAGCAGGTTACCATCAACCCTGCAGTAATGCTTATTGTAGACATAAATATGCCGCCAATCTGCGGCTCCCACAATATATCTTCGTCACTGGATTTCTGGATGGTATGAAGACTAATAGTCTTGGATGGCTACCTTGAGCACAACATATAAGTTCTGAAATGGAGGACCGGTGAGCTGCAGTTCACAGACTAGGCAATCTTCTAACATGTTCTGCTACCGAAAGCATAGTAATGGAAAAAGTCGGTATTACCTGTAACCGAGTCCACAGAACTTAACAAGGAACTCTGCTGTCATTCCAACGCACAGAGATTCACTGGGGAAAACTGCCAGTGCAGTCACTTCGAAGATTCTCCCCGAAAAACACAATGGACTCTCGTCCCTTCAGAAACCAGGACACTTCCCGGCTTGCCGGAAGTCTAACTCAACTCCCGCTTAAAAAAACCTGCCCATGGGCATACGCCCGAACTGTCTACCTTTGACCCTAAAGGTCAAACACAATGAATGAATAAACAAGGGAAGACAACCCCTAATCAACCTGACATCGCAGGTAAAGACACAATTATTCTTATGATAAAAACATAAGCAAATAACTTGACAGATGACTCCGTCAAAAATGACAGCAACATATTACTACCACCCCCCTGTAAAAAAAAAATGAAATTTTTTTTTTTTTAATATGTCCATGAGCAAGATTGCACAAGTATCACTTATGTGCTCATGAAAAAATGAACCTAATATCAGGTACAATAGACGCATAAACAAAGCGTCTGAAGAGGATACAAATCATCTCCCAACATAGGAGAAAATATTTCCTTTAAGCCAAACAAACTAAGGGGGTACCATTAAAGAAACCTAAGTTGCTGGCAATACCAATCATATATCAATCATTACTAAATACTATAATTATAGCAATATACAAATGTCATGAATTACAATGCTATATTAGCAACATATCACTGATGGATGGACAAAATGAAATTTGTTAAATTATCTAAACATCATCCAAATACATTTGTATTACAACATATTAGGATATTAAGGACAGACCTAAGTCTGAAAGTGTATCAGGAAAAACTAGGACACAAGATTTAACTGGAATCATGTGGGCATCTGGACAATATGTCCGCCATCACATTATCCGAACCACGGATAGCTCGCACCGTGAAATGGAAAGGCTGAAGAGCAATAGCATAACGAGTAGATCTCGAGCTCTTCAAATCCTTACTTTGCATAGCCGTAAGAGCTTTTTGGTCGGTTTCCATAAAGAAATGCGCGCCCAGAAGGAACCTTTGTAGCTTAAGAATGGACCAAACCATAGCCAACAATTCACGGTCTAAAACCGAGTAATTCCTTTCTGCCGCATTTAGCTTCCTAGAAATATACATTACAGGATGCAGAGTTCCTGAATATTCCTGCATTAGTGCCGCTCCAATCCCAGTGGAAGAGGCATCACTACGAAGAACAAAAGTCTTATCAATCGTTGGTAGTCTTAAGATAGGATGAGATGAGAACAAATTCTTAACCTGATCCAATGAAGATTGGCATTCCTGGGACCAACGCACCATATTAGGAGAACCTTTTTTCAATAACGATGAAAGTGGTGCCATAATGGAGGACAGATTCTCAATGAATCTTCCATAGAATTGTATCAATCCCAAGAGACTACGCACTTGCTTTTTTGTCTTCGGAACCGAGATATTTAATATCTTCGAAATGTTTTGGTCCTCTGTCTTCAACAGACCATGACCAACTCGATGACCTAGGAAGGAAATTTCACTAAACCCAACAAAAGCTTTAGAGGGTTTTGCAGTCAAACTATGCTCACGTAGAGTAGATAGCAATTCCTTTAGACCCAAATAGTGTTCTTCCCAAGTATCGCTGAAAAGACAGATGTCGTCTAAATATGCGATGACATCTGCACGATCTGATAGAATTCGTCGCATCATGCGCACGAAAGTCGCTGGGGCGTTCATAAGCCCGAAAGGCATAAAATTCCATTGAAACAGACCCCTAGGTGTCGAAAAAGCAGTGAGAGGTTTGGCGTGTTCCGTCAGTGGGACTTGCCAATAACCTTTCGACAAGTCTAGTTTAGTAAAGAATTTAGCTTTAGAAAGTCTAATAAGTAGATCATCTAATAATGGCATAGGTTCAGCATCGAACTTCGTAACTTGATTTAATTTGCGATAGTCAACGCAAAGACGTATGTTATTGTCTTTCTTTCGAACAATAACTATCGACGAAGAATAAGCTGAAGTGGATGGTTCAATTATTTGCAGTTGAATCATTTCATCCAATTCTTTCTCGACTTGTGCTTGAAAATGAATAGGTATTGGGTATGGTCTTACTCTGATCGGATTACGATCAGTAAGTATGATGTCATGTTCTATGACATCTGTGTGTCCAGGAATGTCGGTAAGGACATCCTGATATGATTGTAGCGTAGAGGATACTTGACGTTGCTCCTCAAAAGACAAGTTCGAAGAGATTGTAACGTCCCTCCACGATTCCGTTGAAGTAAGTGGAATCGCAGGAAGAGGTAAGTTAACGTCAGAAAAAATAGTTTCCTCATCCTGTATAACGGACAGGGATGAGATGTGACCATGTTGGACTGGAGAGTCGTCCGTCGCCTGGAAAATAGGCTGCAAATAGTCTGGACGTTCAATAAACTCTGTTAGCATATTTATATGGAAGGTTTTATGCCTTCCATCCACATCGACGATATAGTCGACATCGGAAATTTTGGAGACTATAGTGTATGGACCTTTCCATGAAATGAGAAGTCTATTCTCTCTTGAGGGAAGTAAGACATACATGGATTTTGTTGTTTCCAAGAAAAACTATTATCAGGTTGGTAACTTTTATTAAAGTTCCTATAGTCACTGGGATCAACATGTTGAGGACAATTAAATTCCCTCCAATTCTTTAAAGAAGAACCATCACGTGATGGACGCGTTTGGCAATGTCCACAATCACGGTTATTCCTCTTAATAAAGTTGCTTCTATTTTTCCCTGTAGCAATATGCTTAACAGGTACATCGTACTGACTGAGCTGAGTACGATGGGTACTAACAGTTTTGTTTTCTTTTACCCACTTATCAGGAATCTGGGAATTCGATGCACGGTTTCCCTGAGGAATCTTAACATGATACTTATCAAAGTCCTCACCGTGATCCAAACTTGATTTACCTTTGTTGGCCTGACGCCAACTCCCATTAGAGGCAGTATTGTTATTCCGTGGGAAACTATATTTTCCACAAAAATTTTTGTTCCCATATTGCTTAATGTTACCCTGAGCATTAAGTGCATGGATGTTTTTTTTCTCCCAAATAGAAATTTGTTGCGGGGTGCATTCCTTAACCCCATGAATACGACCGATTATAAGATCCGCAATAGGATTAAGAAGAAGACATGCATGGACATCTCCTGTGAAGAAGGGAGTGTCAATCCTAATAATAGCAGTAGGATATTCTTCTATGGTCCCATCAAATGTAACACATTTGACCACTTTTCCAGTGGCACAGCAAGGATCTATCAGAGACTCCCTAATCCCGACGGTAGTACATCCCGAATCGAAAAGTACTGAGACTAGCCTATCATTTATTAGACCTTTATGTAAGATGAGAGATCCTCTCCCATCATGCGCAACTGTAGCAGGTAGAGCAGGAAGAGGGTGACCACAACTTAGAGTAGATACAGTCGATGAGTCGAACAATGTTAAGCATTGGGGGCATTCAGTTGCTCTCCCAAAATCGAAAGCACAACCAGTGATAGCCCTAGAGTTACCACTATCATTTACTGTATTACAGGCTCCATCAAACTCTTGTTGTGCAGAGTTTGCCTGTTGGAAAGGTCTTTTTTTGTTAAACCTAGGTCTGCCTCGATTATCATTTCCCCTGTAATTATTTCGACTATCATTTCCCCTGTAATTGTTATCATATTGCCTATTGTAATCATCATTCCGGTTTGAATCCCGGTTTCTAAATTCACCATCGTCATAATCTTGACGTCGAGAATGGTTATCTCGAAAGCTCGAATGGTTATTATTACGGATAACCATTGCGAAAGTGTCTAAGATTATTACCATTAAAATTACGAGAACTACCATCTTGTCTCCAATTCATAGACGAAGAACCATCATGTGTTGGATTACTCCGCTTCTGAGTGTAATTCTGATTACTTCCCCTATTCCAGTTTTGTTGAGCACCCTGAAATTTTTTTTTGAAATTAGGGCCATATGGTGTTGCCGAAGCAGCTGGCAACCCTTCTTTCACTTTAGAATTGCTAACTGTAGCATGGGGATGCGCGGTGGCATACTGACAACAGTATTCCTCCATATCTTTTAAGTTTTTAGGCTTACGCTCATGAAGGAATGCAAGAAAAGAATCATTAACAGATGACAAAACCTTATCTCGCAATAATAAGTCCATTAGACCTTCATATGTTTTCTCAGTCTGAGACAACTCAACCCATCGTGTAAATGTACGACGTATTTTTGTAACAAAATCAGAGAAATCTACTCCATTTTCTGGCAACATTGTCCTAAAACGAAGACGATAGTCTTCTTCTTTTAGTTGGTATTTTTTTAGCAATGCTGCTCTGACAACATCATAATTAGTCCTGTCATGTTCGTCTATTGTCATAAGAGTAGTCACTGTGTCACCTGTAAAAAATTCCATCAGTTGTTCAACATATTTTTCCTTTTTTATGTTATGCGTATCGCATAAAAATTGGAATCTATCTAGATAATCTGCTACGTCATCCTTTAAAGGATTGAAATGAGGCAATTTAATCCTATTAACAAACTCCTTTGTCGTACTCGAAGTTGTTTGCTGAGCACCCGTACTCGCCAATTTCAATTTCTCTAACTCCAAAGTTGCGAGTCTTTCATCAAGTTCCATCTTCTGTTTTCTTTCCTCATGTTCCATTTTTCTAATTTCAGCCTCAGCATGAAGTTTTCTCTCCTCTGCAGCAGCTTGAAGTTTTCTCTCCTCTGCAGCAGCTTGAGCTTGAATTTTTTTCTCCTCTGCAGCAGCTTGAAGTTTTTTGTCTTCCATTTCCATCTGGAATTTTCTTTCATCAGCCTGAGCTTTTCTCTCCTCAGCAGCAGCTTGAGCTTTTTTTCTCCTCAGCAGCAGCTTCTCTTTGATACCTTTTCTCTTCAAGTTCTAATCTTCTATTCTCAGCATCTAGCTTCTTTAGTTCAGCATCTGCTCTCCTTTGTTCAGCTTCTGCTTTCAATTTAATTTCCTCTTTTTGTTTCTTTTCTTCTGACTTTAATGCAGTGGCGAATAGAGCAGATGAATATTCTTCCAATTCTTTACCAGACTTACCAAGAGTCAACCCTTGCTGGATGAAGAAATCCAATGTAGACATTCTGTCTAATGAGATCAGTAACCTGAAAAATTCAACAATTACCTTATCCCACTTCAATGGGAGACAAGTCTGAAATGCTAGACTTGTATACTCACTTCACTTTATTTCACTCTCTTAGTCTTAGACAAAGACCTTGTATGGTCCTCTTGTTTATAATGTAACAAAAAATCACTTGAGTACCTGTGGAAAATAATTCCTTTATATCCCACTCACTATGGGCACAAGTCTTTTTTTTTTTTTTAAAGAACTTGAATATGTATTTCACCTTGTCTCAATCTTTGAGGATAACAAGTCTTTTATCAAAGAACTTGTATAAATATCTTATATAATAATATTTTATTAACAATCTCTATATGAAGAGTGTACCTTATCAATAACAATAATAATACATGACCAAGTGTATGTATGTAGACTGTGTATGACAATAATGTAGTACAATCATAAATACAAAGACAAAGATACAGAACAATGACCGAAAACGTTCGCGGAAGTCAAATAAACAATACAGCAAAAAGTAAAGAAAATGTTACACAAATGTGTAATGATGACCGCGAAAAATAAACAAGACAAATGGCAACACTGTTATAAACGAAAAGGTGTAAAGAAATAAACGGAAGGAATGAGAGAAGAACAGATACAAACAAAATTAATCGAAAATCAAAGAACGGAAAAATAACGAAAACAACACTAACTGATGTCGTCACAGCTAAAAAAAAAAAAATAGCAACAAAAGTCGCTAGCAAATTTCAATTAAGAAAATTGCAATCCCTACAGAACGCTTACAGTAACCCTCGATTAAGTGGCATATTTACTGTAAGACCCACCAACCGAAAACCCGCAAAAGAACACAAGAAAAATACACAAAAATAATACAATTAACATAAATAGCAATCAATTCAATGTGTTGCAAAACAAGTTCAGTCACAGCTGAAACTAAAGTAAATTTCTTGCTCCTTGCGAACACAGAAACAAAATGTCAAGCGCGCACTGAATGTCAAATCCACTGTAGCATAAAGTGGTATTCACGAACAAAAGTTACTATGACCTTCTCGACTTAGGACTTGCACATTGAATGTTTACAATTTCCACGTACTGTTTACAAACACTTGACCTCGAACAATGTAGCTTGAATGCTCGGGCGTAGAAAAGTCTGTTGTTGACTGAAACGTGTAAACGACCAGCGGTACCGTTTACAAAAAGGGACTTGACTTGCAGTTGTGGTCCACGTAGCAAATGCCTAGATGTTAACTTCAGTACTTGTCCTGTTGTGGTTTATGTAGCATTATAACATAAATGCTAGCACTGTTTATCTGGGTCAACAGTTGATGACCTATTTCTGTCCTGTGTAGACAAAACTTGAAAGCATAGAGTATGTGTGTTATTCTCAGTTGTCCACTTTGTTCCTCATGACATGTAGCACATGTAGAAATGTAAATTTCTGGACAACACTGGAGGCATAATAAATGTAGCATAAGTCCACGGAAATGTTAATTTCTCGCTCTGTCCAGCAGAAATGTATCAGAAGAGCCCACGTAACTGGTCCACCAAAAATGTAACTGTACTTTTCTCTTGTTGAGGTGATCACTGGCCCAAGACAGTATACATGTTGTTAGGTGTGTAGTGCGAGCGTATGATGAACTGAGTGTGGGTGCGAATGAAGGCGCGAATGTGTTTAGGCTCGTAGATATGTAGACCCTGCAACCCATACACTCACATGCAGTAGTCAAGGATGCTTGGACACTGCAGACACGTTTCAAAACATTTATTGACGAGAACACACATGGTATCAACAGGAACAGTCATTGTAAACAAGGTCATGCTGACCGGAAATCGATAGGTATACATTAGGCATTCAGCAAGCTGGTAAACATTTGAATATTCGTGCATGGTCAATACAATGTTCTTCAATAAGGACAGTTCGTGGCGTCGCCCTGGGATTACTGACTAAACGCGTCAGATACCTTAATCACTTTGACACATAGGTGCAACTTGGCATTCCCCGCCAATTGCACATTATCAGGCTGTAGTATAATAGCCGAAAACACAGGCCTCGTTCTGACGTCGGCTGTGTACTTCTGATAAGCAGGTTACCATCAACCCTGCAGTAATGCTTATTGTAGACATAAATATGCCGCCAATCTGCGGCTCCCACAATATATCTTCGTCACTGGATTTCTGGATGGTATGAAGACTAATAGTCTTGGATGGCTACCTTGAGCACAACATATATGTTCTGTAATGGAGGACCGGTGAGCTGCAGTTCACAGACTAGGCAATCTTCTAACATGTTCTGCTACCGAAAGCATAGTAATGGAAAAAGTCGGTATTACCTGTAACCGAGTCCACAGAACTTAACAAGGAACTCTGCTGTCATTCCAACGCACAGAGATTCACTGGGGAAAACTGCCAGTGCAGTCACTTCGAAGATTCTTCCCGAAAAACACAATGGACTCTCGTCCCTTCAGAAACCAGGACACTTCCCGGCTTGCCGGAAGTCTAACTCAACTCCCGCTTAAAAAAAACCTGCCCATGGGCATACGCCCGAACTGTCTACCTTTGACCCTAAAGGTCAAACACAATGAATGAATAAACAAGGGAAGACAACCCCTAATCAACCTGACATCGCAGGTAAAGACACAATTATTCTTATGATAAAAACATAAGCAAATAACTTGACAGATGACTCCATCAAAAATGACAGCAACACAGAGTTTTCTACTTGTTATGCTCGTGGGAGCCATCTAAGACCGTTAGGTTTAGATTTACACACAGAAAACCCAGGAGAATAGATATTATTCTAAAACCCGCATGATTAGCGGTATATCTTTGAACTTAGACGCTTATGTCTGCAGATGAGGAATCCACAGTGTTTACTGTTTTATAGAGGCCTAATATATAACTATAATATACCAGCAGAGCTCTTGAAATATGGAGGACCAGATATAGTAAAAATCATGACAACAATTTGCCAGAAGATATGGAGTACCAAAAAATGGCCAAAAGAATGGACGCAGTCATTAGTAATACCGCTTCCAAAGAAAGGAAATCTAAAAATGTGCAAGAACTACAGAACCATTAGCCTTATTAGTCATCCAAGTAAAGTGATGTTAAGGATACTTTTGAACAGAATAAAACAGAAATCAGAAGAAATCTTGTCAGAGGAACAGGCTGGCTTTAGACCAAAAAGAAGTACCTCAGAACAAATCTTCAATATTAGATTATTGATCGAAAAACATCTCCAGCATCAACATGATTTATACCATAACTTCATCGATTTCACAAAAGCCTTCGATCGAGTCTGGCATGAAGGCTTATGGCAAATAATGAGAAAATTCAATTTTGATACCAACATCATAGATATCATTGAAGCACTATACAAGGACGCAAGCAGTGCTGTTTTTGCAAGCAACGACATTGGAGAATTTTTCAAAACAACTGTAGGAGTTCGCCAGGGATGCATCCTGTCACCAGTGCTCTTTAATATATATCTAGAGCATATTATGCAGGAGGCTCTCTACGATTATAAATCAACCATATCGATTGGAGGCCGCCCTCTGTGTAATCTACGTTTTGCTGATGATATTGATCTGATAGCTGGAACAGAATCAGAACTTTAAGACCTTACCTCTAGACTGGAGAAAGTAACAAGAACGTATGGGATGGAAATTAATATAGAAAAAGGCAGGATATTGGTAAATAGCCATAAGAAACATGTTCCGACCAATATTACGTTAAATGGGCAAACGTTAGAAGAAGTTAACACCTTTAAATATCTCGGGTCCACTATATGTAGTGATGGAAGATCAAGTAAAGAAATCAAGACAAGACTTGAGATGGCCTCAGCTGCCATGACAAGGTTGAATGTGATCTGGAAAAGTAACATCAGTTTTCTTGTGAAGATCAAATTATACAAATCACTTGTATTATCTATTCTCTTGTATGGATGTGAGGGCTGGACACTCACTGCAGATACGGAGCGAAGGATTCAGGCTTTCGAGCATAAATGTTATAGAAGAATTTTGCGCATTTGCTATAAAGAGCACAAAACAAATGTCTATGTTAGAGAGAAGATAAACACCTATGCAGGCCACCAAGAACCACTTTTGTCAATAGTGAAACGTCGAAAGCTTGCCTGGTTTGGGCATGTAACTCGTCATGACTCCCTTTCGAAAACGATCCTCCAGGGAACAGTCGAAGGTAAACGGAGAAGAGGAAGGCAAAGAAAATCCTGGGCTGATAACATCAAAGAATGGGCAGGACACGGTTTTTCCACACTTGTACGCATTGCTGAGAATAGAGAGCAGTGGAGGACCCTGTCTGCTGATGCTTCCACCGTGGCACCCCTACGACCCATGACGGGTTATGGGTTGAGATGAGATGAATATATAACTATCTGGAGTTGAAGACCAGATGAGTTACCAGTTATTGCTATTATAACTTTGAAAATGAAAACTCGCCTGATGTACGAGGGAGTTATATAAGACTATCTTCGAAAGGACAGCCTATCTTCGATACGTCCGATTAGAGGGATGGACTATGCTATTTTCGTCGCCCGCCATGTTTGGGGTCGACTTAAGAAGAGCGATTTAAGAAGAGTCAGAATGAAACTGTTGGATATTTATAGTTATTTACCCGTTCTGTAATGCGGGGTTTTTCTGCTAGTTGTGGAATGAGAGATAAATTGGAGTCAGCAACACTTTGATAATCATATATTTATTGGAACTTATGTACATGCAACTGTAGTGAACTGTCTTCATATCCGCCATGTTCCTGTGTCATGCTTACATGGATTTGTCTACGTCTTGTTGCTGTGACTATAATAAATGGTGAAAATGTACCCAGCTGTTCTCCTATATTTTTGACTCCATACCTGTAACACGTACAACATATGGTTCCATCAACCCCACATATACACCTTTCAATGTGATGAATGCCACACACACTCTTGTATGTTACATGTTGTGATACAAGTCTGCACTGCTACATAGATGTCCACCTTGACGAACTTTCATGTCACACATTCGCTATAAATCATATTACAGCACGATATACCAGTCAGTATCCAGTGACAGTACACATCAAGTATATAATCAATCAGCCAGTGATGTTACAGCTTATACCCACCAGTCCGTATCACTAGTACCACCAACAACAACCTACTTGGTATACCAACATCTATACTTAAAGTATCAACGTCGTTCAGTATCAGTGGTGACAAATACGTGGGTTTACGAGGTGAGACTCTACACAGACGTTACCTTCATCAAAATGCAAAGTACCCGGCGTTGATTGTCAAAATTGCTGTTTAGAAGGCCAAGTTTTATGAACGTTGTCATTACTATTATTGTGAAGAACAGAAATCTGATTTTACCATCGCCACAGTTCCTGAAGCAGAATCAGTTGTATTTTTTCATCGTTGGAACAACATTGCTGATAATGCTGACTGTTATAACTGTTCTTGACTATTGAACAATATAATTATATAAAAAGTGGCCCATTTCATGTTGTAAACTATACTTTATATGTTATAACTAAGCCTTCTTTACAACACTCTTCATTCATACTATATGTATTTATGTTTACATGTTACATGTCATTTGTTTATGTATTATATTAGTATATATTTCAGCGGGAGGTTGGGTGTGTGACTAATATAAGATATACCACGTGATAGAGGTCTTATATTAGTGTTCTGTAGGTGCGATTTTCTTCATTGAAAATCTGCTTGCGACAATTTGTTGCTATTTGTGTTAGTTGTGACGAGGTGTGCTTTTCTTCGTTGTTTTTGTAACATTTTTCAATTCTTTAGTTTTGATTAAATTTGTTTGTATTTGTAGGTCTACTCTTTCCTGTCATTTAGTTGTATACACCTTTATGTTTATACACTGTGACGTCATTTGTTTTGTTTACATTTTCGCAGTTATCATCACATCCTTTGTGAGATTTCCTTCAGTTTAGTTTTTTAGTTGACTTCTGCGAATGTTATCGTAGTGTTTTGAATATTTGTCTTCGTATTATTGTTATTGTTTTGTTTTCTATTGGTACACATACTTAGACATACACTATTAACATTTTGATTGAACTTATGATATAAATGTCTGATGATATTGTTATTATAAAATAACCATACAAGTTCTTACAAAAGACTTGTCTTCCAAAGAGATTGAAATTAGCGGAGCTGATTATACAAGTTTTTGTTAAAAACTTGCTCCTGTTTGGTTGAAATAAATAAATTTGTTATTTCAGGGATAATAGCCACATATTATTAAATATTATGGCAACTTTAGACTACTTTATTGAGCAAGGGAGAGCCCTTGGGATGACTCCTGAGGAGTTAAAAGAGTTTGCACTTTCTCATTATGCCAAAGCACAGAAGGAAGAAGAAAAAAAAAAAGCTGAAGAAAAAAGATTAGACAGAGAAGCTGAGGAAAAAAGATTAGAAAGAGAAGCAGAGACTGAACAAAAGAGATTAGACAGAGAAGCTGAACAAAAGAGACTAGAAATAGAGGCTGAAAGTAAAAGACTAGAGGCTGAGAACAAAAGATTAGAGGCTGAAGAAAGAAAAGAAAAAGCAAAGAGAAACTTTTAGCTTATGAGATAGAAAAATTGAAATTGACAAATATGGGTAGTGTCAATCAGTCATCTGGTAATGATGGTAAACCTTCTACTTTTAAGGTTAAGCTGCCACCGTTCAATCCTTCCAGTGATGATATTACATTCTGGCTGGATAGATTTGAACGTTCTTGTCGTACTCATAATGTGGATAGATCACAATATGCAAATCAGTTATCAGAGAATTTGAGAGGTGATTCTCTGATTAGTTTAAGTCTGGTAGAAGAGGCTGATAAAGATAATTATGATGTTATTAGAGCAGCATTGATAAAAAAAATCAATTGACAGAAGAAGGTTATCGTCTTTTGTTTAAGACGATGGTGCCTGAGGCAGGAGTAGAATTCTCAGAATTCATTGCAAAGGCACGTCTTACATTTACACGATGGATTGAGCTATCCAAAACAGAAAAAAACATATGAAGCACTTATGGATTTGTTGCTCAGAGATAAGATTATGTCATGTGTAAATAAACCATTCCTTGAATTTATACATGAGCGTAAACCCAAAACACTAAAACAAATGGAAGAATATTGTTCCCAATATGTCACTGCACACCCCGACGTGACTTTTGGCAACATTAAGATTAAGGAGAGTATGCCAGTTGCTTCAGCAACACCATACAATCCCAATTATTCACACAGATTTCAGGGACCTCAAAACAGATTTGATAAAAAAGGTAACCATAATAGTTATCAAAACCAAGGTAACTAATCATTTCAGGGTTCTTCTTCAAAGAACTGGAGACGACCTGATAGCTCTCGACACAGGGGTGGTCATAATTATAGGAATTTCCGTAGAGGAAGTAATTATAGAAGCTATCCAAGTTATCCGTCATGGAGACAACAAGATCATAATTACAGAGATACTCATTATAATGAACATGATAATGGTAACCATGAGAACTATGACTCAAACCCAAATAGGGGTTACAATAGAGGAAACAATA
This sequence comes from Oreohelix idahoensis, assembly GCA_024509875.1. NCBI lineage: Eukaryota > Metazoa > Mollusca > Gastropoda > Stylommatophora > Oreohelicidae > Oreohelix > Oreohelix idahoensis. The sequence goes on from JAMPIV010009126.1 coordinate 897,305, forward strand.
ATGATTACAGAGGCAATAATAATCGAGGTAGATCACAATACAAAAAACATAAATCACATTTTCAGGCAAACTCTGCACAGCAAGAGTCCCATGAAGCCTATAAACAGACTAAAGATAATAATGACGCTAATAATATGGCATGCTCCGCTTTTGATTTTGGGAGAGCATCTCGGTGCCCCCAATGCAAAACATTATTTGAACCAACTACGGTGTCTACTTTACGTTGCGGCCATCCTCTTCCCGCTCTTCCTGCGTCAGTCACGCATGATGGAAGAGGTTCTCTTGCCTTACATAAAGGTTTAATTAATGACAATCCAGTCTGTTCTTTTTGATTCTGGATGCACCACAATTGGTGTTAGGCAGTCACTCGTAGATCCTTCCCGTGCCACAGGAAAAGTAGTCAAATGTGTAACATTTGGCGGCACCTTAGAGAAATACTCTACTGCTATCATTAAGATTGCTACTCCTTTCTTTACAGGAGATGTACACGCATGTCTTCTGCCGAATCCGATCGCTGATCTTATCATCGGTCGTATTCACGGAGTCAAAGAATGCACTCCGCAACAAATTTCCGTTTGGGAAAAACAAAATATGCAAACTGCTAATGCTGTAGTCACTAGAGCTCAAGCTCTTCATATGCCTCAAACTTCATCTACTGAAGATAATGAAGTGCATAACCAAGATGATCCCTTGGTAATTTCTCGTGACTCATTTATAAAACAGCAAGAAGATGATCCCACTCTAAAGAAATTCTTCACTCTTGCAACAAAAGGTGATCCAAATAAAGATACAAATCGTAAATCTTGGATTACAATGAAGAATGGCGTACTTGTACGTATGGTTCAAGACTCCACTAAGTCAAGTCATTCTCAGATTCTTGTGCCCAAGAATTTGAGAGTTAAAATTTTGCAGCACGCTCACGACTCTCAGTGTGCTGGACATATGGGTTTTTCCCGTACGAAGTCAAGAGTTCTTGCGGCTTTCTTTTGGCCATTAGTAAACAAGGACATACGGATATATTGTCGATCTTGTAAAGTATGTCAAGAGGTCAAATCTAAAGGTCCACGCCATGCTGCACCTATTCAGGCTGCAGACATTCCTATTCGGCCGTTTCAGAAAATGGCAATAGACATTATTGGTCCGTTTAAGATCAAGTCTGCCAGAGGACATCAGTTTATCTTGACGTGTGTTGATATGTGCACACGTTGGCCAGAGGCTATTCCTCTGAAGAGCATTACTACTGCTGATATTGCAGATGCTCTTTGGCTCATATTTTCTCGTCTGGGATTTCCCGGAGAAATATTATCAGACCATGGCACCCAACTAATATCGGATACCATGTCTCAAGTAATGTCTACTCTGCAGATAGAAAGATCTTTGAGTAGTATCTATTACCCAATGTCTAATGGGATGGTCGAACGCCTAAATAAAACACTCAAAGACTTATTAGGGAAGATAACTGAGGATCATCCTCAAGATTGGGACAGGGTTTTACCTGCAGCCCTCTTCGCCTACAGAGAGGTCCCAATGAACATACAGGATTTTCTCCCTTTGAACTTGTCTTTGGCGCGCGACCGCGCGGCCCTATGTCTTTGCTTCATGATCTCATAACCGCTGATAATATTAACGATGACACAAAATACTCTTACGAATATGTCATCGCGCTTAGACAAAAGATTATCGAAGCATGCAAATTAGCAACTTCTTCTTCTGAATTTGCTAAACAGAAGGCAAGGCAATTTGCCAATAAGAAAAGAACCTTACGACAACTTTGTCTTGGTGACAAAGCATTTGTTTTGCTACCTTGTAGGGAAAACAGACTTCTTATTTTTTGGAAAGGTCCGTACGATATAATATCGAAAATTTCAGATGTTGACTATATTGTCGATATTGACGGGAAGCATAAAACCTTCCACATCAACATGCTTACGGAATTCCATGAACGTCCGGATTATTTACAGTCTATTTTCCAGGCAACGGACGATTCTCCAGTCCAACATGGTCATTACTCATCACTGTCCATAATAAAGGATGAGGAAACAAGTTTTTCAGATGTAAATCTTCCTCTTCCGATGATCCCACTTCATTCTAGTGAATCATGGAAAAATGTTACTGTCTCTCCTGATTTATCACTAGGAGAACAGCAACAAGTTTCGGCTATGTTACAAACATTTCAGGATGTCCTTACTGACATCCCTGAACAAACTCATGTCATTGAACATGACATTATTCTAACTGACCATAATCATATTAGGGTCAGACCTTATCCTATCCCTATACATTTTCAAGCACAGGTTGAGAAGGAGTTGGATGAGATGATAGATTTAAAAATAATTGAACCATCCACTTCTGCATATTCTTCGCCAATGGTTATTGTTCGGAAAAAAGACAATAACATACGTCTTTGCGTTGACTATCGCAAATTGAATCAAGTTACGAAGTTTGACGCTGAACCTATGCCTTTACTAGAAGAGCTACTTACTAGGCTTTCTAAATCTCATTTTTTCACTAAACTTGACTTGTCTAAAGGATATTGGCAAGTTCCTTTATCTGAACGCGCCAAACCTCTTATGGCTTTTTCTACACCTAGAGGCCTTTTCCAATGGAATTCCATGCCTTTCGGCCTTATGAACGCACCTGCTACATTCGTACGCATGATGCGTCGAATCCTATCTTATCGGTCAGATGTCATTGCATACCTAGACGACATCTGTCTTTTCAGCGATACTTGGGAAGATCACTATTCGGGGTTAGATGAATTACTGTCTACTTTACGCGAGCATAACCTGACAGCGAAACCCTCTAAAGCCTGCATTGGTTTTAGCGAAATTTCTTTCCTAGGCCATCGAGTCAGTCATGGTTTCCTAAAGACAGAGGACCATAATATCACTAAGATACTTAACATCTCTATTCCTAAGACTAAAAAGCAAGTGCGAAGTCTCTTAGGTCTTATACAATTTTATGGACGATTCATTCCGAATCTATCCTCTATCATGGCACCTCTTTCTACACTACTAAAGAAATGGTCTCCTAATATGGTTCACTGGTCTCAGGAATGCCAATCCTCGCTAGATAAATCAAAACTATGTTTTCAACACCACCTATTTTAGTGTTACCTACTAAAGATAAGACATTTTTTCTTTGTAGTGATGCTTCATCCACTGGGATTGGAGCGGCACTAATGCAAGAGTACTCTGGAACTCTGCATCCTGTAATGTATATCTCCATAAAACTTAATGCGGCAGAAAGGAATTACTCGGTTTTAGACCGTGAACTGTTGGCTATGGTCTGGTCAATTCTCAAACTACAAAGATTCCTTCTAGGCGCACATTTCATAGTAGAAACCGACCAGAAAGCTCTTACGGCTATACAGAGTAAGAATTTGAAGAGCTCGAGGTCTACTCGATATGCAATTGCTCTTCAACCTTTTCATCTCTCGGTACGAGCTATCCGTGGATCAGATAATGTGATGGCAGACATTTTGTCTAGATGCCCACATGATTCCACCTAACTGTTAGGTCTTGGACTTCCTAATACGTCTAAATCTATAATAGCTCCTTTCTATATCAAGTTAGGTACACATTTGTAATTTGTAATATACTGATTGTATCACTACTTAGCGGTTCATTGAGGTATATTCACCGCTGTTCTTTGATGATTTTTCTTCTTTGTTAATCATGAACTTAAGATACCTAATATGAAATTATTGTATGAAATTTTTGTATGCATTGTGTCATTGCCAACATTGTAGAACACGTTGGTGACACCTCCCTGGAAACATTTATACTTAGAGAAACGCTTTCTCTGAGATTATGAGATATATTCTCACCAGTCGCTCCATGTCGACTTAGCCTCACATTTGGCGTTATATTTATTCTTAATACTTTTCATCTGCGCATTATTCATGCGTTGTGAGCCTATTGTATGTTGCTCCTAGATGTATTTTTAAAAAAATGTTTCATTTTTTTTTCCCGGGAGGTGTGGTAAGACTGTTACGTGCAGTTTTCATAACTGGTAATGTAGTCTGTCTGTATACTTGTTATGTTTGAAAATATTTTGAATAAGATTTTGGGTCTAATGTATTTTTCGTTAGAACCCTAATCTAAGGGCGAATACTCATTTTTTGCTTTGAGGGAAAGTAAATATGTAGTTACTCCTCTAAAAGGTTATACCAGCTGACTGCTTAGGTCAGAGGTGATGCGAACAGCGCATGCCTGAACTAGAGAGAGTTTTTAAGATTCCCTGTGCGGGAGGCCGTTTTGTTGAACTGGGTCCGTCAGACGAAATGTCTGGTTACTTCTCTGCATTGCCTCTGGGGATGGAAACTCTTCCACTGTTATTTAAAGTCCCCTGTGTTATTTCTGTTCGTCAGGAAGACGACAGTTGCTTCTAAGTTGTGTTAGGAATTCGAAGCAAGGTAAAAAAACGAAACTTTCACACTTCCTTTGTTCGCAGTGTAAGGAACATATTTTGAGTCAACCGGTGACGAGAGCTCACGAATGGTTGAAAGGCAGAGTATTCTACTTGTTATGCTCGTGGGAGCCATCTAAGACCGTTAGGTTTAGATTTACACACAGAAAACCCAGGAGAATAGATATTATTCTAAAACCCGCATGATTAGTGGTATATCTTTGAACTTAGACGCTTATGTCTGCAGATGAGGAATCCACAGTGTTTACTGTTTTATAGAGGCCTAATATATAACTATCTGGAGTGGAAGACCAGATGAGTTACCAGTTATTGCTATTATAACTTTGAAAATGAAAACTCGCCTGATGTACGAGGGAGTTATATAAGACTATCTTCGAAAGGACAGCCTATCTTCGATACATCCGATTAGAGGGATGGACTATGCTATTTTCGTCGCCCGCCATGTTTGGGGTCGACTTAAGAAGAGCGATTTAAGAAGAGTCAGAATGAAACTGTTGGATATTTATAGTTATTTACCCGTTCTGTAATGCGGGGTTTTTCTGCTAGTTCTGGAATGAGAGATAAATTGGAGTCAGCAACACTTTGATAATCATATATTTATTGGAACTTATGTACATGCAACTGTAGTGAACTGTCTTCATATCCGCCATGTTCCTGTGTCATGCTTACATGGATTTGTCTACGTCTTGTTGCTGTGACTATAATAAATGGTGAAAATGTACCCAGCTGTTCTCCTATATTTTTGACTCCATACCTGTAACACGTACAACATATGGTTCCATCAACCCCACATCTACACCTTTCAATGTGATGAATGCCACACACACTCTTGTATGTTACATGTTGTGATACAAGTCTGCACTGCTACATAGATGTCCACCTTGACGAACTTTCATGTCACACATTCGCGATAAATCATATTACAGCACGATATACCAGTCAGTATCCAGTGACAGTACACATCAAGTATATAATCAATCAGCCAGTGATGTTACAGCTTATACCCACCAGTCTGTATCACTAGTACCACCAACAACAACCTACTTGGTATACCAAAATCTATACTTAAAGTATCAACGTCGTTCAGTATCAACAACCCAGTAGAACATGTACTACAAAACTGTGGGCTCCATGAAAGGTGCAGGGTGACCTTGTCCAGAAGCTGATATTGTGACGAGAAAAGCCCAAGACGGACTTCCAGCTTTATAAGCCAGATTTTTGTGGTTATTTGAGAGCGAACGACGACTAAGAAGAAGGAGTCTGTTATCTCTGTTGCAGCGTCCGGATGTGTGTAATTTGGCTTTTCTGCCATGTTTTGTGGGCATCTGTCTGATTCTCAGCACTGGACGGCTTTTGTTGCCCGCCAATTTGTCTTCGGGCATAGACCGCACCATTATATTTTGTATTATTTTGCGTTGATAATCTTCGGAGACTTTGTTTTTCTCTTTTAAAGAAATGGAAGGAGAGCGGAATAGCATCAGATGATCTTCATTTGTCTCCGCTCATCCACTATTCTGCAGAAAGTGTACCCTGTTCAACCTAATTGTTGGTTACAATTTGGGTATTCAGTGTAATTTTTTTTTGGGTATTCAGTGTAATTTTATTTTTCATCTTGTGATTTATTCAAATATTGCTGTTGGCTGTTTACCTTAGAATTTGTTATTTGCTTATTTCAAATGCTGAGTCACTATTCTATAAATTATATAGCGCAAAGGTGTTCTTAATGCAAACATTAAAAGAGGATCAGGACTTCGAACGAAGGTAACACCGTTCAAGAAGTCAGAAATAATAGGACTATAGATATGTGTTCTTTAAATGGTATCGGGACATAATTCCGTATTGTGCAGTGTTTTTTGTAGATCTGTACGCTAGTCAGTACTGAGTTTTACTACTATGGAAACACAAATATACAAAATCTTTAAGTAATGACAGGCACAAAAAGATTAACATGGCCATGTATGACCTTAACATGGGAACATAGGAAAAAAGAGATGAGCGCGGACAGAGGCCGGAACAAAATTGCAAGGAGTTGGGATGACTAAATAACAGGTAAAGGTACATAGATTTTTTTTGGGTGTTGTTGTTGTCTTTCTTCGATAGACTGAATAAATATAACCACCAGGTGAGTCTAAACATCAATCTAAAGAAGACAGAAGTCGCAATCCTGAGCCCATAACAATAAGGAACCAGAAGCTGGAACAGACAGACACATTTACAATACATACCTTGGATGTATACTAGGTCCAGCCTTATGTGGTGCAGTGACTAGTTTCCTTCTTCGCTGTCTTTGACTTCCCTAACTCTAGAGCAGAATCAGGTGCTAATTTACAGCTAGGTAGACTGTCACGTGGTGCTATTAGGTTTGGAATCCAGAACCTACTCACTGTGCCAATCGATCGTTGGACTAGAATTCCAGTTTGGAAACATTTATTGGTGCCTTATCACAGGAAAAGCATAGTTCTACAATAAAGATAAAGCCAAAGATTCTTCAACTTGGCATTGGCTGTGGAATAGCGAAAAGCTAAGCCGCTCTAGTTAAAAAAATAAACAAACAAACAACTAGCCAAAGATTGTTATCTAGAAACTTGAAGTAAAAGTAACCTACCAATTTTCTAATGAACTGAAAACTTGGAACAAAACTGATGATCCCGGGTACCGTACCACATGTTTTAGTAGCACTACTTACAAATAATCAATCAATCAATAACCTTTAGCTCCCCAATGAGCATAGTCCTTTGACAAGCACGTGTCTAGTCTTCATGTCACGTGCCATCAGCTCGAGGTCTTTCCATGTCTTCCTCAACATTTTCACTTCTGTCTCCAGTTGTCTTCCCCTGAGGTCTATCTCTGCCTCTATGTGGTCTATCTCTGCCTCTGCCTCCATGTAGTCTACCTCTACCTCGTCTATCTCTGCCTCTATTTCCTTGGCAATTTCAGAACAAGAACTGCCTTGTAAAACACAGGTATTCTCAGTGTGTGTCCTATCCATCACCAGCGTCTTCTCATCTCATGTTCCACTGACACTTGTCTGGTTCTCATCAGTCCACATTGTGACCTTGTCATATCATTTAAATCCTTGTATTCTAAGCAAGCATCCCTTTATGAAGGTCTTATGCTTTAATTTTGTTGTTCTCCATGTTTCAGAGCCATACAATAAGACTGGCATGACATTTGAGTTGGAGAAATTAAGTCGAACACAAAAATAAAATATGATTAAAAATAAAGTAATGTTCAATAGCCAGGATTACAGTCATAATTTATATGGAATCGAAGACTGGATTCTCTTGATAGAAAGGATCCCGTTACACGCCCATTGAGGCATATTGGGAATATAGTGTTAGGCCCATATTTTCTTGACCATCTGCACACTAGGGTGATGTGGTCAGCATTACACCGGCCGCCTTAACTTTCCCAGAAGTTGCTCTGGTACCCAATTTATGAGGCTGGGTCGACCCCGGAGCCGTTTGTGGTCTAAAAAATTCCACCTCAACTGGGGATCGAACCATGGGCCACTGAGCTAGGAAGCCAGTGCACTAACCACTGCGCTACCGCGGCTCCATTCTCTTGATAGTATTTACAGAAAAGGCATAACCACAATGGTAATGACTTGAACCTATATCACTTATGGTATAGCCATATATCAAGATCACAAAGGACGCCAAAAATTTTCATTCAAGGCACGGTACCAGGCAAAAAAAGACAGAAAATTAGTACCTGATGGATAACAATAACATAGAAGAATTGATAACAATAACATAGAAGAATGGACACATCTAAACAGACTAACAATCAATAAAGAAAGTAGCGACGACTACAAGTCAAGTGCTCGTTGTTTGTCATGCACCAAGAACTATGTGTCGTCAAACAAATGAAGGCTACGTGACGTCACATATAAATATTTGTAGTAACTTGCTACAATCATGATTCAGGGCGGCGGAGTCGGCACCTAGTGGTTTCATTGTAAAGGTAGTCACATAAAAGATACTGCCACAGGGGAGTAAGCGTTAGAGACTTCATTATACTAGGTCCAGCATCAAGAGATGGGGTGCCCAGTTCCCTTTCTCGCTGCGCTTCCCTTCCCTAACTCAAGAGCAAAGACAGGTACCCATTTTCAGCTGGGTAGACTGAAGCGCGTCGATACCGTGAATCGAACCCGCATCTTTGACGAGAAAGACCAACGTTCTAACCACTCTGTCAATAAAAGGCATAACGCACGACTAAACATATTGGTAAAATATTACTAGAATAATTCAAACACACACCTGGAAAAAAAACTTCACAAAAAAGATGTTTTATTTGACTTTTCAGTGAAACAACATTCAAATATGTTATTTTATTTAAACACTTTAGTAATATTTCTGTTAAATGGCTAAACATATTACGCTGATTAAGTGCAGTGGCTACGGCGCCGGTTTAAGGCTACCACAGTCACAACAGTACTGTGCGCCCTGCAGTGTGGAGGACACCACCAAAGCAGAGGCATCAATTTAATTTTAAAAAATACATATAAAAAGTTTATTCTCTAAAATTAATCAATCTACAGTAGTACCGGTACGAGTACATTGAGATGCAGAGAATGAGCATACCTGTTTGCTTTTCTTTCTTCTTTTTAATTTTGTGGTAGACACTGTTTGTTAACGTGCAATACTAACTCTGTGTATGAATAATAGTAGTCACAAATTGTTTTAATTTTTATTAAAGTTATTTCCGGCTTGTTATCTTATACACAATAATCACAAATTTTGTCTCACAGGAGGCCCCAAAAAGTCCTAAACTGGATCTGTCTAGGTTGAAAGTGTTTCTATGACAATATCTTAAACTAGATCTGAGTGGCTGTGCCCAAAGTGTTTCTATGACAATTTCTTAAACTGTATCTAATTGCCTGGGTTGAAAGCAGGGCCGTAGATACGGGTGGAGGTGTGGAAAGAGGATTAACACACCCACCCACCCCCCACCCCCTCCCCCCTTTTCAGGGTTTGGTGAAAAACATTTGTGAAGAAATTATACTTTACCAAACATGTTTTGATTCAAATGTGGAATTGATGACAAGAACCAGACAAGTGCCAGTGGAACAAGAGTTGAGAAGAAGACGCTGGCGATGGATAGGACACACATTGAGGAAATCTGTTGATAGCATTACAAGGCAGTCCTTGTTCTGGAATCCACAGGGAAAGAGAGGCAGAGGTAGACCAAAAAAAAACACATGGAGAAGAGAACTGGAAACAGAGGTGAAAATGATGAGGAAAACATGGAAAGAACTTGAGAGGATGGCACAGGACAGGAAGACTTGGCATGTGTTTGTTGAAGGTCTATGCTCCTTGGGGAGCTAAAGGGTATTGAAACATGTTTTGCGCCAAATTTTTTAACACCCCCCTTTATTAAGGCCTATCTACGGCCCTGGTTGAAAGTTTCTATGACAATGTCTTATACTGGATCTGAGTGGCTGGGCTGAAAGTGTTTTTATTACAAAGTTATAGACAAGATCTGAGTGGGCTCAAACTGTTTATATGACAATGTTATAGACAGGATCTGAGTGGCTGGGTTGAAACTGTTTCTACGACAACCTCCCTGGTGATTGAAGAACTTTATAAACTATCAACATTTTCATAAAAATTAACAGAATACCAAAATGCAGTTAACAAATAGTAGCAACATATCAAAGTACTAAATTACTGGGTATTCAATGGGACAATGCAAGAGATGCTGACAAAGAAATGAAAACGTCATGGCTGAAGTTAACAAGTGGTAGTGTAGCGGTTGTAAGTGGCAGGCGAATGAGATGATAGCAGCAGTTGCAGTCACATATGGTAACAGTGGCAGTAGCTGTCACAGTACTGATAGCAGAAATGACAGGGGAAAAAAAAAACAACTGTAATAATAGTATAACATTTTGAGTTACTGGAACTAAGAATATTACACACAATATTTCATATGAATCTTTAGTAGATAACTTCTGCATGGTCTTCTTTGATTCTATTCTCCACATTATCCTTTTTTTTTACCAATCAATTTGTGTTTTATAGTGACATAAGTCTGGACATTTCTTATCGAGACCAAACAGTTATGTCATATTGCATGATAAAATCTCCTTGGTGATGGAGAGACAACTGCTAACAGGGTCACTATGGGACAGCTCATGGTCCTGGCAAGTGTGAAGGAGCTCTGCAATAACAACCCATAGCTAATTCCTCCTTTTGGCCTACATGGTAGCACAGTCTAAATTCTTGACAGCTGGTCACAAAATATTGGCCAGCACTAAAGCCTGTATGGTGTGTATTGGCTTGAGATGAAGTGTTTTGTAATACCACATTGATGAAACACACAGATCATGATCAATACACAAATTATGAAGAAGTGCTTCATCAAGCAGAATAGAAACTGTTAACTGTCAAGTTAAACAAACTTCCAGTCATTGGGGTGAAAAAAAAAACTCCTAGTTACAGCAACAATCCCATTTTTGTTGTAGAGGAAATGTAAACAATCATTTCAGACTGCCTAAACACAATAGATCACATGAGATGTTCTAACAGCATGTATGTCAGTATCTGGCAATTTATGTTCATATACTTAGTATTTATACTGCAATAGGCAGTACAATATTTGCCAGCTTTTGTTAACTTAACAATAACCACATCCCTGCCGAAGAGAATTTGTTAAAATTATTTAATTTCAGCTGTAAATTTTCCCACAAACCTTACCACATGTACTATGAAAGTATACAAAGTGGGGGGAGGGGAGTGCCACATGTAGTAATATTTTTATACCTCTTAAAAAGACTTTGGAAGCTGCTGAGCACCAAAAAAGTAAGCAGTCCATGAGGAAGGCACATTCTAACCCTGGTGGGTGCAGAATGAGCGCACACACACATTAAATGACCACTCATCCTTCCTCTGTCAGCTTTTTAAAAAATATAATGTGGATGTAATTAGGAGATAAAGATAACTGACAAATGAAGATGATATTACAGTATTTCTTACGTCTGATTGCAAATTTTGCTGGAATCAACAACAAAAAGAAGGAAGACATTATAAAAATGTATGTAACGGAAGGAAAGAAAATACAGAATGGGTGGAGAATGATCGGTAAAAGTAATGGGAGAAGGATGGATTGAGTTACTGAATGGATAAGGCTGAACAGTGAATATCAACAGAATTAGCATGGGTCAGACAAACAGAACACATTTAACTAATGAAGAAATTAATACAGGATCATACATGTAGCTGGTGTGTTACTGAGATCTGAAAGGGAAACAAACATTGTTAACACTGTAGCCTACTGGGCATGTTGTAGGTGACCAAGACAAGATGGGCATGGGGATAGCTATCCCATCTTATAGAAACTTATATGCATGGAGGCATATCTGCAGTCATCTTTATATGACCACCAGCTATGCACAATGCTCTAAAATACATATATGGAAGTGAACCTCTGTCTGTGAGGCTAATTACACCCTCATTGATTCTTGAAATCATCCACACACTTCCAGGGATTCCCCTGTGATGAAACTTGTTGAGAACCCAGCATTGCACACTAAGCTTGGAGAAGTCACTTGAGCCCCAGACGTGATTCTTTGGCTCTGACCTGGTTGACTGCATGCAGGTGGACTTCACTATGGACCCAGTGAAAGGCAGGGGGAGTTGAGAAGTGGCTCTGTGCAGGATGTGACTATTTCTTTGGAGAGCCCAGAACCAGAGCACAGATTTTAGCTCTGCATAGTTGGAGAGCCCCCTTGGATGGCATGGAATACTAACAGTATGCCACACGCTTCTCACTCCTAGCTTGGGACCAGATGTGCAATCCTTTAAATGCAAGCCAAGCTGGAAAAACTGGAGCTCATGACTTCAACTCAACATGTTTTGGAATGGCAGAAAAGCCACAGGAAAATCCTAGATCTACATTGTAGGTAATACCAAGGAATCTTCAACTTCGTACTGGCTGCAAAAGATCGAGGAGTTCAGCAGCCATAGTTAAAGAACAACAACATAGAAACTTAGAAGGTAAAAAAGATCAATAGTACAAACAAGTTATACAAAACAAGTAAAAGGTTATGAGAATAAATGTGACAAATGATAGGCACTTGGACTACAGCAGCGACAGGTAACCCAGGTGCTGTGGGGTTCCACTTCAGAAACAATGAGCACTCTAAAGATCTACCTAGATAAAAACCATGTCTGTTTTCAAGTTGTAACTTTCACTTCTGCTACATTATCTGCTTCTTGCCATTCCTTTGAAAGAGAAATGGAAAATTCCAACTAAATGATATTTGAAAAATTTTCACTTCACTTCAAAGAAAAGATTGTGTTCCTATCTCATGTGATTTGATAATAAAGTTAATATTAACAATATGCTTGTGAATGTTCACTGGAAATGCAGAAAAAGTTCCTTTAATCCTGGAGATATCACTCTTTTAAATGCAAACAGAAGAGAATTTTCCCTAGTTTAAATGGTCTTCTGCAGAATCGAAGTATTAAAATGGTATGACAAGACCACCAGTACAGAAATGAATGAAAGGAAAAGACAAAATACCAGTGCAAAAAGATCAGGAAAAGCACTGTTGTTGGACAGGACACACACTGATGAAACCAGAAGATAGCATTACAAGGCAGACCTTGATTTGGGATTCCCAGCGTAAAAGAAATAGAGCAGACGTAAAAACATTGAGAATGGAATTGGAGATGATAGAAGGGATAAAGAAGATATGGAAAGGCCTTAAGTGGGTGGCACAGGACAGGAAGGTTGGGCATCAATTTGTTGAAGGCATGTGGAGCTGAGGCTGATGATGATGAATACACTCATGTGGACAGTGACTTAATGTTAACTAAAGGCAAGCTATGCTCGTAAAGCCTGACATCTGTGACCACACAGCTCAATCACAACAATCTATTAGACAGGTAGTGAAAAGATAACTTCAGAGCTGTGAATGAGGCTACCATCCTCATCACAAAAAAGTGCTAAAGACACAGCTACTGCAACAGCATATATTGTGTTTCTTACAAAGGGACCAACTACAGTGAAGGTCACAAGTTCCTTAACTCTTACTATACGTGAGCTAAAACTGCGTTTTTACACGCTAGTTTAGCTATCGTTACCGTATCGCGCCAGTTGAACTGGCGAGCCGTAAAATTGGTACTAAACCCGCGGCACTTCACGGGGCTTGCCGGATAGTAAGAGTTAAAGAGTAAAAGAAACGAGATAAGTTAAAAACATTGTTAATGATTTGATATAACCAAAATCACACTGAAACATCCACAGAGTGATGTTAAGTGATCTGATGCAAAATAAAAGAATGCGAGTATGGTAATATAAGTTGTTATAACAAAAACCAAAACTAATAATGTGAGTGTTGTGATATAACTCAAGGTATAAATAAAACAAATAATGTGAGTGGTGTGATATAACTCAAGGTATAACAAAAACTAGTAATTTGAGTGCCGTGATATAACTCAAGGTATAACTAAAAACAAAGAATGTGAGCATGGCACAACAAAAATAAAGAATGCCAGTGCTTAACTCAAGGTATAACTAAGTCATTCACACAAAGCTTGATTAATTTTCTAATCTGCCCTTCAACCCAGACAAACTAAGATCAAGATTTACATACACTTTTCAGTTTTACAGCAAACCATCTCAGCTGAATCTCATGGAGATTCTCAAGGACAAGAAAGAAACACTGACTGGTCATCCTCCATCTTCCTGGAGCAGGCACACTATGAAAATCAACTACCGCTCATTATTATTTGTCAGCCATCATTAACTGTCATCACAATCATTTCTTATTCAAATTAAAAAAACAAACAAACAACAAGAACAAAAACAAATCACCTCCCTCTTCAAACACCCTTAAAAAAACCCAGTGAAATTACTGTAACCTTGTTCACCTCCAGGTAACTTAATCAGTGCATTGGATATGGATAAGGGAGAGATGCTGAGGGCAATAAATGATCACCTCTTACAGAATGACACTGCAATCGATGAATCACCAAGGCTAAGATTGCTAGAATTTGGCATCAAACGTAAGACCAGCAAGAATGGACATATGCAACCAATACGCAACAGGAACAATTAGCATTTATACCCTTCGACATTTGCTGAGGGAGACTGAGTACCTATGGGTTTGCCCGGAGTGCAATGATGTTGATTCTGATCAACAATAACAATCAGTAATATTCAGTTAACCTGGAAATGAGTATTCCCGATGTTAAACAATTCTGAAACTTTCATCAGGAACATCAGTAAAAAACATGCCCGAGGGTGTTAAAACCAAACATTTAAACAAAGAGGGGAAACCCGAGGCCTGTAAACTGTAAATAAATATTACAAACATAAAGGTATGTTTCAGGCACTCGTGAGAAATAAAGAAGTAGAAAACTAGACAACAGAAAAACAAGTGACTAGTTGGCAGGGAGGATAGTGTGATTCGCTTCCATAGCTAGGTGGTGGTGCAGTTCGGAAGGTCCTAGGTTCGATTCTCCGGTAAGCCACTCACTTCTGTTGTTTTTCTGTTGTCTAGTTTTCGACTTCTCACAAGTGCATGAAACATACCTTTATGTGTGTAATATTTATTTAAAACCAAACATGTTTGCAGATTATATTAAACAAAAACAGACAGTAACAGTCTCTGATCAATAAACAAATAAGATGCCTCTAAACAACATACATAAGAAAGGTCTGTGAGCAACAAACATATAATAAGAGCTTGTGAACATACAGACAGCAACAGTCTCTGAGCAACAAACTGATAATAACAGCCTGTGAACAACATATGTACAGCAAGTCTCTGAGCAACAAACAAATAACAGTCTGTGAACTACATATGGACAGCAACATATTCTGAGCAACAAAAAAATAATAACAGTCTGTGAACAACATATGGACAGCAAGTCTCTGAGCAACACACATACATAGAGACAGTCTCTGAGATGCATACAACTAATATCATGGAACAACATTCCTTATTAAGTGTGAAGGTCGTGCAAGTAACTGTTAGTGAATGGACTTACAAAAAGTGTTGTAATCTACATCTGAGCAAAAAATGGTAACACTGTTACTAACAGGCTGTGAACAACATACAGAGAGAAACCGTTTCTGAGCAACAAACAAATAATAACAGTCTGTGAACAGCATATTGACAGCAACAGTCTCTCGCTCAACAAACAAATAATAACCTGTGAACAACATACAGACAGCAACTGCCTCTCAACAAACAATAAGTCTGTGAACAACATACAGACAGCAAGTCTCAGCAAACAAACAAGAACAGCCTGTGAACAACATACAGACAGCAACAATTACTGAGCAACAAATAACAGCATGTGAACAACAAATGGACAGCAACAGTCTGTGAGCTACAAACACACATAAAGACAGTCTCTGAGATGTAAACAACTAATAGCATAGAACAACATTCCTTAGTAAGTGCGAAGGTCATGTAAGTACAGTTGACATTCAAAAATCCAGCCATCGATAATCCGGTTCCTTCAGATTTCCGGCATGGATTTCGGAGCGCATTTTTAAATTTACCGCGTTGGCGCGCCACGGTTTTCTGGAGCAGTTTATGTTTTGATGCAGCTGTTGGGTCTTGCTTGCACGTGTTAACAGGCATTCCTGCTCATTCCTTCTCATTTTATCATTTATTTGCTGCTGTTTAGCCCCATTATGGATTCAGCAAATAAAAGAAGTGGTGTAAAACGTAAACATCGTGCATTGTCGATCGCAGATAAAGTGTACAGGTAGTCATTTTCTGTTAAATATATACAGAATATATAACCATAAAAAATCCGGCATTTTCAAAAATCCGGCACTCCTCAGGTTGCCGGATTTTTGAATGTCTACTGTAATCGTTATTGACAGACTTATACAGAGTGTTGTCATCTAAATCACTGACAAGAACGTAAATCAATGGTAGTTTACACTATAAAAATATCTATTAAAATGTTCTAATATAGTTTTGTCTTTGTTTACTCTCCTATAAAACACATCTATTTCTCTCACAAAGTTGGCAGTACTGTCTCAGGCTCCTCTCATAGCTTTTAAGGGGCTGATCTACAGTGAAAACTAACTTTTGTTCTAATAACATTTTCAAACTTTTTATGTGCTCAATAGACACAGTGTATGTCCATGAACCAAATTCTACAGTTTATTTTGTTAAAAGACATGTGGTTACCATGGTAACCAAAAAAAAACATCCGCCATTTTGGATTTTCACAAATTTTCGAGAGCTAAAAACTCATGTTTAACATTGACCAAACTTTATCAAATTGCACACACATGTTGTGACTGACAATTAAAACAATTTGTCACAAGCTTTTTTTGATAAGTTTAAAATTCTATTTTTAATGATTTTTTTAAAAAATACACTATATTTGTATGAAAAACAATGAAAAAAAAATAATAAAAAAAATTTATCAAAGCAAATTACCAAAATAACAAAAAAAAGCCCTTGTCAATTTAAAGGTATATTTGTGTCCTACATGCATGCCGAATTTCAGATTGTTTTATTAGATAGTTTGTAAAAAATAACATTTTTTGTTAATAAAATGTTAGTTTTGAGAAAAATGCATTTTAGTCACCGAGTGATATGTCTTGTCCAAAATACTCCATTCTGGGGGCTGAATGTGTTTAAAATTGTCCAGCACTATATGCTGCACCTCCTTCAGCTTCCTGCAGCTCCTCCTCTCGACTTTATCTTGCCTAATTTTTCTTCTTTCCTTCTACATGGTAACCAAAAAAAAAACATCCGCCATTTTGGATTTTCACCAATTTTCGAGAGCTAAAAACTTATGTTTCCCATTGACCAAACTTTATCAAATTGCACACACATGTTGTGACTGACAATTAAAACAATTTGCCATAGCCTTTTTTTGATAAGTTTAAAATTCTATTTTTAATGATTATTTTTTAAAATACACTATATTTGTATGAAAAACATTGAAAAAAAAAATATATATAAAAATATATCAAAGCAAATTACCAAAATATCAAAAAAAGCCCTTGTCAGTTTAAAGGTATATATGTGTCCTACATGCATGCCAAATTTCAGACTGATCTATTAGATAGTTTGTAAAAAAATAACATTTTTTGTTAATAAAATGTTAGTTTTGAGAAAAATGCATTTTAGTCACTGAGTGACTTGTCTTGTCCAATATACTCCATTCTGGGGGGCTGAATGTGTTTAAAATTGTCCCGCACTATATGCTGCACCTCCTTCAGCTCCTCCTCTCGTCTCGCCTTTGTCTTGCCTAATTTTTCTTCTGTCCTTCTACCATGGTAACCAGAAAAACAACCGCTATATTGGGTTTTTCACCAATTTTCAAGAGCAAAAATCTTGTTTCCCATTGACCAAACTTTATCAAATTGGAACCCACGTGTTGTGACTGACAATTAAAACAATTTTACTCATGATTATTTTGATAAGTTTAAAATTCTATTTTTAATTATTTTTAAAAAAAAAGCTATATTTGTATGAAAAAATATTTTTTAAAATATTTTTTAAAAATTTATAAAAGAAAATTACCAAAATATCAAAAATGCAGATTTGTTACATTAAAGATATAGATGTGTACTACTCATGATTATTTTGATAAGTTTAAAATTCTATTTTTAATGATTTAAAAAAAAAAACTATATTTGTGTGAAAAGATTTTTAAAAAAATATTTTTTTTTAAATTTATAAAAGAAAATTACCAAAATATCAAAAATGCAGATGTGTTACTTTAAAGATATAGATGTGTACTACATGCATGCCAAATTTGAGACTCCTCTGTTAGATAGTTTTAGAGAGAAATCGTGCATTTTCGGCACAAATTTGAAAATCATAGCATGGGGTTAGTGCCGACAATATGCTTTTTGATACACCAAATGCATTTTTTATGTTATAAAACCTTGCTCAATCGATTCCTCGATGATTATTTAATAAAATAAGCTCAAAAGTAAAAAATCTATATTTTGTACGTAAAATCCAGTTTTCATTGTAGTGGAGCCCCTTAAGTCTCTTTATGAGCTGGAAAAAGGTCATGAGGTCAATTTGCTCCTGTTATGAAGCTGACAAATCTTGGATGACATGTTCTTGTGTTTGACTTCCCCACATGGACACACCTGTCTGTGTGATTTTAAATTTGTTGACCAAACAGATGGTACTTGAGTCTGCAGTGGTGGACTGTCAGTCTGAAAATTTGTACTTGATCTCGTTGGTAAGGAAAAGTAACATCGCTGCCCTTCAGTTATGCAAGGAGCATAGGCCTTCAACAAACTCATGCTCAGTTCTCCTGTCCCAGGCTCAACTATTTTACTTCTGCCTACAGTTTTCTCCGTGTTTTTCTGTCTCCTCCTACTTCTCTCACCTTTAGGATTCCAGAATAAGGACTGCCTTGTAACGCTATCAACAGGTTTTCTGAATAAGAAATAGTATTATGATTATGTTTTATCTGACTTTGAGTGTTCTGTGTGTTGTTTTTCTCTGATGTTACCTCTGATTAATGCTTTTATCTTTTCATTCTTCTTTGATCCTTAGCCGCCGACCGTCAAAGCAGTCAGTGGCCATCATGCCTAGTGGCGTCTTGTAGGGCAACAACAAATTGATTCCACTTTGCTCGGTCGGTGGCCATCCTTCGTACAGTGCCCCAACTCTGGTTCATTCTTAGCATCTCAGCCTCCACAGTCCTCCGCCAGGTTGTTTTTGGTTGGCCTCTCTTTCGTTTTCCTTCAGGGGTCCAAAGCATAGCTGTTCTTGTGATGGCATTGGGGTCTCTTCTGAAGACATGGCCAACCCAGCTCCAGCGTCTGCCAGCTATGATGGTGTGCATGTCCTCTTGCTTGCTCCGAGTAAGCAGATCTTGGTTGGTGATGGTATTCGGCCAAAAGATTCGGTGAATTTTTCTTAGGCATGTTGTGTGAAGAGGACAATTTTGACATTTCCTTCTCTGTAACTCTCCAGCATTCCACACCATAGAGAAGCACAGAAAGCACACAGCTCTGATATAATCTTAATTTTGTGTTTGTGCTGTATTGAGAGGACTTCCAGATGTTGTTTAGGCTAAAAAAGGCTGTTTCAACATCAGAATGAATAAGGCAAGAACAGCCTTTTTTATCTTTTCATATGTTATGAATAAAGACCGGTTTCCATTAATGTTTCTAAGAGGTTCTCAAATCGTTGTTTTTATATTTCCTTAGCGCAGTTACAATTGACAGGGAATCTGGGAAAAATGTTATCTTGCCTCTAGCATAATCCTTGTTTTCCACAGTGATTATTGCAATTGTGTTTTAGTGCGTTTGCCTCATCACTGAAGCTGTTTGAGAAGTTTCCAGTGACTACTGAGATATGGATTTCCTGTCCTCTATCTTGACCTTTTGTAGCTTTGTTACCGATCCATCTGTGTGAGTGTGTGTGTGCAAGTGGTGGGGTGTGTCGGGGTACTATAGTTAAGCGTGACATTTGAATGTATTCAATAGTTATTTGGCTGTCTTTTTTTAAACTTCTGGTATGTCAACTCAGAATATCTTGTTCTCCTCCATGGTGGGAATGTACTGCTTATAGTTAGAAGAACTGGTGTGGTCTTTGTAGTGTCTAGTACAATGAGGGCAAGTTATTTTGCTTTTTTGTGCAAAACAGCTTCTCTAGAATCTACCTTTCAAAGGTATGTGGCAGTTCATGTTCTTTCGGCGTCAGTATAACAATGTTTGCTCCTTGTTTAAGAGTCTGACAAGTTTGTATGTTGCTTTCTTCTCCTTTAAAGCCAACAAGCTGCAACATACAAATATTTTCTGACACAAATTACTCAGCAGAACAACTGTGATTTTTTAAAATAAAATGATACACTGACTGCGGAATCTGCAATATTTGCTGATGGTGTAATGTAGGAATCTGATAAAGTATGTGAACTCTAGATACATAAGATGGTTTGAACAGTACAAATATACAAAATCTAGTGTACTATGTCAGAACACAACATACATATGTCTCTGTAGTCTTAACAAGGAGATAACAAAACTCTACTATAGCTTTAAAAACAGGAGTATGGCAAGGATGTCTCTTTGTCATGATTTCTCTTCTTTCTGTTGACTGAAATATGTAAACAACAACAAAGAGAAATGGAAATGAGTGGATAAAACATCTTGACCATCTAGGTTTTGTCAACAACCTAGCTCTTTTGTTCAACAACTGTAACTAGGTTCAAGATAAAAATGAAAATCCTTGATAAGAGGTCATGGAAACTAGGGGTAAAAGATATGAGAGGATGCATCCGGCTTGTATACAACCAGCAAGCAACAGGAACATTCAGCATTCGCACCCTTTGACATTTGCGGGGGGGGGGGGGGGGGGGGGGGGAGGTGGCGCGGCGCGCTGAGCACCCGGAGTGCAACGATGTCAATTCTGATCAACAAGAACAATAGGGGCTGAAAATACACAGAGACAAGATAAAGAATAAATACAGGAAACAATAACCAGACTGGACTTGAAGAAACAACAACACTACTATATAGAATCATACATCTATCTTGTCATCAGTATAGATACATTAGAAGGAACAGACAGTGATATCAAAATAAGAACACATAAGGCAAGAGGAGCTTTCATTGCAATGGGAAATGTATGGAAATAAAAAAAGAAATCAAGTCCACCACACAAATCAGAATCTTCAACTCAAATGTGGTCTGTCCTATTGTATGGATGTGAAACATTGATAAAACCAAAACTGTCAATCAGAAAGAACCAGATTTGTGTAAATGGGTGGTTGCGCAACATAGAAAGACTGGAATAGTATGACAAGATCACATGGAAAGACCTTGAATCGATAGCACAGACAGAAAAGCTTGGCATGTCTTCGCTGAAGGCCTATGCTCCATGAACAGCTGAAAGGTAATGAATGAATGAAGACTCTACAACATGGTATTTTTGTAATAGTTTCACATCATGTGTGCAGCTGTGCTAACCATTTATGGATAAAATGAAAACTCTACAACTTAGTAGTTCATTTAGTAATAGTTTCACTTCTTTTGTGCATCTGTCCTAACCATTTATGGAGAATACGTTTTTTAACTGAAGGCTAGCTTTATATTTAGACACAACATCAATTCTGATATATGCATAATTAGCATAAGATGACACGTGCCAGTGGAACAAGAGATGAGAAGAAGATGCTGGAGATTGATAAGACACACACTGAGGAAACCTGTTGATAGCATTACCAGGCAGTTCTTGTTCTAGAATCCACAGGGTTAGAGTGGTAGGGGAGACCAAGAAACACACAAAGAGAATAACTGGAGACAGACATAAAGAATAACTGGAGACAGACACAGAGAATAACTGGAGACAGACACAAAGAATAACTGGAGACAGACACAGAGAATAACTGGAGACAGACACAGAGAATAACTGGAGACAGACACAGAGAATAACTGGAGACAGACAAGAGGGGCATGAAGAAGACAAAGAAAGACCATGAGTTGATGAAAGGAAGACTTGGCATAAAGTTTGTCGATGGCTTACGCTACCTGGACAGCTAAAGGGTGATGATGATAATTATCATCTTGTGGCGTAGTAACACATTTTTGAAATCATCTAAAGAAAACCCAAACACAGCTTTGATCAGTAATTCACCTTCAACCTGCTCTGCAAAGTTTTGTTTTGTTGTTGTTTTAGACAAAGACAGGTTTGTCTCAATTTTTCACATCAACTGGTTAAGTTCTGCCTAACAGAAGCCATAGATAGAAGTACAGCTTTGCCATCTCTGACGTGCATTGTTTCAAATTAGAAAATAAATAAAAAAACTAAAATAACGACAAATCGAAACAGATTCCATGAAATATGTCAAAACTGTTTTTAAAAAGCCAAATTTAAATAGATTCCATGAAATATGCCAACATGAAACTTCACTAAATATTCATAAGCCCAAAAGTGAACATAAAAGATTGTGTGAATCTCTCAAAGTGCATACTTTATATGGTGTATATTGTACCACACACTTTTGAGTGCTATTCCAGTGTGTTTTAGTCTGAACATTCTGTGAGCCCTATGGCTCCCAAACGCAAGCCATTCACTTCAGCAAATGTAAAAAAAAAATTTAAAAAAACTTATGCAATAACCTGATTTAGCTGAACAAGGGCCAACCATTATGTCTAAAACTCAACTCTCTTATCACCAAAAACAGTGCCTGCATCTCTTGGATCAACATCAAGCTCTGATCAATCTCAAATAAAGTAACTTTTAACCAAGGGTCTCTGGGAAGACAAAGAAAGAATAGGTCACCACTCCCTCTGGCATGTTGTAAGAGGTGACAAATATGAGGTTATGAATGAGGCTGCCAACCTCATCATGTAAAACTAATTACTACAGAAACTACTCAGCAAGAGCTTGTGCTTTGGTGTAGGCTTCATCAAGGGGTGGGGTGGGGGGTGGGGGGGGGAATCTGCTGTGGTGGCTACATAAGGAATGAAAACAGAGATGATGATGACGATCAAATATTACACCAGAAAAATAATTAACACAATCTTCTAAATTGTGTATTCCTAGTTATCCCTTTTTTTTGGTATCTTTCCAGTCTTTCTCTTTTTCTTGCCATCTAATTATCAACAGAAATAAACATTATTCTAACTGTATATACTTATAAACTCTTAGTCGTATGCCCTACATAAAAGCGCATATAAAAGTAGGACATGTTATCTGTCATTATCATGGATAATTTAGCTATACATGACTCTAGCTTCGTGTACATAACCCACACATATGATGCAACACAAATGAACATTTTAATGTGCTTTTATATTGTTTATGACATATCAGCCGGGCTGTCCTGCCTGCGACAGATGCTGGCAATAAAGGAATTCTACAAAGTTCAGTCAACTGTTTTCCATAGGAAGGTATTGTCAGATATGCTCTCAACAAACTGTGTTCACAGAATGTTTGAATATGTTTCATTTTTATTAACTTTATGCTCCTCCTGGAGCAGTCAGCCAGCCACCACTGCAGCTGGTTCCCTTGCAAGAAGCTGGAATCAAAACCATTGATGTGCTCTGGTTCCCTTGCAAGAAGCTGGAATCAAAACCATTGATGTGCTCTGGTTCCCTTGCAAGAAGCTGGAATCAAAACCATTGATGTGCTCTTGTAGTGGTGGTCTCTGTAGCATTTCTTTTAACATAATGAGGTTGCAAGCCTCATACACAACCTCATATAAGACATGCCCGTGTGAGAACTAGTCCTATTATTTCTATCTTTAGAATACATGCAACACTGCTCTTTCTTTCTATCTTTCAATTTTACCCGTCTATACAACCTGATCTAGACTTCAGCTTTTGTTATCACTGCGTACCACTAAATCAAACAAAACATTCATAAAAACCACCAAGTACAAATAAGTGATACAAATAATGGGTTTCAAATATTTGTTGCTGTTTTGTTACACAGAACTTTCCTTGAAAGTTCATCTTTTTACGAGGGACGGTCAAAAAGTAATGCCTCGTAATTTTTAATTTCATTCAATAGGCAAGAAAACAGATAAAATTCAAATTGAAATGTAGCCCCAAGTCTGAACTTCAAAAATTTATTTCTCAATGTAGTCTCCGTTATTTGTTACAGTTTTTGACCATCTTCTCACAAGAGCATGTATCCCCGCACGGTAAACATTTGTGTCCTTTTTCCTAAACCACTGGCGTACGGCGCGTTTAAGGGTCTCGGTGTCCTCAAAGTGATGTCCGCAAAGATCTTCTTTCAGTGGTCCAAACAGATGGAAGTCAGAAGGTGCAAGATCGGGACTGTAAGGGGGATGTGGTAATAATGTCCAGCCAAATTCTGCAATCGCATCAATGGTGCGTTTAGCGGTGTGTGGCGTGGTATTATCGTGCAACAGTAGTGCAGTTCTCTGATCTTTTAATGGGTAAAGTCGCCGAAGACGACCTCTAAGCTTCTTCAAAGTTTCAATGTAACGGTCTGCATTCACCGTGTTTCCCTGTTCCAAGAAGTCGAGAAGAATCACACTCTTCTCATCCCAAAACACGGAGGCCATAACTTTCCCTACAGATGGTGAACTTTTGAACTTCTTTCTTGTCGGCGATGTTGTCTGTCTGTCAACATTCTGGGTACCCACCATGCACAAACTTTTGAATAACCCAGGTCTTTAATGATGTTCTGGACATTGCCTTTACTAATGGACAACATGGAAGAAAGTTTATCCAGTGTTACCCGACGGTCACCACGAATGATGCCATCAACTCGATGAATGTTGTGTGGAGTCACTGCAGTAGACGGACGGCCAGTCCGCTTTGCGTCAGCCATTGAGGATTGACCTACTTCAGCTTCATCACAACGATGTACCCAATGTCGGACAGTGCTAACATCCACTGTTGAATCTCCATAAACATTCTTCAAACGTTCGTGGATGCAAACTGGGGTCTCGCCTTCAGCATTGAGGAATTCTATGACATAACGTTGTTTTAACCAAACGTCTTTGGCAGCCATTTTTAAACTGTTACAGTTAATGCTTTACAGTGCAGAAGAGTGTTTGAGGAATCCTGCTAAATTTACAAATTGCACACCGATGCAGTATTTACATACATAAAAAATAGGAGGCATTACTTTTTGACCTTCCCTTGTACAACTGAGCCTCCTGTCTGATAATGACTTCTAGAAAAAGCCCAGCATCATTACTCTATCATACAACTGTCAAACTGATATACCATTTTTGACTCATATGTGCACTTCTGTATAATACAATTGTAATGATATTTATTTATTTATTTTTTTTTGTATGCCCGCTATTACCCGAGGCGAAATCTCAGGTTAGTATGTCTAACCTGAGACTGATTTTATGTATCCCTTTTTTCTTGCACAGAGACAGGTGTCCCTCGCCATTCAGGCAGATACTCGCCGATTTCGGAGGTACCCATTAGAGCTGGGTCGGCTCAGGAGCCGCCAGTCCCTGGTCGACGACACTTCTTCAAATGTTCTTGCCAGGGCTCGAGTTATCCAGTTCAAATCCCGGTCGACGAAAAATCTTCAAATGTCCTCGCCCGGGTTTGATCCTGGGTCACCAGCGCAGTGTGGTAACCACTACGCTAGTGCGCCTCCTTTGTAATGATATATTATGTTAGTGCCTCGTATAGCTCCCCTCTGATGAGGTAAAGAAAGAACAGACCTACTGCTCCCAGTAGGCATGTCGTACAAGGCCATGAGAATGGGTAACCTCATCATTTAAAATAAGTCACTACAGAAACTACTGCTGCAGCAGTTTGTGAATGTTTGGTGCAGGCTTCCTGCAAGAGGCCCAGTTGCAGTGATGGTTCTATGCTACATAAGGAGTGAACAGGAAAATGATGATGGTCACGTTCATTTAAACAGGCAAATAACTTTAAAAAATGTAATAACCTCTTAATGATAAACTTTGTTTTGAAGATATCAGTTAAGTTGAATCTAGTAGCCGACAGCAAGCATCAGGTCTTGTTTTGATTACAACTTTTGAGAACTGTTTCCTATGCCCTTTAATCTAAACCTTTTAATTATCAAATTTTGTGCTTCTCTCTTAATTTCACTATAGAAATATTGCTCAAATAAATTTATTTTAACACTAGAGAAAAAAACAAAACAACTTTCATATACCCCACAAAAGATCCTCAATACGCTACTGAAGTTCACTCCATATGTATATTTATGTGACAGGTGTACTACCAGACGAAAGTCAATGTTCATTCCTCTCTTCTTACATGTCTCAGAAAGTCTGTTGCTTTTGTATGGTTTAAATGTGCTTTAAATTATGTTTCCTTTTGTTATAACAACATAAAGTGAAAATATTACACATAACATTATATAAACAAAGGACATTTACAAATATCAAGATTTAATTTACTTCGTGTCTAGTGTATTTAACATGGTCATATTACAATCTAGTAAACCTTAACACACACAGACAGCCACAAGCATTCAAAATTCAGGGCCAGTCACAGGATTACCATGCTCTCTTCAGCGGTTCAATCCTTTCAGGTTCTTTGCTGCAAACAAACATTTTTGGACTTACTTTTATTTTTTCATACGGGTGTATATGTTTTAAAACCATCTTATTTACTGTTGTCTTGCAGTTCTTGTTTCAACACTGAGTGTGCTGATTTCGACAACTGCCAAATGTTTGGAAAACCACTGTGTGCCATTTAAGAAGAATGTTATTATTTTAAGGTGGCCATTTCAAACATGGACTGTTGTTGCAACCCAGCACCAGCAATCTACATCTGGGACATTTCTAAACATGCAAATAAGCATCCTAAATGGCGGTGCCTGTGTTATAAGCGAGTTAGAACAATTTTTTTTTGTATTCTCCATTTTTTAAATTAAAAATTTAATTTGAAAGTGTTATGGCTGGTTTTGTCCAGCCGATTTTTTTTGTACAACACAGTCTAGGCTGACCAAGACCCTACTCCACCTCCAAGTGGTGGTCCTGGAAACAGGCTGCATCACTGCAGTCTAGCTGAGAGAGTAGGGATCGAAGTGGGAAGGCAAACCTGGTCCCAAAAAATGCCGTGCTGAAGTCGGATGCGTCAGCCGAAAGGTGCAAATATCGCAGCTCCGGTGTAAACAGACACAACGCAACCAACGTCATTTTCAGGACGAACGAGGAAGAAGAGGTTTTGTCCAGCCAGAAGGAAAGTTTTATTGAAATAGTTATCAACATCGTGTTAAACAGCTCATGTCGTTGACTAGGGTTTTGAGGAGTCAGAAAGAATAAGACTGTTACCTCATGCATGTTGTAACAGACGTTTGTGCGTGGGGTTGGCAATCTTATCATGTCAAATAAAATGCTACAGAAGCCATGACTATAAGAACACGTGAATACCTTGCTATGAGTTTTCTATACAGGAACCAGCTGCAGGTGGGGACTCCATGCTCAATATGGAGCGAAAAAGAAATGATGGTGATAGTTTTTAAAATTTCAATCCTTCCATTCTGTTGGATTACAAAGTGAAATTCTTTATCAACAGATTTCACATATCCAAAAACCGTTGTTGTGTGGGACATCTAAAGCAACCTTTTTTATTTGAGCATGAACTTTAAAAAAAAATAAACCAACAAAACAGAAAACCCCCAACAAATCAAACAAAGTTGCACTGAGAAGAATGGAGGTCAAAAACTAGTGGAATATATGTTGTTGAATTACAACTTAAACATCAACCAGTGTTCTAACAGTTACAGATTTCATGAATTGAGAATCCTGAACAGTTGAAATAATTTAGTTTTAGGTCTGTCTGTTGTTATCTCCTTCTGCTGGGCTGATAAATGAATGATGACTAGAGAGCAGCACAGTTTGTCCACTTATTTTTTCGAAGGAAAAGCAAAATAATCAGTTTAGCCAGGCACAACAAACTCCAAGTGGCAAATTCCAAAGACGCCTACAATGTTCAGTGTGATTCCAAGTTTTGTTTATTAATTTTTTTAATCTTGAATATTTATTTTGGTCTGCTACTCAGAACAAGGTGACAACATAGACATTCTGAGTCCGGCACTAAAGTATTGGAGTTAGCTCTGAAATCTAGGGAAAATTTATAATGCTTTGGTTATAATAATAAAATATGAAACATAGAAGCTACATTAAAAGGCATTAACCATGGAAAACACAAACAGACAGCACGCAGATATTGGTATTATAGGGTACTAGACATCAGAAATCAAGAACAGAGAAGGGTGTATGGAAATCTATTTGCAGCAAAGCACCCACAGGCTTGGTATGTTGATAAACATGAATAATGAAAATAAATGTAGCTTGGAACACTGATGAATGCTGAAAATAAAACTGGAGAAAAGAAAGCTAGGCAAGGCTAATGAGCTCAGCTTCAGTGACTTTATCCTTAAAATGGGAGAGCAATGCAAAACACAGTAGACAACTACAGAACATGGTTGTCTGTGTTAGGTCATCTCAAGGGAGGAACGGTAGTAGGGCTGTGACAGTGACCTCATCTGGTCAGTTGATGGTTTCAAAGGCTTGGTGGCATCACGCGCCTCTGGCCATCGCTTGTGGTAGTGGTCTGTCTTGAGGTGCTTCACTGTGACCAGCCGACCTATCAGGGGGACAAATATAAAGTTTTGTCAAGATGTCAACATGTGTAGCCGCGTGCGAAGCACAGGTGATTTAGTTAAGGATGAATATGATAAAAGAATACTTTACTAGGATAACAAAAATGAAACATCAGTTAAATAAAAGTACAGGGTGGTCATAAAGTCTTTCCCTGATTTCAAAAATTTAAAAAAAAAAAAGTATTCTGTGCAGAGACACTTGGTTTTTTGGAAATTATTCCAGAACTAAAACAGTTTTTTAATGCTATTTGTAGATTTCAACATTTGCGATTTTCAACACTAATATTCGAGGGATTGCAAGTTCTCTTAAGGCACGATAGGTTGATTTCATAGGACTGCGTTGAAACGCCGTGCACACTGCGTCCACAGTTTCTTCACTCACACAAGGCCTACCTGCTCTAGGCATGTCACCGACGCTGCCAGTGTCCGTAAACTTTATATACCAAGCTTTGGATGCTTTTAACATCTGGAGGATCTCGTAAAAATTTGAAATCAGGGAAAGACTTTATGACCACCCTGTATTAGGGAAGTAACTGAAATTCAGAATATATCCCAATGACCAGACAGTTGTCAAAAAGTGATGAATAAGTTAATTCGTAATACGTGACTAACCTGTATTAAACGACAAGTAGCAAGGTCAATTAGATATTTAGTTTGAGTAAAACTAGGAGGCGAGATGACGGCATAAAAAAAAACAGACCACAAGGACACAACATGTGACAAAACTGACGAGTGGACAGACTAATACGTGACTGAAAGATTGCATCAGCAGCAGTTCTAACATTATATAGGAAAAGTCCTTCATTAAGTTAGATACTAGCAACTACAACAGGTTTAGAAACGTTCCCCGCACTCAAAATTTTAACAAATAACATAAAATGGTCAGAACGGACTGACACGAGGGATTGTCTGTCGGCCGGAGGAGACAGCGGGAGAACAGTTGCTTAACATCTGGGAGGGATAAAAGGGACAGACGGAGCAGACAGCAGGGCAGAGACAGAGATTTAGAGACCTTAGTGCGAGTGGCAAGTAGGACACCCTTTCGGCCAGAAGAACTTCAAAATTCATAGATAGAAACAGAAATGAGTAAAAGATCTCTTCAACAGACTGCAAGTTTCCAACAAACCAGCACTACGTTTTTCGGCTCACGTTTTCTAAAACAGGAGAGGTAACAAATTTATACCTGCTCAACCAGAACGCTGAAATACATTAAAAAGTATAGAGAAACATTCACCTTCGTAATACCAAAAGACTATAATTGGCTGCTACCAGAGAAATCAAATAAATGAGGACCGCTGCACTTGCATTTGTACAAAGTGGTTACAGAAGCACAACCAGTCGTTACAAGTAGTTCTAGTAGATGTCAGATAGAAGGTGATAATACAAGACTGAATTACCTCTTTCTACTCCTGCTGAATGCAGTAACCGAGCTAATCATCAACTAGCTTTTGGTAGAAGTCAAACAGGAGAGAAGAATAAGATTGACTCATATCGTTAAGAATTAATCCACCATGTGTTTCACTGTTCTGAATTCTGTACATCAATTGAGAAAGAAAACTGGAAGAAAACGAAGTAGAGAATTATCTGCGAATAAATATATAACTCTCCCTGAGTTTGTATAGCTTCTACATATATTTCTGTGGTGATGTCAAGGAAATGCATGTCGTACAGTTTTCATCATCATCGCCAGTTGGTAAACGTCCTTGTGTTGTGGAGACTGTGTAAATGGACGTTTGTATGTTCTGTGGAGATTCTTCATAATCATATTGCATATATCTGTCATCATGCGGTTACTCAGAAGAACCTGGGCCAGGAGGCTGCCCAGAGCCTCATATTTCTGCCACAAAACTATAAGATCATAATACAAAATTGACACATCTTGAGACTCACCGATAAAGGAAAGTTCCACACTTAAGGTTTATCCATTTGGTTCTACAGAAACCTAAACACCTCAGAACAATCTCTTCCACTGAAGAGAAACTACGTCGTCAAGAGAAAGACTAGAATGAACATTCAACACATACTAACGCTAACACACTAACCACCAGACAGATAAAACAGTTATCACTATACACAGCCACACATGCCTAGTCATCAATCTGACAGAGGGATAAATATAAGTAGCAGACATTTAAACAGGGATCAATGCAATTCTTCTTATTTTCCCTTTTCGCTCCTTATGGAGCATGGGAGCCACCATTGCAGCTGGTGCCTTTGCAGAAAACTTGTACAAAAGCATTCATGTTTCTGCAGCAGTGGTTTCTGTAGCTATTTGCTTGACATAATGAGGTTGCTAGGCCCATACACATCTTATTAGTTGCCTTTTAAGGGATGAGTAGTTCTATTCTTTCTGTGTCTCTACAGAGACATCTGGGAACTACATTGAGCTAATACTAGTATGTCAAGAATAATTTCCCATAACCAATTGATCTACATGAGGGACAAATGAAAACTTGTCATTTGTAATTGATCTATAAGAGGGACAAATGAAAATTTGTCATTTGTAATTGATCTACAAGAGGGACAAATGAAAACTTGTCATTTGTAATTGATCTACAAGAGGGACAAATGAAAACTTGTCATTTTTAATTGATCTACAAGAGGGACAAATGAAAATTTGTCATTTGTAATTGATTTACAAGAGGTACAAAAGAAAAATTGTGATTTGTAATTGATCTACATAAAGGACAAATGAAAACTTGTCAGAAGTAATTGATCTACAGGATGGACAAATGAAAACTTGTTAAAAGTAATTGATTTACAGACTAGACAAATGAAAACTTGTCAGAATTATTTTAAATGTATGACAACCACCACAAAAGAAAAAGATATAACTAAGAATCTCAAGAATTAGCACTGAAGGAAAGGTACATTAATAAGGTCATTCATTACACATATATTCAAACTGGCTGAGCTGTTCAACATCAGAAGAGAAATAGTTCTGCCAAGGAAAAGTACCAAGCAGTGGAAAATCTGATTCAGATGAAATGATAGTCGAGGCATGAAATATCGAAAAAGGACAACAAAGTAAAAGGATATTTATGATTCAAATGATGTCGTCCATGAAGATTAAATAAAGATGCACACTTTTATATCCGCATATAATACAAGTACTGTCAACAAACTAATGCTTATGTAGTCTTGGGGTTACTGTTGCCAACAGTATTCCTGACCTACAGATATCACCAACAGTGGTCCTGACCTACAGAAAACACCAACAGTGTTCTAAATGATGAACATCATTAGAGATACCAAAATACAAAAAGACCTGAATTCCAGTAACCAACATTATTCCTAAACAACAGCTGAAAGCAGTTTTACTGAACTTTGTAACTAAAATTATTTATGAATTACAGTCAAATAACTGCAGCTGAGGTTCACAGATGTGTGCTAAAGAGACAAGAAGGCACTGGACATAAATCCAGCGACCTAGGAAGATGAAGCTGCCAAATGAATCAAGTGGTGCTGCTCCCTATGGCACCACCTCAGATTCGGCGAAAAGAAGCTCTCAGAACAAGCAGAAGAGAAAAGAAAGCACAAAAACAAAGGAACACCAAGAAAAAAAAAAAGCAGTTGAAGGCTATCACTTCAGGGGCACATTCCCATAGTCAGTTATGACTGAAAGGGGCTACCACAGTCAAAAGAAGTATATAAGAACTACAGACAGCAGTACTTGTGAACCACTGATACCAGCAGCATTAATAAACTAGAGTTACCAATAGTGCTTGATAAGCATCATTTGTGACTATTTTTTCATATGTTACCAATAGTACTTATGAAAAAATAGTCACCAATGATGTTTCTAACTACTGGCACCTGTAGAATATATGAGCTATTACCATTATAAACCATATCGTGCCTACTGGTACTGAAATATGTTCAATTTTATCACATCTGTAAATAATGTGTTTCCAGTGCATTTGTAAAATTGACTCTTGTTCCATTTATTACAATTTTTTCACATTCTACGTTTTGTCACATATAATGTTATAGCTCCAATGAATAAGGGTCTGAACACACACAGAGAAAAGACAAAGGTTATGAGAATAAATACAGCAAATGATGATAAGATTGCACTTGAAGTAACTCCACATCAAGATGTATAATGTTATTTTTTTTTTTGTGGCAGAAATATAGATAAAGTTGGATGGACAAACAGTGATATCAAAATAAGAATACAAAAGGTAAGAGGAGCTTTCACTGCATTTGAAAATATAAGGAAATCAGGTAATTTGCTAATACTCATTGCCGAATGCTCAGCAGTGAATATGTGTATACTATTTGTAGTTTCGTACTATTTAGAGTTAGGGTTAGGATTAGTGTTAAGGTTAGGGTTAACCCTAATCATAACCCTAACCCGAACTCTAAATGGTACGAAACTTACACATTATACACATATTCACTGCTGTGTGTTCGGCGAAGAGTATTCAGAAATTACCGGAAATCAAGTCCAACACAAAATTAAGAATTTTCAACTCAAACGTCAAGTCAGTCCTACTGTATGGCTCTGAAACATGGAGAACAAAAAACAACTAGGAAGTTACAGACTTTCATAAATGGGTGCTAGTGCAGAAAAGAAGGATTAAAATGGTATGAAAGGTCACTAATGTAGAACTGATGACAAGAACCAAACAAGTGCCAGTTGAACTAACAAGGAGATGATGGTGATGGACAGGACACACACACTGAGGAAACTTGCTGACAGTATTACAAGGTGGTTCTTGATCTAATATCCCCAGGGTAGGAGAGGCAGAGGCAGAAAAACATACACGAAGAGAACTGGAGGCAAAAATGACAATGATGAGGAAGACATAAAAAGACCTTGAGCTAAAGGTGCACAACAGGAGAACTTGGCACGCATTTGTTGAAAGCATTTGCTCCTTGGGGAGTTGATGGGTAATAGTGATTATGGTGAAGTTATACGTCAACAGAGTTGATGGGTAATAGTGATTATGGTGAAGTTATACTTTATCAGAGATGATGGATAAAAGTGGTTATGATGAAGTTATACTTTAACAGAGTTGATGGGTAATAGTGATTATGGTGAAGTTATACTTTAACAGAGTTGATGGGTAATAGTGATTATGGTGAAGTTATACTTTAACAGAGTTGATGGGTAATAGTGATTATGGTGAAGTTATACTTTAACAGAGTTGATAGGTAATAGTGATTATGGTAAAGTTATACTTTATCAGAGTTGATGGGTAATAGTGATTATGGTGAAGTTATACTTTAACAGAGTTGATGGGTAATAGTGATTATGGTGAAGTTATACTTTAACAGAGTTGATGGGTAATAGTGATTATGGTGAAGTTATACTTTATCAGAGATGATGGATAAAAGTGGTTATGATGAAGTTATACTTTAACAGAGCTGATGGGCAATATTGATTAAGGTGAAGTTATACTATAACAGCTGATGGGTAATAGTGATTGTGGTGAAGTTATACGTCAACAGAGCTGATGGGTAATAGTGGTTATGAAGACGTTATACTTCAACAGAGCTGATGGGTAATAGTGATTATGGTAAAGTTATACTTTAACAGAGTTGATGGGTAATAGTGATTATGGTGAAGTTATACTTTAACATCTCATAAGTTAGAAAGACAAATAATTAATTAACAAAAGTGTTTAAGTAAGAGATTACTAAAGGTAAAGGTGGTCCCACGGGGAAGAGACTGCCGCAGGGGAGTGAAGTGTTAAGAGACTTCACGGTACTAGAGCAAGCATTGAGTGCTGGGGTGACCAGTTACCTTTCTCACAGCCTTATCCTCCCCTAACTCAAGAGCAAAGTCAGGTAACCATTTACTGCTAGGTGGACTGGAGCGTGTCAATAGCACCTTTGTCACAAGAGACCAGCGCTCTAACCACTTGGTCAACTGAACACTCAGGAGATTACTACTAAGGATAAATTTCTGCATTTCAATTTGGAAAATTGTTCTAAAAGTTACAATCTTAATTTAAAGTGGAAGATACCTACCATCAAACCACCAACCATGGAGAGCAAGTCGAGCTCTGCCTGCTGCTTCACAGCTTGAACACTTCAGGTAGACACAGCCCTCCCTTGAGTCAACATCAACATAGATATGTACAATGCTGTCAATGTTCTTACACTTCTCCAAAATGGCATCTGTCACACTGTCTTCCCAGTTGTCCTCATTTTCACTGTTTTTGACAGCATAAAAACACACTTATATACACATCTTATGACCTACATACTAATCCAGTTGTGATTTTACACTATAACATAAGGTAAAGAAAATGCATGGTCTGGGTTTCTTAAGCAGAAACAGGAAACTGTATGCTACAATGTAATCTGAGGTATACAAACAATTACTCAGACAGTATTCTTTGCTTCAATAAATTACCAATTGAGTTAAGTGATTTATTCACTTTGTTTTTATTTTTTTTTAAATCTACTTTTTTCAGTTTTGTGTTTGCTTTGATTGGGTGAAGACCTACTGCCAAAATTTGGATGTTCCTTAATTCCATGAAACAGCCCTCTTTTTAACGTTTTATATTTTAATTACTTCATTAAGAAATGAAGCCAAAAAAGGAAATGTTAGCTGAAAACTAATACCATCCTGTCTAGAGATTATATTCATGCAAAAAAAAAAAAATTATAACTACTTCCTTTAGGAAGATTTCCCTATCATCATCATTTCCCTTTTTGTTCCTTACAAAGCATGGAGCCATCACTATGGCTGGCAGGAAGCCTGGAGCCATCACTATAGCTGGCAGGAAGCCTGGAACCATCACTATAGCTGGCAGGAAGCCTGGAGCCATCACTATAGCTGGCAGGAAGCCTGGAGCCATCACTATAGCTGGCAGGAAGCCTGGAGCCATCACTATGGCTGGCAGGAAGCCTGGAGCCATCGCTATCATCATCATCTCAGCCCGTAACCCGTCATGGGTCGTAGGGGTGCCATGGTGGAAGCATCAGCAGACAGGGTCCTTCACTGCTCTCTATTCTCAGCAATGCATACAAGTGTGGAAAAACCGTGTCCTGCCCATTCTTTGATGTTATCAGCCCAGGATTTTCTCTGCCTTCCTCTTCTCCGTTTACCTTCGACTGTTCCCTGAAGGATCGTTTTCGAAAGGGAGTCATGACGAGTTACATGCCCAAACCAGGCAAGCTTTCGACGTTTCACTATTGACAAAAGTGGTTCTTGGTGGCCTGCATAGGTGTTTATCTTCTCTCTAACATAGACATTTGTTTTGTGCTCTTTATAGCAAATGCGCAGAATTCTTCTATAACATTTATGCTCGAAAGCCTGAATCCTTCGCTCTGTATCTGCAGTGAGTGTCCAGCCCTCACACCCATACAAGAGAATAGATAATACAAGTGATTTGTATAATTTGATCTTCACAGGAAAACTGATGTTACTTTTCCAGATCACATTCAACCTTGTCATGGCAGCTGAGGCCATCTCAAGTCTTGTCTTGATTTCTTTACTTGATCTTCCATCACTACATATAGTGGACCCAAGATATTTAAAGGTGTTAACTTCTTCTAACGTTTGCCCATTTAACGTAATGTTGGTCGGAACATGTTTCTTATGGCTATTCACCAACATCTTGCTTTTTTCTATATTAATTTCCATCCCATACGTTCTTGTTACTTTCTCCAGTCTAGAGGTAAGGTCTTGAAGTTCTGATTCTGATCCAGCTATCAGATCAATATCATCAGCAAAACGTAGGTTGCACAGAGGTCGGCCTCCAATCGATATGGTTGATTTATAATCGTAGAGAGCCTCCTGCATAATATGTTCCAGATATATATTCCATCGCTATAGCTGGCAGGAAGCCTGGAGCCATCACTATAGCTGGCAGGAAGCCTGGAGCCATCACTATAGCTGGCAGGAAGCCCGGAGCCATCACTGGCTGGCACGAAGGCTGGAGCCATATCACTATGGCTGGAGCCATATCACTATGGCTGGCATGAAGCCTGCAGCCATATCACTATGGCTGGCAAGAAGCCTGGAGCCATCACTATGGCTGGCACAAAGCCTGGAGCCATCACTATGGCTGGCACAAAGCCTGGAGCCATCACTATGGCTGGCACAAAGCCTGGAGCCATCACTATAGCTGGAGCCATATCACTATGACTGGCACGAAGCCTGGAGCCATATCACTATAGCTGGCACGAAGCCTGGAGCCATATCACTATAGCTGGCGGGAAGCCTAGAGCCATATCACTATAGCTGGCGGGAAGCCTGGAGCCAACACTATAGCTGGCGGGAAGCCTGGAGCCATTATTATAGCTGGCAGGACGCCTGGAGCCATCACTATAGATGGCAGGAAGCCTGAAGCCATCACTTTAGCTGGTACGAAGCATGGAGCCATCACTATAGCTGGCACGAAGCCATCACTATAGCTGGCATGAAGCACGAAGCCATCACTATAGCTGGCATGAAGCCATCACTATAGCTGGCATGAAGCCATCACTATAGCTGGCATGAAGCCATCACTATAGCTGGCATGAAGCCTGGAGCCATCACTATAGCTTGCACAAAGCCATCACTATAGCTGGCACGAAGCCATCACTATAGCTGGCATGAAGCCTGGAACCATCACTATAGCTGGCATGAAGCTATGTCAAAGGTAACAATATGTGTGACATGAAAAGGTTGCCAGCCTCATGGACCATCTCCCATTAATTGACTTATATCACATGCCTGATGTAGCAGTCGACCTATTCTTTCTCTGTATCGAGAGCCCCCTCCGAGGGTACATATATGGGGCATGGGAAATTTAAAAAGTATCATTAAATACTGTTTAACAAAGATGACATCCATAAAGTCTAACAAACAAACAAAAATAAAACTGCCTGTTGCTTAATGACAAAACCACTTTCTGTCACAGTTTCAAGCCTCTCACACCAGAACAACTTGTCAGGTACTGACATGCAATACACAAAGAAAGAAGGTGACAGTGTGGCCAAGGAACACAGGAGAAGTAATATTAAAAAGATCTAAAGGTTACACCTGAGAAGAAATATAGAAAGTAGCAGACAGACACTACGAATGGAATGGTCATTGGCATTTGCACCCTAGGGAATCCAAAGGTTTGACCCAATCAACTGTTAGAATGGTAACAGGAAAAATTCACATCACATACACTACTTGATAACTTACACATTGCTGTCAAACATGTTGCGTATCTTAAGGCAAGGTGTGGGACTGTAGATGACTTGATTACTCCGGTTGTTATCGCTGTTCTCACCAAATGCTGGGGCAAAAAAAAATTTATTGGGCCAAATGTGGTAAATGATCACTCTATCTGGGTGTGTGGTATATATATATATATATATATATATATATATATATATATATATATATATATATATATATATATATATATATGAAAACTCAATTGGAAAAACCAGACGTCACATTTTTGTAAAAACTGAGTTAGTGACATTAGCACATTAAATAGGCTATATGTCAAAAAAGGTGTAGAAATTAAAATTATATTGGAAAACGCAATCGTCTCCAAGACAATGAAGCATAAAAACAGGCAATTCTTCTTTGCTTCGTAACATTACAAAGTTTAAAATTCAATTTACTCGGATTTCATTTTTTGTGACATCTGGTTTATCCAATGGAGTCATATATATATTTAATACAAAACTCTGTGTGTGTGTGTGTGTGTGTGTATATATATAATACAAAATTATGTTTAGAGGGATACAATAGCAGGCAATCTGATCATCAAACAAGCTGTGCCGTTTTAAACAACAGTTGTGGAGAGACATAGCTGTACATGCATTTGTTTTTTTTTTTAGTAATCAGTAGTATATTATCTTCTGCTTTCATTTCACTAATATTATTACAAAATTAAATTTGTTGTGGAAAGTATTATGTCAAAGAAAAAATATTACCTTGGCCTTGCCAGATTTTTCCATTATGTAATGCAGGCTGAGGAGGTGGAAAAAATACATTGCAAATAAATGAACGCAATAGCTCAAAAAGTGAACAAGAAAATATGAACTAAATGATTAGGATAAAATATAAATTTACACATTATTTCGCATAAATTTAATAATTCCCTTCTTGTGTCAAAGCCTAAATTTTTAAGTTTGAACAAAAAATTATTACAGTGTGTTCTCTCTTACATATAATGTCCAGCAAATGCACACAACAAGCCTTCATCATTTTTCTTTGTGCTCCTTACAAAGCTTGGAGTCACCACTGTAGCTGGTCCCCTTACAGGATGCCTACCCAAAGCATTCTCATACTTCTGCAGACTTGGTTTCTTTGGCAATACACGATGACGCTGCCAGCCCTATGTACAACCTCATATTAGTCACCTTGTACGTCAGGCCTGAGGGTTCATCCGTCCTATTCTTTCTTAGCCTCTTCAGAGACCCAGGGAACTACAGAAGGTAACAAGTACCTGGCATCAAACTCACCAGCACAACACATACCAGGAACATTTTGTCACAGAAACCAAATCATCACAATTTTAAAAATTAATCTCCATTTCTGTCAAACCATTCATCACACCTACCTGTAGCCAGTGCCAGACCTCAAACTCATCACCGTGCATAAGGCGTGTGTCCAGTCTGATGCGGGACTCATTGGCAGCAATAAACTTCACAGCTTTGTCCCAAATTGGCTGCAGCTGGCGTCTAACAAATTTCATGAAAATAACACCATTACCTCGTGGTTATAAAGAAAATAAAATATTTACACAAAATTTATCAGCTGAGATGTGATGTATACCACATGTATCTTTAGTGACAACTCTTTTGAAGATATTATAACTTTTGCCCAATCTCTTATGTCTTAATTATGCTGCACATGCAGAGTAGCTGATGACCATAAACTGTTCATCAGGAAAAGAAATTAAAATGACTAGTAACAATCTGGTTTTTTTTTTTTTTTTAAATACACCTAAACGGGTTTCTACCCTAGATAAATTATACAGAAACCTGTAAATCTGAGTTCTTACATGAGGTGAACTACATCGAAATTTATATATCTGTACTTTTGCATACAATGTGGTGAAAAATATAGAGATTTGAAGTTCAGACAGCAGAAATATTGTTTTTTTATAAATCAAGTATGCTAGTGAGGAGTTAATGAACAAAAGAATTAAATAAGAAAGATAATGAGATGGTGATCGGCTATCACCGAACAACTGATGAGAAAAGCAGCGCCCGAAAACAGTAAGATAACAGGAAAAATAAAAGCAAACAGAAGTGTACAAAAACAATGAGAAAAGATCAACAACAGAACTGATGAAAAAGACAAGGATCAAGATCTGTGGAGTGATATTATGGCATAAGCCACATGGCATGGCACTTGATGATGATGAAGTCTGCAACATTATTACAAAATATGGCAAGCAAATGTAATAATGACCTAGCAAATTACCTTTTGGATGGGGGAAGTAACTGATCTCTGACATGTTGAACAGCAAGGTAGTGTGGCTCACTGGATTCCTCCCCCTTGGTCTGTTCATAGTGGTTTTGCAGAATATCTGTTTACATTCAGAATTTAAAAACAATAGTCTCCAACCTTCATTCATGAAAATGCTTTCCTGCTAATTCTGAACTATGTAACGTGTGCGATTTAACAAATAAGAGTATAATGGCAAACTTTCACCAAGATCAAGTAGGTCGCAAGTACCACAATAACTAGGGCTGGGATCTTTATCGATTAATTAACTGATTAACCGGGCACAATTTTTTTTTTATGGACTAATTCATAAAACAAATTTTAATCGATTATTGCATTTTTAGCAATGTTTACGTATTTTTTGGCTTAAACGTGAGAGCATTAGCTATGTTAGAGGTTTGTGATATGGAATTTAGCAAGTATAGTCAATGTCATAACATGGGCAAGACACTCTGGAATTGCCATGTAAACTAGTGTCTTTATGATAATTTATGAATTGCACAAAAGAAACTCTGCTATAAATTTATGGTTAATGTCCTGAACAGGATATTTTTTGGGGGGATTTGAACTGCAACTACAGATACATGTAATTATGGCTGTGGGAAATCATTATCTTTGGTATTTGATGAGGAAATTATGATTTTGTCAGTAAATTCAAACAACAGCATTGAAATCCTAGTGAACTCAGGCGTGGACCTCTGAGAAAGCAAGGGTTAGACCTGAGATTAGGTATATAGGACCCGCCTCAAGACACAGTGCCTTACTTCCCAAAATCACTTCAAGATCTGACTGAGCTGAGATGATAGCCAGAGGGCTGACTCAGAGTCAGAAGTCTTGTTGTTGTTTAACTAGGGATGCTGAGCTTCTCTCTCTTTAGCAGCCAATATTAAGTTGAAGACTTCTTGGTATTATCTACACTGTAGATCTAGGCTTTTCCTGTGGCTTTTCTGCCAGTCCGAAATGTGTTGAGTTGAAGTCATGAGCTCCAGTTTCTCCAGCTTGGCTTGCATTTAACGGATCGTCACATCTGGTCCCAAGCTAGGAGTAAGAAGTGCGTGGCATACTGTGAATTCCCCTCCATCCAAGGGGGCTTTCCAACTATGCAGAGCTAAAATACTGTACTCTGGTTCTGGGCTCTCCCAAGGAATTGTCACGTCCTGCACAGAGCCACTTCTCAGCTTCCCCTGCCTATCACTGGGTCCATAGTGAGATCATTCTGCATGCAGTTAACCAAGTCAAAACCAAAAAATTGCATCTGTGGATCGTGACTTCTCGAAGCTTAGTGTGCAATGCTGGGTTCTCAACATGTTTCACCACAAGGGGAACTCCTGGAAGAGTGTGGATGATTTCAAGAGTCACTGAGGATGTAATTAGTCTCAAAGACAAAGGTTCACTTCCACGTACATATATTGTAGCACTGTGCTTAGCTGGTTATCATATAACGATGACTCCAGGTATGCCTCCATGCATAGACATAAGTCTTAACCCACACCACAACAAAATAACTGAGAAGCCACAAATGACCGCTAATGTGAGCAATATGTAGATCGAAGCTTCAAACAACCGCAGGCTTTGAAGAACCACTGTGTCTGAGGGTATGTCTGTAAACTTACAAAATATCTTAGTGAATTAATGTACATTTAAAATTAATGTTATGCTTAACATAAATCATCATGTCTATATCTTGCCTTGTGCTTGAAGGAAGATGGCTTCCACCACTATATAACTTCAAACCTGGACAGCATTGGATCAGCTAGAAGTCCTTGTTAGGACCAACCAACGTTAGCAATAAAAGCTTACATTCCTTTTTAGAGCTTTGCTTTTGGGTGCTGTGCTCAAAGAGTTTGTCTTCTCCTTTCCTTTCTTGTCTTTATTTTGGCCCATTTTGTTGGGGAAACAATTCTGTTAACTTTGGCGTAACGCGAAGCCAAACGGGAGTAATCATGACTGGGTTTGGAAAATGTCTTTAATTGATGTTTTAATTCTTAAATGTATTGTATGGTTGTACGACGTACCCCCTTTTGGCTGACTTAACCACAGCCTCAAGAAAGTGTTGTCGAAATGAGGAGCCTGATAACCAGTGGCCTGTCAGCATCAGAGGGGTGTCTTGGTTATAAACTACAGATACCATAAGGTAAAGGATCCAGTTACATGCCCATCGAGGCATATTGGGAATATGGTGTTAGGCCCATATTTTCTTGACCATCTGCAAGCTAGGGTTGATGTGATCAGCATCACGCCGGCCACTTAACCTTCACAGAGTTGCTCTGGTCCCCAATTCATGAGGCTGGGTCGACCCCTGAGTCGCTTGCGGTCTAAAAAATCCCATTTCAACTGGGGATCGAACCATGGACCAATGAGCTAGGAAGCCAGTGTACTAACCACTGCACTACCACAGATACCATAACCTGGTCATATTTTGCAGGTTCAACTAGTGGTGAAAAATGTGACACAATTTTGGAAATTGTGAACTGTTTAACAGTGGACCAACACTTTTCCTGGCATAAGCATAGTGTCTTCAATGTCCAGATGTTTTAAGGACCAAGGGAAGTCAGCTACTACATGTCAAGCAAGTTAAGTACGACTTATTATGACAGCATAAACCAAGATACTCAAGCAAATAACATGATGAAAATGACCAAACAGTGACAAGATTTTTTTTTGTAAATTGTGTGAAAATTTGTAAGATTTTGATATACCAAGGTGCTAAGTTTTTACTATATATCATTAATCAATAAAGTGCATTGATTTGTTTATAACTGCAGTTATTGAATTATTTAAGTTTCCAGTTATAACTTTGTTGTGTGGTTAAAGAAGTATTAATAATTTAAAATTGCTAGGGACTAGGGTGTCTGTGGCCTAATGGATATGAACGCAGTTTCATAATCCAGATATACCAGGTTCGAAACCTGCTGAAGGCGGTTTGGTAGCAGATCGCTTTGTGTGGATTTTTAACAATGGTATAAGCGCCGTACCGTTCAGAAAGCAATGGCAAACTACTGAATGAAAAAAATTGCCTAGAAAAATCACAAACAGCCAATAAAAGCTGGGGTTGATTGCCACGTCCTGTAAAGGATAAGCAACTAACTTTAGGGACTTCATACGAGCTGCACTCACATATTTATATAACACTCCTGGAGCATAGGATAGGTCTAGCGAGAAGGTGACTTACCAGTTCTCTTCTACAGCTATCATCGAGGACTTTTCGGTTAACTACCTGACCTGTCTCCCTACCCCAGGTTCACCAGTTCTCTTCTCCATTTGTGGGAACTACTTTCCAATTTTCTATCTATCATCCATCTCGCCACAATCAATAATAACAAACTGTTTGGTTGTAACTTTCCAGTATTTTCATTATATTTTCAGGACGATGTTACCTTATAATAAGTAAAATAAAAGTCCTTGGCGATTTAAAAAAAAAAATGTTATTTATGACTTTTTATAATTGATAAAATTGTTCTAAATTAATCAATTAATCTCCAATTAAAGAAATTTGATTGATCGATTAAAATTTTTTAATCAATCCCAGCACTAAAAATAACCTAAATAGTTATGAGCCTGGTATTTAAATCTTAATGCTAAAATAATATTCAGGAGGCTCTTCTCCTTGTGTGCACAAAGTTGAGAAAATGAATCTACTGGATAAGCAATTTAGAAGACCAATAAAACAAAATGTCTTTGTTTTTGCGTCCATTGTCAATGTTGCTGTCTAAATTGCTTATCAGCAGCACTACTGTTCTAGGCTTTGCCTAAATGTAATATTAGGATTTATGAATACAGATGACTGGTTTGTGAAGGAGTAATACTGTGCGAAAGTAATGCAGTTTGAATTCTGCTGCGTGAAACGGGACTCAATTCAGTGCTTTGTGCTATTATTATCATAGATTTATTTAATTACAAATTAATAATTGGTATTCAGATGGGTTTTCTACTGACCAATGATTTTTTCCACCATTGCGTACACCTCTTTCTGCTCAGCTTCTCTCTGTTTCAGTCTGTACTTGATGTAAAATGACAGCAGCAGAATAACAGCAATAACTGAGAAGGGACCAGCATAGAAAATAATCAAATTTATAGCCATACACATATACATGTTTTATGCTGCATTAATATACATTTCATACATAAAATATATTCCTACTGTATGGCTCTAACACATGCAGAACTACAAAAACAACAACCAAAAAGCCACAGACTTTCATAAATGGATGCTTGTGTAGCATACATGTCACACCATGGAGACGAAAAACCTGTACACAAAATTCAAAAACCCTGTACAAAGACTGAAAAAACATATCAAAGGAGTTGATGTGTGTTAAAATATTTTCAATTACAGTGGGCTGCCTTATAATTGAGGACTTTGCCTTTTAAAGCAGGTCTTCACTTATTTTAAAACCCAAACAATAAATGTCTGAGTTTATTCTACACTGTAAAAATGATGTGATCATGTCATCATTTTGTCTCTTTCTGTGCTTAATTATCACTGACAGACTTGGAAATCCTGTGTTCGATAGGACCTTATAAAAGAATTCTGAGACACAGTAATAAGGGGCATGGATTAGAAACCCTAAACCTAACCCTGAACCCAAACCTTAATCTTAACCCTAACGATGACCCTAACGAAGTACAAGGATGATATCAAAGAAGACATTCCACTGTTCTCACAACTAATTTTACTACTTCATTATTACTGCAAAGAGAAAAATTGAACTTAACTATCACCCTGTTACATGAAA
The DNA here is from genome assembly GCA_024509875.1 of Oreohelix idahoensis. Classification (NCBI taxonomy): domain Eukaryota; kingdom Metazoa; phylum Mollusca; class Gastropoda; order Stylommatophora; family Oreohelicidae; genus Oreohelix; species Oreohelix idahoensis. Next base: position 941,922 of record JAMPIV010009126.1, read on the forward strand.
TGGAATTGGGAGGTTTCTAGGGTGGTTATGAATTATTTCAATAAATATTTGATGTTATTTTATAAATAACAAAATCATGTTATCGTATTAATTTTTTTTTAAAAAAAAAGATTATAATTTGCAACGAAAATATAAACTGGCGCTAGCGAAATTTATTCTCTACCAAACTTCAAAAACGAAAATGGCCATTTTAGTCTAATTGGCAGTGTTAAATACCCATATGACTTTAGTGTCAATCATCAATACGACAAACATTGATAGCAATTAATTATTTAATAAAAATAACTCGCTGGATGATCATAATAATGGTATATCCACCAAAGAAATATCCGTTTTTAAGAAAGGAAATTAAAACTTAGAAGAGAATAAACTCCAAAAAAAAACTTTTCCAGGGGCTCTGAGCAGGTTAAAACATAAATTTGCCTTGCTTTCGTGATTTTTTTCCAATTTCATAATTCTTTTTATATTATTATTAAAATGTACATTTCTTATGCAGATTCAACACTTTTAGTGAACTCAAGTAATTAGTAATGGTATCCACTTTTTGTTGTTGCTTATAAGCAGCAGGAAATAATAAATTGTGCTCAATGCAACATAATCGTTAAAATAATCAGTAACGTGCAGGCTGCCGTCAGCATTAGTGAAAAATGTTAAATGAATGACACACCTCGTGGACTCTCGCAAATCCTGCATCAATTGAAAAATAGGCAGCTTGATTTCATTGGTTGATTTTTTATTCACGAGAGATGTTAATCTCGTTGAATCTCACAACGCAAATATCAACTAAGTTGTGGCGCAAGACAATTGATTTACATATATATTTAACAATTAGGCCAAAAAATCTGTACATAAATTATGTACAGGGCGTACACATCTGAAAACGCAAACATCTTGTACAGATTAAGGGTAAACCGTAGCATGTGGCATGTATGGTGTTGAACAGAAGGACTGAAGTGGTATGACAAGGACACTAATGTCCAATTGATGACAAAAAGTGCCAGTGGAACCAGAGATGAGAAGAAGACATTGGAGATGGACAGGACACACATTGAGAAAACCTGTTGATAGCATTACCAGGCAGCCCTTGTTCTGGAATCCTCAGGGTAAGAGAGGTAGAGGAAAACCAAAGAACACATGGAGAAGAGAACTGGAGACATGAAAGAAACAAAGAAAGACCTTGAGCTGATGGCATGAGGCAGGAAATATTGGTGAAGTTTGTTGAAGGCATAAGCTCCTTGGGGATTTTTAAGGTGAAATAATAAGAACATACATTCACAAAGCCCTGTTGCCACAACTCAACAAGTGCTGTACTGACAATTTAGTAATTACTTGTTTCTAATGAACACTCTGAGCATGCCAGAGATTTACTTAAAAATTTGAATTTCTACACGCAGGGCACTGCTTTTCCACATACCACTGATCACACTCAAATGGCCCACTGGTAATGTGTGTAAGGTATTTGGCCTGTGGTTTTGAAGTTTTTTTTCCCCCTAACTCAAATTTTCAAATACAATTTTGTTACACTTTAATTGACATATTGTTCTTCTTCTTCTTCCTCGTTCGTCCTGAAAAGGACGTTGGTTGTGTTGTGTCTGTTTACAGCGAAGCTGCGATATCTGCGCCTTTCGGCTGACACATCCGACTTCAGCACAGCATTTTTTGGGACCGGGTTTGCCTTCCCTCTTCGATCCCTACTCTCTCAGCCAGACTGCAGTGATGCAGCCTGTTTCCAGGACCACCACTTGGAGGTGGAGTAGGGTCTTGGTCAGCTCTGGTTTGCTGACCCTGATGCAAGCAGTCAAGTTATGGGTCGCTGACTGACATTGTTCAAGAACATCAAACTTAAAAAAAAAAAAAAAAAAGGCTGTAAATGAAAATGTTTTCTGCACAGCTCATAGGAATCATGTACTTTAAAAGAAATACTAGCTAGACCCTAATAGTTCAAAGCACAGGATTTTGAATATGAGAAATCTTCAATATCTGCAGTGATGTTACTTAACTTTTTTTTTTTTTTTTTTTTACAAATAGGAATTTTTTTTCTCATTTTGGTAAGGTACTTCCTGTTCAACCTAAATAGGTCATATAAAAACATGAAATCAAACATACAGCTTTTATTTATTTCTTTGGGCTGTACGTGTGATGCCCCCATTGTGACAATGAGATACATGCGGGTATTGCTGTCGATTAGATCCAGATATGCGATGGCCCAGGCAAAAGCATATATGCGGGTAACCACCGACAAAAGACACCCCCTACACGAGAACGTAGCTGACATCAAAGGAGCAAGAATCAAGAGGGGGATGTCATGGATGGCACAGGCCGAGGCTACGATTGGTCAGGTGACCAGGGTTGAAAATGTATCCAGAGGGGAAGAGTGGAGTAAGTCAGGGGAGAACTGGATAAACTACCAGCAGGTCATCATTAGCCTTGGCAGAGAGTGCAGATCTAGGGGCAATGGAAAAGCAGACCTGGAGACTAATCACCTGATAAGTGATCATGCTGGGGATGATGATGCCATTGTGTACACTGATGGGTCTGTAGTGAGAAATCAGGATGGGGCGTCTCTGCGAGAATAACAGGCAGGGTCGTCGCTGAACAGAGTGGAGCCTACATGACAACAACCTCCAGCATGAAAATGGAGGTAGAGGCAGTTACCGCAGCACTGAGGTGGCTGTCTGAAGCTCCATCAACTAGGGCAGTTATACTGTCAGACTCTCAAGCCATGCTTCGGAAAGTTCAGAGGGGATGGTTGCGGCAGAAATGGAAAACATCAATAGAATTCTCAAGTCTTGATGAACTGGTGTGGATCTACTGTCCTGGTCATGCAGGAGTATGTGGCAATGAGACTGGCCTCGAGAGCACCCATAGTGGGGACACTGGACATGGATAAGGGAGAGATACTAAGCTCAATTAATGATCGCCTGCTGGACTGCAATGGATGAATCAACAAGGCTGAGACTGTTGGAGTTTGGCATCAAACGTGGGACTAGCAGAAATGGACGTGAGAGAGGATGTATCTGTCGTACATAGCACGCTACTGGTACAATTAGCATTCATACTCTTTAACATTTGCTGAGGGAGACTGAGCACCTATGGGTTTGCCTGAGTGCAGCGAGGTCGATTCTGATTAACAATACCAATACCAATTATTTCTACTCCCAGTGCCTTGAGAACAATAAAGTTAAAACTTGATACCAGTGACAATGGCAGAACATATATTTTCATGAGGCAGATGACTTCATTTAACAAGGTATTTGTTGGACCAGTAAGCTTTGTACTAAGGTCACGAAGCACACTTTCCTAGGAAATCACTGGTGTAATTTGATGAGGATAAAATAATTCACTAATGTACATACTGTTAGTGCAGCCTGCACTTAGCCACAAACCTATAGTGACCATGCAGACTTTTCCACCATGAGCACTGCCACAAACCTATAGTAACCATGCAGAGTTTTCTACCACTTGAACTGCCACAAACCTACAGTAACCATGCAGACCTGTCTACTGAACTTATCACAATCACTAACCTGCTATCACCATGAAGATTCCATATAAGACAGTATGAAGTGATCTCCCCAGCCGACAAAAAAATCCCATGGCAGCCACTTCAGACTGCAGTTTGGCCACATCCTCGACATTTGTGGCCAGTGAGCCAGCTTCTGTCCGAGCTCTGCAGACAAGAAAAATAAAAGCAAAGATGGGTTAAGGCAGATCTATAGTTGATACTGCAGCAGGAGAGTGGTGTGTTAGAGACTTTGCCTATACTTGTTCTCAACTTTATGAGGCAAGTTCCCTTACTCGCTGCCTTTGCCTTATTTCAAGAGGATATTCAGGCACTTATGTTTACAGTTGGGTAGACTGGTGTGTGACGTGATCTGGTTTTGAACCCGGTCCGTTTGCCTTGAAAAGTAAGCACTTAAACTACTCTGCCCCTCAAATACTCAAACGGAAAGATGCAGCCTATAATATTATGAACAAACCAAACAGCTTTAAAAAACTCAACTCAGTACTAGAACATACCGATTAGTCATTCATTAATTATTCTTTTTAGGATAGTCAGGATCCTATTTGGTTCTCCTCTCTTTGTCTAGCTCATGTATGGCTCCTAGAATACCGCTTGTGTACGGCGGTGGCCACATCCCGGGCAACAGTCTTGGCTGACTGGCTAAACTACATGGGTGGAGTAGGAGCAATCTTACTCAAGGGAATGTCCATCCCTAGTACACAAAGACTGAGACGGTGAGTGAGGCGGAGGAATCTGAGAAGATCAACGGCTCGCAAAGCGAAACAGCAAAGTGTGTGGCGCACTAGAGGCATGTCGGACATAGAAAAAGACAATGGCTAGCCACCGTGGAAGAGATTGGGGCCTTACCACGTACTTCCTACAGAAAGTAATGGAATCACAACAACAAGATAAGAACCGATATGTAGAGAACTCTCTGTCCCCTGGGGAAGAATCTACTGTACAAATTAACAGGGAAGAGGCAACTCCTCTAATGAGTAAGGAAGTACATAATGACGAGTGTTCCTTAAATTCTGTTGAAAGGGAGCATTCTGAGAAAGACCACCTAAAAACTAGTAGGAGAAGCCTAAAAATAGGAACATGGAATGTTAGAACTTTAAACGGAGAAGGAAAGCTGGACAATCTTATATTAGAGGCAACCGACATGAAACTCGATATACTGGGAGTTGCAGAGGCAAGACTTTTGGATACAGGCTACATAACAAGAGACCAGTACACGCTTATACACTCAGGAGGAGAAAAACACGAAAGAGGGGTAGGAATGTTGATAAAGAAGGAGTTAGAAAAATACGTATGTGGATACTGGACACACAATGACAGAATGATGTTACTAAAGATGAGAGCAAAGCCATTCGACATATCAATCTTACAAACTTATGCACCAACTAAAGATTACAGCGAGGAAGAAATAGAAGAATACTATGAAGAGCTACAACACACACTTAAACCAGTCAAATCTACAGATGTGTTGATAGTAATGGGTGATATGAATGCAAAAGTAGGAAAAGGAAAATACAAGAAAATAGTAGGACAGTATGGATTAGGGACAAGAAATGATAGAGGAGACAGACTTATCCAGTTCTGTGAAGAAAACCAGCTGGTCATATGTAACACCTTTTTTGAACATCACCCAAGGAAATTATACACATGGAAAAGCCCAGGAGATGTAACACGAAATCAAATCGACTATATCATGATAAAACATAGATTTAAGAACAGTGTCACAAGTGCAAAGACACATCCTGGCGCCGACATAAATTCAGATCACAATCCAGTTGTCATCAAAATAAATATAAAGCTGAAAAGAGCAGGAAACAGAAGACAGGAGGAACCCCAGATAGAAATATCAGCGCTGAAACAACCAGATATAAAACAGAAATATTTAATCGAAGTCAAAAATAAATACCAACAGTTATTGACAGAAAGCATGGAGCAGTATAGAAGAGAAAACCCAGAAGAAAAAGCAACCGCAAAATGGGAATGCTTAAAAACAAGCATACAATCAGCAAATGCAAATTTACCTAAAAAGGAGTCTAAGAAAAATCAAATTTGGATGACAGATGACATCTTGAATAAAATGGCAGAAAGAAAGAAAGCAAAAAATACTCCAGAATATAAAACAATAGACAATGACATACGTACTATGTGTAGAGAAGCAAAAGAACGGTGGATAGAAACAAAATGTAAGGAAATAGAAGACTTGGAAGCGAAGCACATGACAAGAGATATGCATGAAGAAATAAAGAAATTATCAAATCGGTCGCGGTTTGCACAAGGAGGAAGCTGTATCAAGAACAAAAATGGTGTAATATTACTTGATGAGAAAGACATATCAAACAGATGGGCAGAATACGTAAAAGAACTATTCGAGGACAACAGAGGTAAAAAACCATCACCAGATTCTAATGAAGGCCCACACATTCTCAGATCAGAAGTAGAGAATGCCATTCATATGATACAAAAAGGAAGATCAGCAGGCATGGATAACATAAACATTGAAATGATAGAAGCTCTGGAGAGCTTTGGTATAGATACAATCACAGAAATATGCAATGATATATACAATACAGGATATTTACCACACGACATGAAGACATCAGTTTTTATAACATTGCCAAAAAAAACCAAATGCAACAGAATGTTCAGACTTCAGAACAATCAGCCTGATGAGTCATGCAATTAAGATACTGCTCAAAATCATACAGGAAAGAATAAAAAGTAAAGTAGACAGCGAAATCCAAGAAGAACAGTTTGGTTTTAGACGGAACAGTGGAACAAGAGAGGCAATATTTTGCCTAAGAAGATTAGCAGAAAAATATACAGAGGTCCAAAAAAGTATGTATATGTGCTTCATTGACTATAAGAAGGCTTTTGACAGAATCCATCATGAGAAAATAATTGAATGCCTCAAAGACATAGGTATTGATGGAAAAGATATAAGAATACTCAGTAACCTTTATTGGGAGCAAACTGCCACAGTAAGATCGGGAAGGAATTATTCACCATACATAGACATAAAAAGAGGTGTCAGACAAGGTTGTGTGCTGTCCCCCTGCCTATTTAATTTATACACCGAAAAAATTTTCAAACAGATACAGGAAATACCAGGACTGAACATCAGTGGAAGATCAATAAACAACCTTAGATATGCAGATGATACCGTGTTGTTAGCTGAAAGCGAACAGGAGTTACAAGAACTAGTGAAGCAAGTGAACAGTATAAGTCATGAATATGGACTCGACATTAATATTGAGAAAACTAAAACTATGATAATTAGCAAAACAGACGATAAACCCACATTAAAGATAAGCGTAAATGGGAAAATCCTGGAACAAGTCAAGAGCTACGTATATCTTGGTCATATAATAACAGAAGATGGCAGATGTGAAACAGAAATCAAGAAGAGAATAGGAATGGCCAAAGCTACATTCAACAACATGAAACATATACTGACATCCAAACAGTTATCTCATAAATTAAAACTGAGAATCATAAAGTGTTATATATATTCTGCATTTCTGTATGGTGCAGAAACATGGACAATGAATAAGCATTTGGAAGAAAGAATTGAGGCTCTTGAAATGTGGATATATAGAAGAATGGGGCGTATCTCATGGAAAGAGATGAAAACAAATAAGGAGGTCCTAGAAAATCTAGGTATGAAAAGAGAACTAATGAGAGAGGTCAAAGTTCGGCAGCTAAAATACTTTGGCCACATAAAAAGGCATAACACCTTGCAGAAGACCATAACAGAAGGGAGAGTTGAAGGTAAACGTGCAAGGGGAAGACAGCGCTATAAGTGGGAAGATAACATCAAGAGATGGACGGGAAAGAGTCTATCAGAGTGTACCACCAAGACAAGAGACAGAAGACGTTGGAGATCCATTACAGCCAACCTCCGTTGTGGAGATGGCAACTGATGATGATGATGAATTATTCTTCAGGAACATAGGTCTTCAGCAAATTCACGACATGTCCTCCTGTCTGGAATCATCAGCTCTAAGTTTATAGCCATATATTCCTCACTTCTTTTACTTGTCTCCAGTTCTTTTCTCCATACATTTTTCAATCTCCCTGTACCTCCCTTACCCTGAAGATTTCAGAACAAGGAATGCCTTGTAATGCTATCAATAGGTTTTCGTATAATGTCATCTGATAATACCAGATGGAAAATGCATCACTGAAATTAAGAATAGAATGAGCCAGCAAAAACAACATTCCATAAAATAAATAAAAAATATTTTGAAGTAAATCATTGTTAAAGGAGAAAATTGCTGTGATGAAAAGAAGAGCACTTGAAAACAAGGTAAAAACAAAGAAACATACAGAGAATGAGAAGTCATCATCAGGTGCCATCTTCACATCAAAGTCAGCTGTAGTGGATCTACAACGTCTTCTGTCTCTTGTCTTAATGGTGCACTCTGATAGACTCTTTCCTCTCCATCACTTGATGTTATCTTCCCACTTATAGTGTTGTCTTCCTCTTATACATTTGTCTTCAACTCTTCCCTCTGTTATGGTCTTCATTAAGGTGTTATGTCTTTTTACATGCCCTAAATATTGTAGCTGTCTAATTTTGATCTCCATTAATTTTCTTTTCATTCCTAGGTTTTCTATGACCACCTTTTTTTGGTTTTATTTTCCTTCCATGAGACGTGCCCCATTGTCTATATATCCACAGCTAAAGGGCTCCAATTCTTTCTTCTAATTGCTTGTTCATTGTCCATGTTTCTACACCAACAGTAATGAAGAATATATATATATAGCATTTGATGATTCTCAGTTTGAATTTACTGCAAAGCAGAGAAAGGCAAAAATATGATAGCGGTGGCCCATCACAAATTTTGAGGGAGAAACTGTAAAATGATGGTGGACACATGAGACTATCACTGAGTGCCATATCTACTGGTGTGGGTGATCTCATGTTTCACCATATCTACCGGTGCGGGTGATTTTATGTTCCACCATCTTCTACAGTCTCTGATGTCTTTATTCAACAGCCCATAATCTGCATGCAAAATAAAATCAATCTGGATTCTCACAAACAATTAACACCCTACCTAATATTCCAATGAGGATTGGCCATGATGTGTTTCAGGCAGCAGTCATACAAACGATCTCCAGTCTGTACATAGAAAGAATAACACCATTTATGATGTACTTTAATGAGAATTTGGCAACCCCTTATTTCATTTTATGTGCACATAACAAAAGAATGAAATTCCTGATTTTGTTCCATGATGCATGCCAAATAATGGCAATTTAATGCATGGAAGTTATATGGCTTTAAGGGCATCCATGGCAGTGAAAAATCAAATCGAGTTTCAAGTACAAAATATTGATGTTTTAATTTTGAGCTTATTCTATTAAATAATCATCAAGGAATCGATTAAACAAGGTTTTATGACATAAAAAATGCATTTCATGTGTAAAAAAACTGAAATTCATTTTAAAAAATACATATCTCAAAAGGTATCTGACAGATCATTATCAAATTTGGCATGCATGTAGTACACATATATATCTTTATTTTGTCAGAAGAGAACTGCGATATTTTGGTAATTTTTGTTATTCAAATATAGTGAAACATGATTTTTTTTTTAAATCATTAAAAACAGAATTTTAAACTTATCAAACTTAACTTCAGAAATTTTTTTTTTTACATTGTCATTCACTACATTTTGATAAACTTTGGACAACAGGAAACATATGATATGGTCTCTTAAAAATTTGTTTAAAAATCCAATATGGCGGATTTTATTTTGGTTACCATATGTTTTTTAACAAAATAAACTGTAGAAATTGGTTCGTGGACATACACTGTGTCCTTTGAGTATATAAAAAGTTTGAAAATGTTATTAGAACAAAAAGTTAGTTTTCACTGTAGGGCATGCCCTTAAAGTATAAATATATATATTTTTGGTACTGGTCTAGAAAGCGGGCCCCGGAAGTTCAGGTTTTTGAAAACGCGAATCCGACTTTTTATTTAACAACTCCCGATCCGACTTTTGTATCAACCGCCCATTCGACGATCCGACCGCCTTTGTATCAACATGGAGTTCAATTTATCGATCTTGCCACGCACTGAAAATGACGCTGTCAAATTTTTACAAGCGCGTGGCATATTGCCGGCTGAAAGAATTTGTACTCTTGGCCATGAAATGAAACTTCATTGTTACACCGCTGGCAGAATAAGATGGATCTGCAGGGAACGGAAGCATAAGGAGAGAAGAGAGCTACGTAGTGGCACGTGTTTGCAGTCCACGAAACTATCCCTAGTGAACGTTATCTCGTTTATCTATTACTGGAGCCATGAGTCAACCTCAGTGAAAGTATGTGCTAGGGAACTGCTTATTTCCAAAACAACTGTTGTGGAATGGAATGCGTTCTTACGTGAAGTATGCGTCTTTTCTCTTTCAAAAGTGCAACATTGTCAGATTGGAGGTGAGGGTCACATTGTTGAAATCGATGAGAGTTTATTTTCGAAACGGAAAAACAACACTGGAAGAATCCTACCGCAACAATGGATTTTTGGAGGAGTGTGTCGCGAAACAAGTGAAGTCTTCTTGGTGCCAATCCCAGATAGGAGCGCAGCAACTCTCTTAAAAGCAATAGTTGAACATATCAAGGAAGGTTCAACCATCTATTCTGACTCATGGAGAGGGTACAGAAGCGCTGACATCGAGGCATCTGGATTTTCTCATTTTCAAGTCAACCACAGATACAATTTTATTGATCCAGACACGGGAGTACACACGCAAACAGTGGAAAGAATGTGGGGCAGCGCTAAGTGGAGAAATAAAAAACATCGAGGTACAGCTAGACAACATCTGAAAACCTACCTAGCCGAGTTTATGTGGAGGTCGAGAGTACCTACAACTAGAAATGTATTTGAAGCTATCCTTGAGGACATTTCACTTTACTGGCCTCCAGAATAGACATTGCATTTTTATGCCAGCTACGGCTGCCAGCTACGGTCCTTTTCAGGGCCTGAATATCTATCAAAGTTAACAATCAACAATCACTGAGTATCACTAAGTATGCACAGTTATCTCCCCCTTTGCAAAACAACGGCAAGACGGTTGGGTTATCTCCCCCTCATACGATACATATTTCGTTTACCATTTCGTAAATTGTGTTTCGTTTCTCGGAAAAAGTCTGGGGCCCGCTTTCTAGACCAGTACCATATTTTTTTTTAATTGTAGCATTTTTCTCTAACATTTTGAACACATTTATGTGCACACGATGTTGAACTTTCTGAAGTCAAAGACTATACTGTGCTCAAGATGATACAATTTTTTTGTTGCTACATTTAAAAAAAAAACAACATATATAGAACGTTACTTGATACAGACATAAATAAGTCAAGAAGAAAGTGACAGAACTTGAACAGACAGCCCACAACTGGATCGCTTGAAGACTGTTGAAAGATCTTTGCTTCAAAAGAAAGTGACAGGCATGAGTTAAAGACATTCCTTTTCTCTTCATCTTTTGTAACATAACATATAATTACCTTACTTTTTCTTTTTGTGTTCATGCTGACTGAATTTTTCTATCTTTTTTTTAATCTGCTCACTTATGGTACAGAAAATGTACAAATTTACTACTTAATCTTTAGTTAGAATATTATGCAGATTAAGCAATTTACATTTTGTTCAAGAGTGCTAAAACGTTTTTCAGTTCAACTTTCAGAACAATTTAAGTCGGAACTTTTAAGATCTAAAACATTTACACAACAGTGGGGAAAAAAGGGGTGAGGGAAGCTCACACCTACCGTTTCAGCCACAGTTTCTCTGTGTATCTGGCTCTGAAAGACTTCAGCTCTTATAGCATCATCAATAAATCTTGAAGTGTCACACAGCGCTCTACCTGCAATTAAAAAGTCGGTACGCTCATCATCTTTCTCTTCAAAAGTGTGGCAAACTGTGTCAGACAGACTATTTTTCTCAAGTGTACACAATTTTACAACAATGGCTGAAACATGTGACTTCTAAAAACTGAAACTCAGAAACCAGTCACTTAAAAAGTGAATGCTACAGGTGATTCATTTCTTACAGCTTCACATTGTTCATGCCATATAAAAGGTCACAAGATACATACATAATGAAAACAATGCAGCTACAAGATGAGTAAAAAAAAAAAAAAAGCAGAAGTCAGAGAGGTAACAACATACCTTTCAATGAGCTGAGATCTTCAAACAATTTCTCAATGATCTTCAGCGCCCTGTCCACTTCTTCTTTATAAAAGCAGTCCTACATCCAGACAACAAAATGTGAAAGCTATTACAGGAATATGACTGGTTCCTTTATATGATGAATGTCATGAATTAACGATATACCTAGTGACTAGTGTCATCTCTCCCTTACACACAATGGATCATTACTACAATTATTTTTGTATACAATTTGTAGTGAACACCCTACCCTGTGTAGCTCCTCCCTGTGATATCTAAAGAAACAAATAAACAATAGGACTACAGCACCCTCAGGCATGTCGTACAATGTGACTAATATGAGGTTGTGGATGAGACTGGCAACCTCATCATGCCAAACTATTGCCATCAAAACTACTACTGCAAGAGCATATGAATGCCTGTGTAGGCTTCCTGCAGAGGGAGCAGTGATAGCTCCATGATCTGTATGGAGCACATAGGAAATGATGATTCTCAGTGAAAAATAAAACAACATATGGTCATGGCTGAGATTACTAAATGAACATATGCTATGCATATTTTAGCATTGACTAAACTTAACTGTTGTGGTCATTATAAAATGTTGCTAAGGACACAAACAATAGGACAATAAGTGAGAAAATAGAGAAAGATCAAGACAGAAAAAATGAGATACATCATGATGAAGCTGTCAATTTAAATCAAAGAGATCTAAATGACTTGGGAGGAAATGCAATGTTGACTCACCAAGAAATGAAAATTAATATGGCAATAAAAGACTTTACAAAAGCTTAATTGATAACGCATAAATATATTTAGTACTAAAGATGCAGCACTACTTATGGAAAAAATCATGATCATACTATCTCATTACAGATGATATAGATAAGAAAAGGAATTGTGGACAAAATAAGTATCATATCAAAACAGTTGTGCAACATATTACACTATAAACATATCCAGTCTGAAGGGCCTATTTATGCTGTTCAATGCACAAAATACAAACCAGGACAACATAATGATAAATTTGCACTGAATTTTAAATTTAAAAAATCAGGAGAGCATATACTATACAGACTATACAATTTCCATGAAACATTAGTTTCTATAAAATATTTTCAAAATTTGCCATTTTAGTACTATGAATCAACAGTTATGCCACATAAAATCTGATGATAAAATTATCACAGTTTTTTTGCTCAGGTAAAGAATATTTAGTGTCATGGCAACAACTCTTTGTCACATCAGATAAGATGCCATCTTCAAAATTAAGGTCAACTGCAACATATCTCCAGTGTCTTCTGTCTCACTGATACACTCCAATGGGCTCTCTGATGTCCATTTATTGATGTTATCTTCCGACTTATAGCATAGTCTTAGTTATAGTTATTAGCATTTTTGCTTTCAACTCTTCCATCATGGTTTTCATTGCCTTTTTATACGACCAAAATCTTGTATTGTCTAACTTTAATCTCATTCATTATTTCTCTTTTCATTCATAGCTTTTCTATGACCTCTTTATTTGTTTTCTTCTCTTTACATGGGTTGTGCCCAATCATTCTATATATCTATATCTCAAGGGTCTCAACTCTTTCTTCTAACTGCCTATTTTCATTATCCATGTTTCTATACCATACAGTTAAGAAAAGTATAAATAACTTAGTCGCATACCTTAGATTGAACACCATCACTGCAAAGAAGGAGGTGATCACCAGCTCCTGTTCACAAGATAAAATAAACACTACGTAGAAGAAGTATAACCAAAGTAAAACCAATGTTCCTTGATTTAGGCGTCACCTATAAATACTTGGTGAGAAGAATAGACATTATCACTTATTTTGAACAGATTATTCAAATAAATCATCACCATCTCTTTTTTCGCCCCTAAAGATGCATGCAACCACCACTGTGAATAGCCCTCTTGACGAAGCCTACATTAAAACGCAAACTATTGCCGTAATGGTTCATGTACGAGGGACGGTCAAAAAGTAATGCCTCGTAATTTTTAATTTCATTCAATAAGCAAGAAAACAAATAAAATTCACATTGAAATGTAGCCCCCAAGTCTGAACTTCACAAATTTATTTCTCAATGTAGTCTTCGTTATTTGTTACAGTTTTTGTCCATCTTCGCACAAGGGCATGTATCCCCGCACGGTAAAAATTTATGTCCTTTTTCCTAAACCACTGGCTTATGGCGCATTTAAGGGTCTCGGTGTCCTCGAAGTGATGTCCGCGAAGATCTTCTTTCAGTGGTCCAAACAGATGGAAGTCAGAAGGTGCAAGATCGGGACTGTAAGGGGGATGTGGTAATAATGTCCAGCCAAATTCTGCAATCGCATCAATGGTGAGTTTAGCAGTGTGTGGCGTGGCATTATCATGCAACAGTAGTGCAGTGCAGAAGTCAAGAAGAATCACACCCTTCTCATCCCAAAACACAAAACACGGAGGCCATAACTTTTCCTACAGATCGTGAACTTTTGAACTTCTTTCTTGTCAGCGATGTTGTGTGATGCCATTCCATTGACTGCCTCTTGGATTCTGGTTCAAAAAAATGAACTCAGGTCTCATCACCTGTCACAATATTCGATAAAAACTCTTCAGTTTCGTAACGGTGCAGGAGGTTGATGGCTGTGGTTTTCCTTGTTTCTTTATGTCTGTCTGTCAACATTCTGGGTACCCACCGTGCACAAACTTTTGAATAACCCAGGTCTTTAATGATGTTCTGGATACTGCCTTTACTAATGGACAACATGGAAGAAAGTTCATCCAGTGTTACCCGATGGTCACCACGAATGATGCCATCAACTCGATGAATGTTGTGTGGAGTCACTACGGTAGACGGACGGCCAGTCCACTTTGCGTCAGCCATTGAGGATTGACCTACTTCAGCTTCATCACAACGATGTACCCAATCGCCTTCAGCATTGAGGAATTCTATGACATAACGTTGTTTTAACAGAACGTCTTTGGCAGCCATTTTTAAACTGTTACAGTGGTGCCACCTGTTATTGAAACAGGTTGGTAATGCTATACAGTGCAGAAGAGTGTTTGAGGAATCCTGCTAAATTTACAAATTGCACACCAATGCAGTATTTACATACATAAAAAATAGGAGGCATTACTTTTTGACCTTCCCTCGTAGCAATGTTTTACATGATGAGGTTGTCAGCCTCATGCACGTCAACAGTCACTGGACACTGTTTGGGGACAGCTACTCAGTAGGAATCGAAGAGGAATTCCTAGTTTCTGTGACAAAATGGGGCGGCCCCTATCGATCTTTGTTTCTCTCCTGCAGTATCTGTACATTTGTGGTACTGATTTTTATTATGTGCTCTCAAGTATCGCACTTTTCTTTCTTTCTTATTTTTCTGCTAAGTAGCAGATATTTGATTTTATCAAATCATTCGACCCTCCTCTCTGTGATGTCACCTGTTTGTTACCCGGTCATCCTAGACTGCGGTGAGCAACTGAGATAAGATAGTTCGCCGGCGTGTTTAGATTGAACCGCTGATAAGATGACTTGTTTGGTAACCCAGATGGGCAGACACAGTGTTTTTGCGTACTCATACGACAGATAATGAGATTACTGTCTGTGTGACACATGTGGGCAGACAAGTGTGACATAATCGCTTCCGGGCCGACTTGTTATGACAACATTACTTTCTAATAAAGTAATAAGTATTACAGCTTACCCAAGTTGTCATGTGTGTCTACCGATCTGCCTGTGAGAGTGTATGCAAGGCATCAGATGTCCATATATGGTAATACGCAACCTTTGCAGGCACACACCTTATTTCACGTGGGACTATTTTGAAAATATCACACCCTATCTGCATGATTTGAAATGATTGGATCTTTCTGAATAGATTCATAACAACAATGCGTGGGAAGATAGGAATATAGTCTGACCATTTCGCAGATTTATTTCACTGTGAATTTCACGCTCACCAAGACAACATCAGACCTTGCCAGAGTGAAGACTAGATTCATAATTCCTTTTTTTAACCGGACCTTTTATTGGAGAACCAAATAAGACTTACAAAGCACAGGAAATCTCTACATTTTAACAAGGAACACAGGGACTAGGAAACTGAAGAAACACACGGAGTCAGAGAGGGAATCTATTATCAAATTAAAGACACCCCAGACGCATATACGAGACCGACTCATCTCTTTTATTCATTGAGCAACAAGTCTGTAGCCAAGATTGGCATAAGTAGTGCATTTTTCATTCTATGTTTCATTACTAACATGTGAACTAACATATATATATATTACCATGGGAATTTTAATAGGTGAAAATTGCTACAGGACGCCCAAGTTATTTGAGGCTGGCAACCTCAGTATCTTCTTCTTCTTCCGTCCTTAGCCACCGACCGTCAAAGCAGTCAGTGGCCATTACGCCTAGTGGCGTCTTAGGACAACAGCAGATAGGTTTTCTGTGCCATTGTTTCCCATCACGCCTAGTGGCGTCTTTAGGGCAACGGCAAATCAACCCATTTGCTGTTGTTTCCGTAATCGAAGTGACTGGCAAACGGGTGATCAGCCCGTCTGGTAACCTCGGTATTTAGAATGATGATTCATGAACCACCACTGCACGGGCTGGTGATTGCTTTATTGATAGTTTCGTAAAGAGAACTAAAAGCATAAAGTAGTTCCAGGTTCCATATGGAGCAGGGAGGGAAAGATGAAAGAAATGATGTACATTCTAAGTATATTACTTACATTTTCAAAGCAGTCTAAATGTCCCTATAAACATAGTCACTTTAAAATTAATGTAAATTTTCAAGCTTAAACCAGTGTAAATGTCTATGTGAAAATATTCATTTCAAAGTAATGGAAGTTTCAAACTTTTCAATCAGTGTAAAACATAAATGAAAACATATTCAATTTATATTGTGAACACTTTTCAATCAGTGGAAGCGATTATGTCACACTTGTCTGCCCACATGTGTCACACAGACAGTAATCTCATTATCTGTCGTATGAGTACGCAAAAACACTGTGTCTGCCCATCTGGGTTACCAAACAAGTCATCTTATCATCTATCTGTATTATTAACCTTTTCATTTAAATATAAAGTAACTATGAAAGCTATTCTATTTAAATGTAAAGAAAGTTTTATCCCGAGGGATTAAATTTAATTCTCATCGAGGGTAAAGTCTGAGTAATTGGGATGGTGGTATGGGAAGATAGGAACCCATAATTATGGGGTGGAAAACGCCATACTCAGAAGAGCGTTTCGTTCTATTCTTTTACCATAGTTATTGGTGGTACCAGCAGAAAGTACTATGTCTGGAACAAGAAGGGAACCGTGGCCTAAGCTTTAAGACGAAGGACGCATGTGGTAGACTCTCCTTGACATTTCTGGGAAACGAGCTACCCCCGACAACCTTGATCAGAGACGAGCGCAAGCAGTGTGAAAAGAACCAACCCATAAGAAGGAGCAGAACCGTCATTGGCAGCTAAGTTCAAATATATGCTGCCACTTGAACTTCTTGTAATATATCACATTCCCTAAAGACTGTGAAGATAATTTTTCTTGATCCATAACTATTCAAATTATTTTCCAACTGTTAAAACCTAAAGTGATTATTAAATTTTTTTTATTTGTGATGTTACAAATTTAACTTCGATTTAATCATTTTAAAGTTACTGCATGTTTGTCTCAGTCAAATTACTACACACACTCTAAATAGAGCTATACTAGAATAATAGAATTCCACTGAGTAAATCAGGGGTGGGAGCTTAAACGAGCTGAACTTAAGAAGTGCTTAAATCCTTCACAAAAGCATCGTAAGAATTACAGAGTTAACATACTCAGCCAAAGCAGTATTGTTCTCGCTTATTCTGAATATCTTGTGAAAACTCCCTTTGTAATAGAAGTGTCATCACCCTTCTAACTACATCTCTGCCAAGAGTAATCTTGTGCGAAGGTAGATACCTTTGAAGCCCATATTAGATACTCTTGAGTTTTGGCCACTGGTGGACCACTACTGCAAAGCAGGGGAGGCAATACTGTTACAGTTTCACTGGCAAAGTGTTTCGTAGATTCACCCGTCATAAAAAGGGATTCAAAATTTCCAGACCAAGTGGTTCGAGAGAGCATATAACCTAAATTGCTCATGTCTATCTTAACCTGCGCGAGGAGATTGTGTATTCCCAAAACTTTGGGGTAAGTGTAACAATTATTTTACAAATGTAAATTTGACATGTTTTCTTGCTAAGTGATTATATATATATATATATATATATATATATATATATATATATATATATATATAGATATATATATATATATATATATATATATATATATATATATATATATATATGAGGCTGCCAACCTCAACATTTGAAACTAATATATTCATAAACCACTACAGCAAACGCTGGTGATTTCTTCTAGCTAGTCGTGCGGAAAACCGACAGCAGAGGTGACCCCAGACTCCGATTGGAGCAGTGATGACTGATGATTACATCACATGTGCCTAAAGTGTATAATATTTTGTGAGATATATGCACTTTGTTAATTGTAACTCAGGCAACTCATTATTCGCGCTGTCCAGACACGTTTTCCCAGTTAATACCCAGAGGAATATGTATATTTTAATCATCTTCCCTGAGCTACACTGTGTACTCTGGAATTTAATTCTTCTGAGAGATTAACATTGGTGGGTGGACAGCGAGAATGCGCCTGTTAATTGGCAGCCCACTAATGTACTTAGCAATGTACTTAGCAGAGGCATTTGTTTTCTATTTTGTCTAAAAAGGTTCGTGGTTCAAGACTACTTGTGGTTACAAGTTATCAGACGGTTCGAAGTACTGAAGTTACTATGCCACTCGTGTGAGAGAAGTACACTCATCACCAAGAAGTGATGAAAACCACTGCGACAGGACTCACCTAGAGTTAAGTTTTCTTGTAAAAAGGGCGAAAGCAACAGACTTTGATAAATCCTCACCTACGTCTCCGTGACGAAAACTTGTATTTACAGCAAAATTCATCATTCCCTCCTTATTTTAACAGTTAAAGACTACTTCATTATTAAATTTGTTACATGTTGTTTTAAAACTAAACAATCATAGTCGATTCAGTTTTTATATGTATGAAAGCGAACGTTTGAGCGAGATTCTTTAAAACATACGTCTATATATACATAGATATATTTACATCTATAGAGCCATTACTTATACGAGGAATTTTGTTGGATTACACCAACTGGGGGCTTGAACGGGCTAAAAACCATTGCTTAAATCCTTCACAAAAGGCGACAGACAGATATAAGTTAACCATTGTTCAGCCCTATGCCGCAAGGTTCTTGACTTCTGAATTATCTTGTGAAGACTCTCTTTGGATAGAAGCGCCATTACAGTTCTATCTACATCTCTGTCAAGAGTAATCTTGTGCGAAGGTAAACACCTTTGACGACCCAGTTTAGATACTCTTGAGTTTTGGCCATTGTTGGACCACTACTGCAAAGTAAGGGAGGCAATCCATGACAGTTTCTGAGCTATAAAGAGAGATTTTATGTTGGTGGTGATTTTCATGATCCTTGTGATTTCTTGTTTTGATTTCTTCTACGCCTTGATTTCCATGCTATATTTTCTAAAGACATTATCAAGCCTAGCTGTTAGGCACTTTTTAAATTTTATTCTCCACTCAGTCGACTAATATGAGATGCAAATCACAATGATACCATCAGAAAACTTTAGATTTGTAACAATATGTTCATTTATGATGTTCCAATAGCATTTTCCTGTCTCATATATCAAGGAAGATGTTAATCAGGGCATATGATAATACACCCATTCTCTTTCTACTCTGCTTACAAGGACTGCGTTGTTATATAGTATATGTAAAATATTTTTTTTAAATAACCACACATCACATTTGCCACGTGCACATGTGCTCAAGCATAATGCACATAGAACATGTGACCACAGTATTATGTCTCAGACACGAAAAACAACAGGACACTTTACAAACTTGAATTAGTTCAGCAACAGCAACATTACTAAAAATTAATTAACAAAAATTGAAAAAAAAGTCTCCCTGTCCTGTGCCATCAGTTTTTCCATATCTTCCTCATTCTTTTCATATCTGTCTCCAGTTCTCTTCTAAATGTGTTATTAGGTATCCCTCTACCTCTCTTATCCTGTGGACTCCAAGACAAATCATCTTCTTTTTCTTTGATCCTTAGCTGCAGACTGTCAAAGCAGTCAGTGGCCATCACTCCTGGTAGAGTCTTGTAGGGCAGCAACAAATGCTTTCACTTTGCTCGGTCAGCAGCCATCCTTGGTGCAGTGCCCCAGCTCCGGTTCATTCTTTGCATCTCGGCCTCCAAAATTCTCCGCCAAGTTGTTTTTGGTCGGCCTTTCTTTCGTTTTCCTTCAGGGGTCCATAGCATTGCTGTTCTTGCGATGCATCATGGCCTCTTCTGAATATGTGGCCAACCCATCTCCAGCATCTGCGAGCTATGATGAAGTGCATGTCCTCTTGGTAGCTCCGAGTATGCAGTTCTTGATTGGTGATGGTATTTGGCCAAAAGATTCTGAGAATTTTCCTTAGGCAGATTGTGTGGAAAGAGGACAATTTCAACATTTCCTTCTGTTACTCTCCAGCATTCTGCACCATAGAGAAGCACAGAAAGTACAACACAGCTCTCATATAATCTTAATTTGGTGTTTGTGCTGTTTGCACCCCCCCCCCCCCCCCTCCTCAACTGGTTTCGACTTTCTTATTTCCATGTGAGTATGATAATTATGCTAGAGGACCCATCACATCTTGAAAATGTGAAATGTATGCGGTGTTTTTTTGGGTGAAATTCTTGTCATTAGATCTTTATAGCCTTTCAGTTTTATCTGGTAAATATTTTCTAATTTCATTAGTTACGTTATCTTACTTAGTCACGTTATCTTACTTAGTCATTCCTCTTCTACCCTGAGGTGTAGAGATTTCCAGAGAGGGTGCCATACTATCCTATCGGCTGTTTGGGCAACCTGAAGAGAGGAGAAAACGTCAAAAGGAACACCAGGAAAAAAAAAGCAGATGAGGGATGTCACCTCAAGCAATCCCATAGTCAGTTATGGCTGAAGGACTATTATTATTATTAGGTCAAGGCAGGAAGATAGGTGGAGCAGTATACAGCTATCTTTGTGCCAACTTCTCTTTTACTGAGGAATCCTGGATTTATGGCCTGAAAGTCTCGGGTAGCCAACTCTTCTTTGAAGCCTCCTTTCCAGTCTATGACAACTCCAAGGTATTTCAAGTGGCTGAACTGCTCCAGCATTATCTGATGCCTTCTTCCCTCACGTGATCTCACCATGGTTTTTGTTTTGGAGCTGCTGATGACCAGCCCTCTCTTCTCCTGCTCTTCCTTCCAGACTTGCAGGTTGGATTGAAGATGTGCCTCTGATTTAACAGTCAGGGCAACATCATCGGCAAATGCCAACTCTGACATACAAACCTGGCTCATTTTCCAGTACCCCCCTGAACACTTTCTTGTCCTCTACTTATATGCTTTGATGACATCGTCCATGAGGAGTATGAAAAGATAGGTGGTAGAATATCACTCTGTCTTACACCAGTGAGTTATTTTATCAATAAAATATATTCCCAAAACAGGACCAAAAAACAGTACCTTCTAAGACATGTGACAAGTGGATGGAAATAAAAATTGTAATTAAACTAAAGTTTATAGTATGGACATTATTTGTTTGAAGTTACATTTTCTTACAGTATTCCATAATAAAGTGTGCCAGACTGTCAGATAATTTTTACTAGGACAAGACTGTAGAGGAGCTATAGTTGTGTATTTTTTTTTTTTTTTTGCTCAACACTCACAGAATGAAAATTCACTGGTGACACAAGACTGTGAATGGAGCTGGTAACTTCATCATGTAAAACACATGGATACTTTAGTACAGACTTTCTACAGTCGTGAATCCATGCTCAGTATGGAGTGAAATTAAAAATGATGACATTTTCTTTTGTTCTGAAATTGGCCTGTTCCCTCCCTGCAATTATGACTTTCTTCCTTCCTTCCTTCCTTTCTCCCATAACTTGTTGGAGCATCATGTGCTGTTGAGCACTTTATTATGTTTCTAATGGTTTATGCTTACGAAAGCAACATAATTAACACCCAATAAACTTAAATGCTTTAGTCACGTGGAGTGAACAGAAAAAATAAAGAATTTAAAAAAGAAAAGAAGCAGAAATAAAACTATATTTCAAAATAATATTGTCCTAAATACAAATTTACTCTAAACAGCAACCTTGGAAGATGTCATATTTGCCCCCAATAAACAGTCAACAACAAGAGGCAAGCATTTCAGTACCTGAAACAGAGACAGCTAAAAGGATCAGCCAAGGAAATAACTTAGCAGGAATAAATGGAATAACATTAGAAGTTATGCAAGGTCACGGTGAACTTAAGAGTCAAATGGTTAGTGGGGATTTTTTTAAATACAGTACTGACATAAAGAAAGGTCACAGAAGACTAGCAGGAGGTCTTAACAATGCCAGCATGGAAGAATAAATTAAAAAATAAAGGTAATTAACAGGCACTCACTGCACATAAAGAAGGACACCAGACAACAGAACAGAAATAAAAGTGATAGGCTTACCAGGAATCAAACCAAGGACCATCCAAACGGCGACATCGCATGGTGTGAAAGTAAATCATGAAAGGACGCACAATCAATTTTGCACCCCAATTGGTTGGCCTATTTTTTAACACATTCAGGACAATGTTGGGCTAATTCGAACACATCTTGGGCCACTGTAGGCTATTTTTGAACACATTTTGGGCGACATTGGGCTACTTTTTTAAACTCGATTTGGGTGACATCTGAAAACCGAAAAAAATTCACTTTCCGAAACAAAACCCCCCCCCCCCCCCCCCAAGGAATTCAGATAAAAGGATAAGCTACAGACCTGTACAACTTGTAAGATGCCTTTTCCACAGTTTCATTAAGTCTTTTACGTGCCCTTGTTACCAACTGTTCCTTTAAGACAACTGTTTCTTCTTCTTTGTTCGTCCTGAAAAGGACGTTGGTTGCGTTGTGTCCGTTTACAGCGAAGCTGCGATATTTGCGCCTTTCGGCCAACACATTCAACTTCAGCATGGCATTTTTTAGGACTGGGTTTGCCTTCCCTCTTCGATCCCTACTCTCTCAGCCAGACTGCGGTGATGCAGCCTGTTTCCAGGACCACCACTTGGAGGTGGAGTAGGGCCTTGGTCAGCTCTGGTTCACTGACCCTGATGCAAGCAGTCTAGCTATGGGTCGCTAACTGCATTCCTCACTGTTGACACGTCTTAGGTCCCCAAACAACTGTTTGAGTAAATACACTAAGACAGGCCCTAGATTTCTTGTGCCTACTTCTACAGCTACAACTTTTGCCACGAACCCCTCATCTCTCAATTCCTTCACCAGATCATTATATAACCATTTCAAAAACATATTCCTTATCTAATCAAGTAGTCTCTGAATGTTTAATCACTTCCTTTCGCTTGAGAACTATTTGTGTGGTTATGACAGCTCTGTTCATGTTCCACTCTGTCCAGTTTTTAGTGTAGGCTGAAAAGTCATAACAACTTCGCCTGAACAGTCACATAATATTGCCAGGCATGCCTTTCCTGCTTTGTATTCTTCCACAGCGGACTTCAAAGTGAGTACATGCTTTGTAAATTGTTTGACTACAATGAAGAACAGTGGGCTGTGTTCAATACAGCCTTTAAAAAAAAAAATTTTACAATTCAGAGACACGGTAATGAGGGGTCTTCTTCTTCTTCTTCTATCCTTAGCCATCAACCGGCAAAGCAGTATGTGGCCAGTACGCCTAGTGGCGTCTTAGGGCAACAACAAATTGATCAATCTATCGCTGTTTCCACCACGCCTAGTGGCGTCTTTGTGGAACAAAAACAGACCAAACAATCTATCATTGTTTCCGTAATCAGATTGGTTGGCAAGCAGGTGATCAGCCCACTGTGCGAAGTTTTTACGGGATGGGGTAAACAGCCCCATGCCCATACCCTCCTTAGTCGCCTTTTACGACATGCGTGGTAGGGTGCAGTGTTACTATTCTTTGCTCCCCTTTCGGGCCCCGGTAACACACGGGTGTAATGAGGGGTAAGGGTTAGGAATCCTAAACCTAACCCTAATGACATAGGTGACTTATTCAATGGCATCAAAGAACATGTCCCACTGTTCTTTATTTCAATTGCTTTGTTATTCTACCTTACAGTGATATGACTGATAGACCTGGCAACACTCCTAATCATTTCCTTGTAAACTTGCTGGTCTATAGTTTTCTATGTCATATTCTTCTTTCTTCTTTGATCCTTAGCCGCCGACCGTCAAAGCAGTCAGTGGCCATCACGCCTAGTGGCGTCTTGTAGGGCAACAACAAATTTATTCCACTTTGCTCGGTCGGTGGCCATCCTTCGTACAGTGCCCCAACTCTGGTTCATTCTTTGCATCTCAGCCTCCACAGTCCTCCGCCAAGTTGTTTTTGGTCGGCCTCTCTTTCGTTTTCCTTCAGGGGTCCAAAGCATAGCTGTTCTTGTGATGGCATCGGGATCTCTTCTGAGGACATGGCCAACCCAGCTCCAGCGTCTGCCAGCTATGATGGTGTGCATGTCCTCTTGCTTGCTCCGAGTAAGCAGATCTTGGTTGGTGATGGTATTCGGCCAAAAGATTCGGTGAATTTTTCTTAGGCATGTTGTGTGAAAAGAGGACAATTTCGACATTTCCTTCTCTGTAACTCTCCAGCTTTCCGCACCATAGAGAAGCACAGAAAGCACACAGCTCTGATATAATCTTAATTTTGTGCTTGTGCTGTATTGAGAGGACTTCCAGATGTTGTTTAGGCTTAAAGAAGGCTGTTCTTGCTTTGTTCATTCTGTTGTTGATGTCTCTGCTTGCCCCACCGTGTGGTGTTACTATGCATCCTAGGTATGTGAAGGTGTCTGTCTGTACCAGTTGCTGATTCCTTACTGATATGGGCTCAGGGTTGCTCACATTGAGCGTCATGACCTCTGACTTCTTTAAATTGATGTTCAAGCCCATCTGCTGGCTATACTTATTAAGTCTATCTGTTTTTTCCTGGATGTGTTGATGTGAATGTGTTAGTAGTGCAATGTCATCTGCATATTCCCGATTTTCCAATGTAGAAAATGTAGTCCATCTTATTCCTCTTGGACTGCCCTCTGTTGTCTAGCGCATCACCCAGTCTATGACTGTTAAAAATAGAGTGGTTGATAAGGGGCATCCCTGTCGTACTCCTGTCTTCACCTCAAAGGTTAGCTTGCTCTGCCCAACACTACACGTAAAGTTGGCATAGAGGCTTTTTATGATTGACACTATGCAGCTTGGAATTCCATAAGCCCTCAGTATTTTCCATAAACTGTCCCTATGTATGCTGTCAAAAGCCTTTTCAAAATCAACTAAATTAATGTACAGCTGTCTTTGCCATTCTGAGCGCTGCTCTATAATGCTCCTGAGACTAAATATATGATCTACACATCTTCTGTTCTTTCTATATGTCATATGATCATTCCATAATTAAGCATGACCACAGTAGTTTAGGGGTAACATCAATTAAGTAACATTTGGAATGGAGAAAGATGGTATTCACAGCAAACTGAATAACATGCAGAATAGTGAATAACAATAAAATATGGCCAAAAAAATAACTGAAATTGAAAATACACATTATAAGATATTGTAGAAGTTTAAATGATCTCTTATTGTGAAAAATAAAATCTAGTGAATATTCACTTACCTATGTTGCTTGATGAAGAAAACCAAGAGAAGAAAAAGTCTTTGTGTATCACAACGTATGTGACAAACAAAGCAATGAAAAAGAGGGCTGCTACTCCAACCAAGATTTGTGGTAAAACTTCTAGGTATCGAGACTTATACTGCTGCACTCTGTGGTGCCTATTCAAATAGCTTCTCCGAAGTGGATAAGCTCTCGAGTAATTTGTGTTCGAGCTGTTCATAAATGATGATCGAAGTGAAGACAAATAATCCAGATAGCTTGTATCGCGTGCTCCTGTTTGATGAGCACTATGGAAAGAAGTGTTCAGAAAATTTTTTTTTTCTGATAAAGTACTGTCATCGAGATCAGAATCAGATGACTCAAATTTATTATCACCTGACTTTGAGAGGAATGAAGTCACTTTACTGAAGTTAGAACTTAACCTAGACCTTGCAGGTGACGGAACAGGTATTTCATCCTCACTCCCCTCATTTAAGCTGTTGTTCAATCTATACTTCTCAGTACTCAGTTCTAACATTCCACTTTTGTGAATGCGTCCTTGAGGTGGGTCAACCGTACGACGCCTCAATGTTCTTAGAACGCTGTCTGATAACTGTGAAGAACGCTTCTTGTCTCTGACATCCCTGGTATTCACACTGTTAACACTTTGACCAGGTACATTATTTTTGGAACTAGACCTAGTTGGATAGAGATATGATGCATTACCCATACGTTCGTCATCACTGTCGTCTGATCTTTGTTCGTCAAGGCCAGATGGCCCTTCACGACTGCCGAAATTATTTGAAAGCTGCCTGGCCCTGCCATTAATAGATTTAGGGGATGAGGCAATCGAGGTTTTATTAATAATTAGAGAATCAGCTTGCTCGTCGTTCCGACAAAATGGTAAACGAGGGGAGCGAGTGTGTGAACTCGCCGGTGGCGACTTCGGAGATTGTTTGCTGTTTTGGACGTTACTCCTTGCTCGTAGGTGATTGAGTTTTTTCAACAGAATCTGTCGTTTGTTCAATTTTATAGGAAGCTGTATTATTTCTCCGAACTGTTCCAGCTCGGCTGCTAGTTCTGCATCGGTCAGCTCTTCGTTCGCCATGTTGTTGCTGATTTCATTGAAAGTATTACGCGCATGTCCGAAATTCTTACAAATATGTTATCATATATTCGCAGTTTTATTTATCATAAATTTCATCATTTCATTTTAAAATATTGGGAACAAATGCGTCTACCAGTATATATTATTATTATACATCATTCAATTTTCAGAGATCACAATGTTATATATGTTGCTTCCTTAAATTCCTTTTCGCCAAACTGTCAACCTTCACTTTTCTTAGCAACAATTTAAATAATGGCGCCTTTTATGTATTTATATCATTTTAATCGGTCAGTCAATCGAGTTGTCATGTCAGAAACTGATGATCAGCGCCTTCCATTCCGCTGTCATTTAGTGTCCAGTAGGTAGGTACTCGATATGCTTCTGCAGAATCACAATAAACATTTGAAGAGACTAAAAGATTTAATAAGAGCAGATGAAGAAACAAGTCGGAGTAGAGCACCCAGGCCACTTCGCGAATTCGATGCCTGTCGCCAGCTCAGCAGAAGAAAGCAAGTAATAATCTTCAGACATAACACAGCCGCCTGAAATACCATCTGATCAATCCGCTAAAGAAAATAAGTACGGTACCGATGAGTGTACCTGTGGCATTACTCAACAGCTGCTGCAGGATTGCGCGACATACGAGGAAAAGCAAGCGCATATAGCCGGCACCAGTCTAGGATCTGGAGAAGCTGTACGGTAATGTCAGCCTAGCAACTTGATGCTGACCATTACTTTCTTCCAGCATATTTAAATTGACGCCACAGAGCATTCTAAGAAAAAATAATGTTGAGACCCCAGTCTGCTGTGTCGGCGAGTGTTGAGTGTTGGGTCAATAATTGGGTGGCATTTGTAGGTTTAAAATGTATCAAAGTACAACACATTGTTACAGAAACCATTGCCGGAAAAGCACGTGAATGCTTTGGTGTGGGCAGCCTGCAAAGGACCTGCTGCAGTGGTGGCTGTATGCTCAATAAAGATGACGAAATGGAAATAATAATAAAGTTTTACTGTATGTGGTAAGAGGGAAATATGTGGTATTCGCTAACGACCGGCGCTACGTATGAGGCACCCCTAGCCAACTCCATTCATACATACATATCAGAATCTTTATTCTCCATAAAATACATTGACATGTATTGATATGATATAATAAATACAACATACCAAATAGGAGAATCATTAGAATTTACAACAGCGTGGAATGCGTCACATGTAGTTCAATATTGGCGTTGTGTGTGTGTGTGTGTGTGTTACATCTGATACGTTACTATCTTAAATATAAATACCAGCATCTTTATTCTTCATACAAATATTGACAAGTAGAGGTGTGATACATTAGATACAACAATTGTGTGGTGTATTAAATGTAACCTATCATGTCATCATCATGTAGCATGTCCTTTGCAGAACGTCGCTCTCATCACAGCCCGCCTGAAAGACTCTCGATCTCTAGCCAGCCCTCCTGCCTCCTCCATTGTCATGTTCAAGGTTTCTTCAATGTCCTGTGTCCACCGTCGTCTTGGTCGGCCCCTGCCTCGCCTTCCAGGTACCATACCCTCCATCACTGCTCTCTCCAAGCCACTATGACGTTTAATGTGGTCAAAATATTTCAGTTTCCGGGACATGATATTGTTTATGAGCCAGTTTTCCTCGATGTTCAGGTCGTGTAGGATGTCTATATTTTTCTTCTTCTTGGTCCAAGATATTCTGAGAATTTTTCTGTAACACTTTGCTTCGAAAGATTCGATTTTTTTCTTTAATGTTTGTGTAATGGTCCATGATTCACATCCATACGTTGTTACCGGAAAGATGCACGTTCTCAGAAGTTTTACTTTTATTAATTTGCTGGTGTTATACCATAGGTTCTTCATTTTATTTAACCTCTGCATTGCTATGGCCAGTTTCCTTCTGACCTCTTTTGAGCAGTCTCCATTGTTGTTAATTATCATCATCATGGTAACCCAAGATATGGAAGCATCAAACAGGGTCCTCCACTGCTCTCTATCCTCAGCAATGCGTACAAGTGTGGAAAAACCGTGTCCTGCCCATTCTTTGATGTTATCAGCCCAGGATTTTCTCTGCCTTCCTCTTCTCCGTTTACCTTCGACTGTTCCCTGAAGGATCGTTTTCGAAAGGGAGTCATGACGAGTTACATGCCCAAACCAGGCAAGCTTTCGACGTTTCACTGTTGACAAAAGTGGTTCTTGGTGTTAATTATGGAGCCAAGATATTCAAAATTTGTAACATTTTCAATTTCCTCATCATTGATGGTAATTTTTGGTTGGCATCTTGTTTTGTCTGTGGACATTATCTTTGTTTGTTTTGTTTTTTTGGTGTTCAGAAAAAGATTCTGATCCTCACTGTGTCTTTTGACAGACAGGATTAACTGTTCTAGTCCCTTGACACTGTTTGAAAGAATAACTGTGTCATCTGCGTACCTGAGTTCTGGGATCGCATTTCCGCCAATTGTGAACGGATCGCAATGTTCACATTCTTGGTCACTCCGAACATTTCTCATTATACTCGTATTTTCTGCATAGATGTTAAACAAGTATAGAGAGAGGATGCAACCCTGTCTTACTCCCCTTTTCACCTCAAACCATCCTGATGTTTCCCCCGCTACTCTGACAGCTGCCCCGCCTGTACTTCATGTATTTCATGTTCTAACTTTCTTTCTATCCTCTTCATGATAATCCGCAAGAGGATTTTGCTGGCATGACTTATTAAAGCAATAGTACGATAGTTGGTACACAGTTTTAGATTGCCTTTCTTTGGGAGAGGGATATACACAGATCTTCTCCATGCTTTGGGCCAGATTGCACTGTTCCAGATCTTCACACATAGTGCATGATAAACGAGGACACTGGCCTCTCCTCCTGCTTGGATTAGTTCAGTTGGTATATCATCGCATCCTGGTGATTTCCCTTTCTTCAGGCTTTTGATTGCTGCACGTACTTCATCTAATATAGGTTCTGGCTCTCTCTCTCTCTTCACTTTCAATCGTCATGTCTGGGGTCTTTGTACTATCTTCATACATTTCTCTACAGTACTCCTTCCATCTCTCCAATATATCTGTTAAAGATCCGTGAGTGGTGGAAGAAGATAATGTTGATGTTACGCTGAGGAAGGCAATCAGCTTGTGGTCGGGCTTACGGATGGCCGACAAGTGTGTAGATATGTATCTCTGCATACGCGAATGTTAAGGGTTCTTTCATCTAGATAGACTGAAATCACACACCACAGCAAAACGTAGGAGTCAGGGAATATTGGAACTCCTGGTAACGTTATACAGTTTAATACGACAAACTCACGTGAACATCATGGGACGACATTTCATAACAAGTCATGGAGTATCAGCAGTTCACAATATACTCATACAGCATCAGGTATAAGATATCCATAGAACATTCACTTCAATAAACAGTACATAGCAAGCCGTTATATCCAAGGCTTTGAATAGCAGATACAATATCTCTCAATCTTCACTTCAATAAACAGTACATAGCAAGCCGTTATATCCAAGGCTTTGAATAGCAGATACAATATCTCTCAATCTTCACTTCAATAAACAGTACATAGCAAGCCGTTATATCCAAGGCTTTGAATAGCAGATACAAATATTCCCTTTCACAAAAATCTCTGGTACACACTAGCGAAATGGATAACGTCCATTCCGAAGCTCTGCTAGAAACGTACTGTCCCGAGATTTCCATCTCAGTACAACTCAGTAAAAAATAACACCTGCGCGGGCTAACCGCGAGAGACTACCGCTGAGCTTAACCGTCTCCCCCCAAAACTCTCGCTAGGAACATTCGGACAGTTTCTTTATCATATTTTTAAAAATAAACTAGCAACTAGACAGTTGAGCTATGTTCAAAAATTACTGATCAACAGCCCCCAACTAAACAACTCATCTCATCACTAAAAGCGTGCTTACTAGCGTGCGTACAAAAATCCGACCCGTACATACAAGTCTTTAACACTCCCATTAATAAAAAATATGACTTAACAATATCCTTACTTTCTGTTAATATGTTACCATTTTTATCATTGATTACATGTAATGATGGTCTAAAATCATCTGCTAGCGTTCTGATTTCCTTGAACATATCCCCATCTTTTCCCTGAAATTGCAGATCTTCTACTCTATTGCAGGTGTTCATTATGTACCGTTTCCTGTCTTTCCTAATCTCTCTCCTGATGTTTCTTGTGCAGTTTTTTTTTATTTGTCACTGTTCCGTTCTACCCCTGTTTGCTTCAATTTTCTTCTTTCTTCTATGAGCCTCAATGTTTCCTCCGTGATGTGTATCTGCTTCTTATGCACTTTTCTAGGGATCATGTTTTCTGCTGATGTGATGAGAATATCTCTCGCATGTGTGGCTAGCTCATCCGGTGTCATATCCTCTTGTACAGCCATCAGTGCTTCGAATTTGTTTTGTACTTCTATGTTATATTCAGGTGGTATGGCGCTTACATCGAGACGGAGAGGTCGAGCACCTTTCGTCACTTTTTTCAATTTTAACTTAAAATCTGCAATTAGTAGCTCATGATCTGAATCACAATCTGCTCCTGGGAGTGTCTTTGTAGATGATATACCTGACCTCCATCTTTGTTGTATCAAGATGTAATCTACTTGATTCCTGCTGTTGCCATCTGGTGAGGTCCATGTGTAAAGCCTTCTGGGATGTTGTCTAAATAAGTGTGGCAGAGAGATTTATGATTAATAAATTTCAGATATCTATTCTTTATTCTACACTTGTCATTTCCTTTAATTCCGCTCTTTTACCTTTCTTTCGCTCTTT
This sequence comes from Oreohelix idahoensis, assembly GCA_024509875.1. Lineage (NCBI taxonomy): Eukaryota > Metazoa > Mollusca > Gastropoda > Stylommatophora > Oreohelicidae > Oreohelix > Oreohelix idahoensis. The sequence continues at coordinate 973,298 of JAMPIV010009126.1, forward strand.
TACCTTTCTTTTGCATACGCTAGATTGTTAGCAATTCGTACCTTTGTCATTTTCCTTGCTAATTTAGCAACGCATTTTATTGCTGTTAAGCTAAGTTCTTTGATGAGACCGAATCGTGTTAATTCGTTCTCGACAGGGATAAGAAGTAAGACAAGCGTCTATCACTTTTCTCTAATCTGCTCGCCTATAAGTTAATTATTCACGATGTAAGATGTGAGATGAAAGACGAGCGGGCGTGTATTTCGTTTATGACCAGAGTCCGAAAGCAGTAATAGTGTGAATTCTCGAGAGCAGAAAATATCTTGCACGGTCTGGTAAATCATATTACGCAAGATCAAAGAGAGACTGTCCGCTCGATTTGCGAGTCTGTTTCGGTTTCAGCGTGAGAAATTCGCAGAATGAGATAGAATTATGTAAATTTTCTTCTAGGTGCGAACATGTGGAAGAGAGAGTCTTGAGTTTCGATAATGTAATGATTTTCCTTTCATCAGAGATATATTTATACCAGAGCAGTTTTAGACTTCATTCATTCAGTACTCCTTAGTCAGTAGACAGCTTCCTACGTTCTGAATACCGTGTATAGTGAAGTTCTTAGTTTCTCGATATCTAGCTGAGTTCTAGAATACCTGTATTAGTGTAGTTCCCAGTTTCGTGGTGATAGCCTGTAGTTCTGTTTTGGAGGTAATAATATTGATAGTATTTGTGAGTGTTTTAAGTGGTAAATCGCCTATTATATCTTCACTAGATTTATGAAAGAAACATTTTTTGTAGTTTAAATAAATAAGTGAGGTACAGGTTAAAAAAACAGAGTTTCATCTCAAAAAACTAATGCAATAACTGGGCCAAATCGAGCCAGATTATAATTCTTCCCAACAATCTCATTGTACATTCAGCCCTGTGATTAAATGAAATACCAACAAGTAACATTTCCGACGTTATTCTTTAATTGTACGTGTGACCAAGAATTTTACTTTGTCGAAGATAGCAACCTAATTTGTTTTCTAAGTACTAAACCTCATCTGACCGAGCCGTTTTAATTAAATTACCTAATTATTCAATTGACCTTAACAGTAATCAGAAATATCCTTTTTAAGTGAACTAGTAAATGAAGAAACTGATCATGCAGAGCTGAGATTCGCTTTGACAAAAGAATACTTCACTGTATTTCTAAGGTTGCGCCAGAAGGCGATTGACAGCACGTGTGTAGGTAAGAATGTATTTCACTGAATGAACAGAGAGAAAGCAGAACGAGTGATTCTTTCATTTAAGCATGCAAGCTTTGAAATTTCTTTATGCTAATTTGTGTTAAAGTTAATTTAACCGAAGTGAATAGATTTAATATTCAATATTTTAAACTATAGAGGGTATCATAGGATAGTGTTATAATATCTGTGACTCTTTGGAGTATTTTGTACTTAACTCTTCCTTATACAGTTTGGGATATCAGCCCGACCTCTACCAGCGGTTTTGTCAGTTTTAGTACTTAATAACAGTTCACATGAGAACGTTTCGGTTTTTTACCCTTCGTCAGCCACAACAGGTGAAGACAAAACATTACATTTTGTACTACAATAAAAAACTAACGATGAGTTTCCAACAAACAACCTGTCAAATGGCGATCGTAAAATCTATCCAGAAAAAGAAATACTGAAAACAAGAAAGTAACTCATCTCAAACGAAACGAAAAAAACTAATGCAATAACTGTGGAACTAGTTAAAGTTATCTTAGCCGATGATTATAATCCGTTCCCAACGGTAATCTCATTGTCACATTCAAGGAAGTGACCTGCGACGAGCGACAAAACCAACATATAACATTTCGAAACGTTTTTTTTTAAAACTAATTGTGGTGTAAAGACAACGAATAAAGTTACCTTTGATCGAAGTTATGCAAAATGCTTTGTTTCTAAGCCGGAGAAACCCCGATTTTAAAAATGACCTTGTGAGCCGTTTTACATTACTTACCTAACCTGATTCAAGTGACCTTAACAGTAATTACCTGAAAAATATCCTCTATTGAAGTGAAGGGCTCCCCTGATAGAACATCGGAAGAAACCTGTATCTGCAGAGCTGGGATTCGCTTTATCAAAAGGAATACAGATTCACTGTAGAGAAGTGTCCTGACTCTCTAATAATAAATATTCCTTTAGGAAAAGTGACTGTTGCGCCAGAAGGCGAACAACAGGCGTTGTGTAGGTAAGTAAAATGTCAGGGGCTCCTGCTGAATGAACAGAGAGAAAGTGAACGAGTGATTCTTTCATTTATATTACCAAATGCACGAAATAACTCTTTGAAATTTCTTTATGCAATTTGTGTTACAAATTCTAATTTCCTCTTAGGATAGAGGAATATAGTTCAACTCTGTTCTTAAACTATAGAGGAGAAGGTTTAGTAGAACATAGCGTCTGACGAGTGATCTGTGACTCTTTGGAGGCTATAACTTTTCTGCTAAACGGGATCGTGCGAAAGCTCTACATAGAGGGAAAGGATTACACCTATGGGTCTATTATTCTTTTAGTAATTCATTAACCTATGTGTATGTGCTTGATAAGCAAACTTATTTATTGTGGAAAAATTTCTTTATGATAATAAAATTTACACAAACTTATACCAGTGTGTCAGTCAGCTCGTCCCAAATATCTATATTCCATTGTTACAGTTTTCACGTTTGTGCGTCTAACTGTCGTCACTTATGTGTGTCTGTATGTGAGTGGTATATATATATATATATATATATATATATATATATATATATATATATATATATATATATATATATATATATATATATATATATATATATATATATATATTAATATATATTCTAATAGACTGCCTGACTCCTCTAGATCTGTTGTAGAAGATAGGCTGAAAGAGAGAAGATTCTCGAGTTCAGGGACAGAGTCCGACAGACTCTATTAATTTCTACCATCTCACTCGTGAAAATCTATTTCTATTATTATCTCCCACTGAGATATCACCTGTTCTATTTCTATTCAGAAGAGACCAACCAATGTCTTAATTCCCCTATCAAAAATCTACGACAATAAGGTTGTTTTCTAAGCAGAATTCGATTAGTTTTTCTCCTCTTTCGTTTCTATGTCCTATACCAAATGGACTGCACACCTTTTTCTCTTCCTCTGTTCTTTCGATGCCAACTTTCGCGTTAAAGTCGCCCGTGATTATCATGATATCCCTTTTTTCCACTTTCCCTAAAGTCTCTTGTAAAATGTTGCAAAATTCCTCAATTTCATCATCATCTGCTGCATATGTGGGTGCATACACTTGTAAAACTGTGATGTTCCTTTTCTTTCTCTTGAGTCTAATCATGAGAAGTCGATCACTAATTGGATTGTGTCCAAGTAGTGCCATAGATGCTTTCTTTGTCAGGAGGAAACCAACCCCACTCTGACCGCCCTTTTCCTTCCCTGAGTATATGAAGGTCTCTCCTGTTTGAGTTATAAAATGGCCTTGTCTGGCCCATCTATGTTCAGAAATGTTCAGAAATGCCCAGTATGTCTGTTTTGGTTCTTTCCATTTCTTTACTAATCATACAAAGTTTTCCCTGATGTAGGCTTCTTACATTCCACGTGCCTATTCTTAATTTTTTCTTTAGTCCGATGTCACGGCTTTCCGCAGTAACACAGTCAGGTTTTTGGCCGTCATCACCATTACTTGTACTTGCTCTGGCATCGTTCTCTTCCCCAGTTCGCATAGTCGATCTGCCTGGCCTGGGGGCCACACCATCAGATCTTTGTGTTTCAAGATTCATCATTCTTGGCTGTCATGATTTCTTGGCAGTATTCATTCAGTAGTTTGCCATTGCTTTCTGAACGGTTCTGGCCGCTTTCCAACTTTGGTCCCAGGTGCGCCCTGAAGCCCGATACCAGGCCGAGCGAGCTCCTGCCTTCAAAGTCGTTGTCGAATAAATCGATCATCCATCTCTTCCGCCAGCAGCTGTGTGTACTAATGAGGGGGGACTCCCTTCTTTACTTTGCTCAGCGTAGTTTAGCCGGCTAGCCAAAGCCGTTGCCCGGGGGGTGGCGCTGCCGTACACAAGCAGACTTTGGGAGCCATACGTGAGCTGGGCAGAAGCGGGGGAACCAAATAGGATCCAGGCCATCCCAAAAGGGCTGCCTCTCACCATGAGGTACTATCCCTTACACACTCCTGCCCTACCCCCTAATCTATCATGTAAGAGATTATATTTAACAACAATGTCTAAAATGTCAGCATACACGCATTCTCACACACATACACGCATATGAAATACTTTATGAGAGGCCACAGCAATACACTAGGAAAAGAAAACGATCATGAGAGTAAATACAGCAAATGATATAAGACTGAACTTGGAGAAACATCTCTATAACCCATATGTACACCTTGGCAGCTGTATAGACAAAATTAATGAATCCTCAGTGATATCAAAGTAAGAATACAAAAGACAGGAGGAGCTTTCATTGCATTGGAAAATATATGGAAATAACTTTTTTTAAAAATCGAGTTTAAAAAACAACATTACTTTTTTAATTGATGAAGAAATATACCCCGTTCAACCTCTGAAGGGTTATAATTAGGATACCTGTATATAGTTTTTTCAAGTCCAAATAACATGTTGAGTTACCGATACGAGAAGGTGGCATTATATCCCCTGTCAAATTATTGTAAATAGAGCACATACAAATTACAAAATTGTGTGTGTCTGTTTATTACTGCACAATGAAATAATAATAATTAAAACAACAACAAAGAATCTTCAGTTCGAATATCAAGGCAGTCCTAATGTATGGCCCTGAAACACGGAGAACAACAGAAACGACAAGTCAATTCTTTCATAAATGGATGTTAGCGTATAAATGGTACGAGGTCACAAATGTGTAACTTATAAGAACCACACATGTGCCCAGGGTCGTAGATTCAACCCCCCCCCCCCCCTTTTTTTAAAAGGGGGAGATTATATTGTACCGGTACCAAAATAGTGCACTAAAAATTTTTTAATTAACTCCCCCTTTATTAAGTCCTATCTACGGTCCTGCATGTGCCAGTAGCATAAGAGGTGAGAGAAAGACGCTGGCGATGGATATGCTGGGCCGACGCAAGGATTTCATGCGCCTTAGACGAGACTTACAATTTGCGCCCCAATTGTATTCTGTACCATCCGCCTATCTATTCATCACCGTGCCTACCAACAAGCTTACCTGTTTCCACCCATTCATCTGTCTATCCATTCATCTATAATATTTATCGGCTTGATGTATGTTATTATGATTTATTGTATGATGTGAAAGTAAGAATATTATGATTTATTGTATGATGTGAAAGTAAGAATATTATGATTTATTGTATGATGTGAAAGTAAGAATATTATGATTTATTGTATGATGTGAAAGTAAGAATATTATGATTTATTGTATGATGTGAAAGTAAGAATATTATGATTTATTGTATGATGTGAAAGTAAGAATATTATGATTTATTGTATGATGTGAAAGTAAGAATATTATGATTTATTGTATGATGTGAAAGTAAGAATATTATGATTTATTGTATGATGTGAAAGTAAGAATATTATGATTTATTGTATGGTGTGAAAGTAAGAATATTATGATTTATTGTATGATGTGAAAGTAAGAATATTATGATTTATTGTATGATGTGAAAGTAAGAATATTATGATTTATTGTATGATGTGAAAGTAAGAATATTATGATTTATTGTATGATGTGAAAGTAAGAATATTATGATTTATTGTATGATGTGAAAGTAAGAAGAGCCAAGGATCCAGACCCCGAGGACGACCCAGAGTCCGCTGGGAGGACAACATTAGACAATCTTTGAAGGACCGAGGACTAGAATGGAACCAGGCCAGGAGGAAGACAGCCGATAGAATAGTCTGGCGCTCTCTCTTCCAAACCTCTACACCTCACGGTAGAAGGGGAACGACTAAGTAAGTAAGATGTGAAAGTAAGAATATTATGATTTATTGTATGATGTGTGTTGCTGTCATTTTCGACGGAGTCATCTGTCAAGTTATTTGCTTATGTTTGTATCATAAGTATAATTGTGTCTTTACCTGCGATGTCAGGTTGATTAGGGGTTGTCTTCCCTTGTTTATTCATTCATTGTGTTTGACCTTTAGGGTCAGAGGTTGTCAGTTCGGGCGTAGGCCTATGGGAAGGTTTTTTAAGCGTGAGTGAGATATACTTCCGGGAAGCCGGGAGGTCCTGTTTTTCTGAAGGGACCAAGAGTCCATTGTTTTTCGGGGAGAATCTTCGAAGTAACTGCTATGGCAGTTTTCCCCAGTGAATCTCTGTGCGTCGGGATGACGACAGAATTCCTTGTGTAGTTCTGAGGATTCATTTACCAGGTAATACCGACCTTTATGCATTATTACGCTTTTCGGTGGCAGCACATGTAAAGGATTACCTAGGGTGAACAGCAGTTCACGGATCCGCCATTTCAGAACTTATATATTTGTGCTCGAGGTAGCCATCCAAGACTGTTAGTCTTATATTGTCCAGAAATCCAGTGACGAAGATATATTGTGGGAGCCGCAGATTGGCGGAACTTCTATCTACAATAAGTATTACTGCAGGGTTGATGATAACCTATTTAACAGAAGTACACGGCCGACGTCAGAACGAGGCCTGTGCTTCCGGCTATTATACTACAGCCTGATATGTGCAATTGGCGGGAGTGCCAAGTTGCACCTGTGTGTCAAGGTAACTAAGGCATCTGACGCGTTTAGTCAGAGACGCCAAGGGCGACGCTACGAACTGTCATTATTGAAGAACTTTGCTATTGACCATGCACGTCTATTCTGATGTTTACCTTTTTGAATGCCAAATGTATACCTATCGATGTCAGGTCAGCATGACCTTGTTACACTGACTGTTCCTGTTGATATTATGTGTGTTCCCGTCAATAAATGTCTTGAAACATGCCTGCAGTGTCAAAGCATCCTTGATTACTGCATGTGAGAGTATGGGTTGCAGGATCTACATCTATACGAGCCTAAACACATTCGCGTCTTCATTCGCACCCACACTCAATTCATCATACGCTCGCACTACACATCTAACAACATGTATACTGTCTTGGGAGAAATCAATCTTTTTTTTTAAATATATTCTTAATATAAGATAAAACAGTTAGATAATGTTATTTATTTATTTAGCAATAATTATTAGCTAATTTAATTTACATAATTATTTTCTAACACTAAAAGAATTACAGTTAGTTGGAATGCGCCCCTATGACCTTTGCGCCCTAGGCGACCGGCTAAGTTAGCCTAATGGTCGGGATGGCCCTGGGGAAATGACACGCACTGAGGAAACCTATTAATAGTATCACAGCGCAGTTGAGTGCAGTTCTTGCTCTGTAATCCCCATGGTAAGTGAGTTTGAGGGAGACTACAAAACAAAACAAACCGAAAAAAAAAATTATAACACACGGAAAATGGACTTGGAGTCCAATGTGAAAAAATTAAATAAGACAGAAAGAACTTGAATGGTTGGCACAAGACGGGACTTTGGAATTCTAGACACTATCATTCATCATTACTTCTTTTATATGTTCATAATCTTACATTAATATTGCTAAAATTCCCGCTCAATTTCCAATTCAATCGTCAATTTTTTTGCCTTATCGATAGCATGTTTAAAATTGTTATCTTTTGTGTTCAACATCGGCTACCACGACAAGTATAGGAAACTAAGAGCCAGGGATCCAGACATCCAGGACGACCCAGAGTCCATTAGGAGGACAACATTAGACAGTCTCTGAAGGACCGAGGACTAAATTGGAACCAGACAATAAGGAAGATATCCGATAGGATAGTATGGCGCCCCCTCCTCCAAATCTTCACATCTCACGGTAGAAGAGGGATGATTAAGTAAGTAAGTCTTTAGTGACCTCATGAAGGTTGCTACGTCTCCGTTTGCACACAGCTTTGCGTTCATTAGTGAAACATCGCTGTTCTCAGAGGGAGCAGCACTAAAACGCAGCGCTATTGAAACATCACCACCGAATTGATTTATGACGTAACATTAAATTATTAGATTACGTAGATGCGCGTGCATGAGCAGAAGTAACGGTCACTTTTGGGTCTCCTTCGATTGTTTATTCCAATGTGTCAAGACTGTGACGGTATTGCCTCCCCTGCTTCGCAGTAGTAGTATAACAGTGGCCAAAACTCAAAAGTATCTAATATGGGCTTCAAAGGTATCTACCTTCGCACAAGATTACTTTTGGCAGAGATGTAGATAGAAGGGTGATGACACTTCTATTACAAAGGGAGTCTTCACAAGATATTCAGAATAAGCGAGAACAATACTGCTTTGGCTGTGTATGTTAACTCTGTAATTCTGCCGACACTTTTGTGAAGGATTTAAGCACGTATTAATTTCAGATTGTCAAGCCTCCACCCCTGATTTACTCAGTGGAATTTTTATTCTAGTATAGCCCTGATAAGAGTGTGTGTAGTAAATTGACTGAGACAAACATGCAGTAACTTTAAAATGATTATAACGAAGTTAAATTTGTATAATTACAAAATTTAATAATCACTAAGTTTTATCAGTTGGAAAATAATTTGAATAGTTATGGATCAAGAAAAGTTATCATCACGGTCGTTATGAATTGTGAAAGGTTACAAGAAGTTCAAGTGGCAGCATAGATTTGAACTAAATTGAAATTAGCTGCCAATGACGGTTCTCCTCCTTCTTATGGGTTGGTTCTTTTCACATTGCTCACGCTCGTCTCTGGTCAAGGTTGTCGGGTGTAGCTCATTTCCCAGAAATGTCAAGGAGAGTCTACCACGTGGGTCCTTCATCTTAAAGCTTAAGCCACTGTTCCCTTCTTGTTCCAGAGATAGTACTTTCTGCTGGTACCACCAATAACTATGGTAAAAGAATAGAACGAAACGCTCTTCTGAGTATGGCGTTTTCCACCCCATAGTTTTTGGTTCCTATCTTCCCATACCACCATCCCAATAACTCAGAATTTACCCTCGATGAGAATGTGTGATACTTTAAAAAAAAAAAATTAAGTATCAAACTGATAGTGTAAACACTTTTGAGAACAGAGAACACTGTAGGAAATTGGAAACATTTTTTTTCCGTAACTGCTGTAGGAAATTTTTTTTTCTTCGTAAATAGTTGGTAAATCTAGAAAGGGCTAGATAATCGGTTATCTAAATTTTTCATATTACGCTGAGTGAATTTTTTTAAGAACTATTTGATCTTGTTTACTATTTTAAACCTAGCTGATTTTAAAGAGATAGTTACTTGTGTGAGCTAAATAATTTTGTTCCGAGATCACAACTAATTTTTCCCTTCGCAAACCCGTACTGCATATCATGGCAGACGCCACAAAAATTAGAGATAGTTTAATGGAGGCAGGGCATGAATACGGGTTAAATGGAAAAGAGCTGATGAAATTTGTAAGTGAGGAGACTGATAAACTCCATGCAAGAGAGATAGAGGTGCAGAAACTTGTAATGGAGAAGGAGAAGGCCGATGCAGAAGCAACGGAGCGGAAAGCTATGGCAGAAGCAGCAGAGCGGGAGCATGTACTTAAAATGAAGCAACTGGAAATCCAGGGACAGACCAATCAGATAGAGCTGGCAAAAAGTGCAGCGGCTTCCAACTCTGATGGAGGGTACTCACCCCGCTCAGATGGTGTGCCTACTTCGCAACCTGCGCCACCCAATGCCATGAACTTTCCGCTGGAACCTTTTTCAGAAAGGAACGATACCATGAACTCCTTTTAAGATCGCTTTGAATGCTTTGCAACAGGGTTTGGGCTTGAAGAACGGAAGTGGAACTTGAAACTTTCTCAGGGCCTAAGAGGAGCAGCCTACGAAGTTTTTAATAAACTTCCGGCCGGAGAGAAAGATGACAATTGGTGAGGTACGAGCTTCATTCAGAGGCTTACCAAAAAAATTTCGAGGTTCTAGGAGAGACTTTCTCACAGTTCACAGCCCGTATTGAAGACTACCTAGTGAAATGGTGTACAATGGGAAACTTCATTGAGGACTATGACGGGTTGAAAGAGCTGATTGTGATAGAGCAAGGAAAGGAGTCTATGTAGGAGCCGCGCTGGTGTAATGGCTACGGCGTTGTACTGGCGACCAGGTTTTCATGGTTCAAACCCGGGCGTCAGCGTTTGAAGGAATGTTTACGACCGGAAATTTGACTGAATAACCTGAACGGCTCCTGTACATAAATCCCGTGTGGATGGGAAGGAGCGAAGCTCCTGACTGGGTTGGAAGGAAAGTCCACTGACCCCCCAGCCTCGCAATGACATGTCATTGGGCCAAAAGAGCTGGAAAGCTCGAGTGCCGCTGGTTAGAGAAAAAAAAATGTCGGTGGAAATGCGTAGATTTCTCACTGAAAGTGGCGCTGACCGATTAGAAAATATTCTTACACTGGCAGAGCGATTCCAAATTGCTCCCATGGAATCTCAAGGAGCCAGGAAGAAGTTTCCGGATCAGGCGCCAAAACAACAAGCTCGCTCACAACCAGACCAACAAAGCAAAGGACCACACATCTCGCATAAACAGCACGCTAAACAGGATAACTACAAAGACCACAACAAGAAAAATGCTGCACTGCACCAGAGACAGGGAGATAAATGGTGCAGGTGCTGTCGCTTGAACAATCACAACACTAATGAGTGCAAGCGCAGACCTCCTCCCCAACATGCTGCATGTCTGCAGACAAAATCGTCACCCCAGAAGGAGCTGAGTCCCTCTACCGGAAACATTTCTCATCCTCCCGTCATCGAATCAGTCCTCGTAAACGGACAATCTGTGGAGAGCCTTTATGACACAGGACTTGCTTTTGATGCGGTGGTCAGGGCATCTCTTGTCACGCCTGACCAGATGACAGAAGAGAATGTCAACATCCAAGGTCCGTCGAAGGATGTTGCACCCACGACACTGCCAATTGCATGTATCAGAGTGGAATCTCGTTACGTGAAAGGAGAGATTCGTGCAGCCATAATGGAAGAACCAATCTACTCCCTAATCTTGGGATGTAGATATGTGTTCCTTGAAGAACCTTCTCAACCACTAGTCATGGCAGCCATACAGACTAGAGGACAGTCAAAAATGAACATAGAGCAGGAACCTCCTACCAATATCCTCCCCGAGGAATTGAAGAGGGCCCAAATGAAAGATTCCTCGCTGGCGCCGTTTTAAAAAATTACCTAGGACACACAACCCACCTACCAAGGGAGACTTTATGAAGAATGATTAATGTATCGCAGAGCTGGAAACAAAGGCCAGAAACACAACCAATTAGTAGTTCCTGCTACCTATAGGAACCAGGTGCTTGACATTGGCCACTCTATCCCATTTAGTGGACACATGGGAATGAGAGCCACGACTTATCGGATCGCCTGCCACTATTATTGGTCAGGGATCACCGGCGACATTGAACGTTTTGTCAAGTCTTGTCCTCAGTGCCAGAAAGTTGCACCAAAACACTGGACGGCACCCGCGACCCTTGGGGAAATGCCAATCTTGGGCACCTCATTTGAAAGAGTGGCCGTGGATATAATTGGACCTCTGTTGAGAACTAAGAGGAACACCCATATCCTTACCTTAGTGGACACATGTTCCATGTGGGGCGAAGCCATAGCCATGCCAGCATGTGACTCAGTGCATGTAGCTAACGCCTTACTGAATATCATTACTAGATTAGGCTTCCCACATGAAATTCTCACAGACATTAGGTCACAATTTCAAGGCAAATTGACAGAAGATGTGTTTAGAATATTCAAGACTAGGCATTTTCATACTTCGCCTACTCACGTTCAGAGTAACAGGCAAGTAGAAAGATTTAGCGGAATACTCATCTCTATTCTCCGAGAGTTGGCACAAGAGAAGCCAGAAACGTGGGATCAGTATCTTCCTGCCGTATTATTTGCTTATAGGGAAGTGCCCCATGCTTCTACAGGAGTACCGCGACTCGATACAATGGCCCCACAATACAATGGACGCCAGGAGCGGAATATCAAAGACCCGTGCAGCAGCAGACCCACTTTGTTTCCAGATGGAGCCGGCACAACAAAGGAACTAGTTAGCGAGCATACAGAGAGCTGTCTTACAAAGGATGACAGAAAATTTACATGTGGGCGACAATGGACAGCGAGTTTTGTGACAGCGGACCAGTGAGTTTTTCTGGCAGACCAATCAGCAAACACTGGGCGGTCTGACCAAGACTGAGAGGCCATGCGAACGGAAGGAGGTGGCGAATTGCCCAACCCACTGTTAGACTGACAGGAGACATGAGAGATCCTAGGTCTGGGTTGCAAGATGCATGCCTGGTAATTGGTTGAGGGGAGGAGTTAGATTTTCTCGGACACATTGAGTAAACCAGCGATATATTCTACTGCACAGCTCGTTAGAGATCGGTGCAGTTTTCAACATTGTGGTGTAAAAAGAAATCCCTAAACGCCTAGCCTAAATACACGTGTTTATTCAGAGTGGATAAAATAATTCATATCTGTGGTGAATTGTGTTCTTAAAGGATTTTGCGAGGGGAAAAGAAGGTTAGTAGATCTTATACAGATTATTAATACTTTTTTCTTATTTATTTTAACCTCACAGCTAAATGAGCGAAAGATAGAGTTTCAATTAATTCTCCTAGTACATGACTTAATAAAATCAGAAGATTTTCCTCTATGATAGGCTGATAGGAAGTACTTAATAGTTCATACTTCACCTTCATCTAGCTTGTTGAATCATCATCATAATCTTCCATACGCACACACTCACATGCACAATATATTTAACATCATTAGAATTGAACTCATAGAGATCAAGAGAGATGTAGAATAAATGAAAGTCAACCAGTATATATTAAGTGTGAAAACTTACAAAGACTTTTGTGTGTCTTGAGTCCATCAGAAGTCTGAGTCTATACGCTACGTGTCTGACGTCTAACCAGAAATAAGTTATCAAAATGGACATTTGGTTTGCAGAATTCGCCATAGGACATTCTTCGTTCCTCAGTAAAAATAAGGAATATTTCTCGCCCACGATAAAAACAGTGGACGCAGCATTTTTCGTCAACATATATCACATGCGCACATGTTCAATACATAGTTATAACAAGTTCAACTCACTCAAAAGCTTACTACAGGAGTCAAGCTAAAGCTCACAGTTGATTACTCATATCAAGTTCAGCTCCATCGGAAGCGTACTATCTGAAGTCAAGCTAAAGAGCTCAACAAGTTGAATCTCATATTTATACCAAGTGCAACACACTCTTAAGTGCATTCTATGAAGCAGACTCCAAAGTATATTTTAAGAATCATGATTACATACTCAAGATAATGAGTCTACATATCAAGAACATTTCGTGAAGATATCCAGTCTGGCCAGTACCCTCCGGAGATTAATAATAAATTCTTTAAGCACCAAACACGGCGCATAAGGCAGAAACCAATGCTCTCCAGGTTGTTCGTTGTGATGCCACTCCTCTTAGAACTTGCACATTATTTAGGCCCAACGTTCTTCCTTCTCTTATTATTGTTCTTCTGAGTGTTTCTTTTGGTCTTCCTTTTTTCCTCTTACCCTCAGGAACCCAAGTGAGCGCCTGTAGTGGTATTCTGTTGTTTTGCATTCGTAGGACATGACCGATATATGACCATCGTCTTTTCCTTATATAGTCGGAGACATATTTCTGCCTAGAGTCTTCTCTTATTTGTCGATTAGTCTTGAATTCTTTCCAACTGATGTTCATGAGTTTTCTAAGATATTTGTTCTCGAATGTATTCAGCTTGTTCTCCAATGATTTTGTTATTTTCCAACTCTCACAGCCGTATGTTAACACTGAGATAACATTTGAATTAAACAGACGAAGCTTGGTATGTATATTCAATGATCGTAATTTCCAAATGTTAGATAATCTATTGAAGGCGCTAGCTGCCAAAGCAATTCTAGTATGGATTTCTCTTGTTGTGTCACCATCCTGAGTCATTTTACTGCCTAAATAATTGAAACTTTCAACTTTCTGTAGTTTTTCCCCGTTCAAGATGATATCAAAGGTCTCGTTAGAAAAGTTCATAGCTTTAGTTTTAGAGGCATTTATTTGGAGACCTATTTTAACCGAGAGATTACACAAATTATTTACTGCTTCTTGGGATTGTCTGGGTGTTGAACTTAAGAATGCTAAATCATCTGCGAAATCCAGGTCCCCCAGGAATTTTCCATTTGTCCATTTTATACCTAATTGTTCATTGTGGGTATAGTTTCTCATAACCCAATCAATAGCTATTCCAAAAAGTAGTGGTGACATAATACAGCCTTGTTTCACCCCTGTTTCTACTGTAAACCATTCTGTATTCCCTTTATTTGTTCTAACACAACATCTTGCATTGTCATTCCGGAGATTAGACAACAGAAATTTTCATACGACAACTGTTAACTGTTGATCAACGCTACAGAGATGGATTGTATATCATCAACGTTCTCAGTACGACAACAGTTTTCATCAGAACGTCCTCGACTTAGAGATACCCCTCTCGACATAACACATAACAACTTGAGACATTCTATGCATACACGTGAATCATCCTATCCGGGAAAAGCATTTAGAGACACATGAACTGTGTAGATTACACATCATTTTGGTGACTCGTATCATATCACATCATCATCATTTCGCTTTACACAAGCTCATCCGTAATTAACTACTACTTAATTAACTACAATATTAATATATCATCTGTGTTTTGTGTGAATTGTCTTCTACCATCATCACGTTCTAACCATTACTAACCCTATATGTGTAGATATTTAATTATTAAACCCAATAATCGTTTCTTCTTCTTCTTCGTTCGCCCTGAAAAGGACGGTGGTTGCGTTGTGTCTGTTTACAACGTAGCTGTGATATCTGCACCTTTCGGTCGACACATCCGACTTCTGCACGGCATTTTTTAGGACCGGGTTTGCCTCCCCATTGCGATCCGTGCTCGCTCAGCCAGCCTGCACTGCTGCAGACTGTTTCCAGGACCACCACGTGGAGGTGGAGCACGGTCTTGACCAGCTCTGGTTCGCTGGTCCTGACGCAGGCAGTCAAGCTATGAGTGGCTGACTGCGGTCTCTATTGCTGCGTCTTCTGGTCCCAAATAATCGTTTGATCATTATCTAGTTTGTTAATGTATCACTCGTGCTGTCGGTGTTAAATATTTACATATAGGAACATTTCTACACTCAGATGAGGTTGGGGGCTTTTTCTGTTACGGGATCTAAGGGCAGAAGCTAAGGTCGTGGGGAAACAGAACTCTTTCCATAATTAACCAGAAAACACTGTCCAGTGGAAAGCATTCGCATTCCCTTCTTCTTGTCCCTATCTCGAATAGGTCTTTATTCTTTCTTAACAAGCCAATTTCTAGAGACCTTCTACCTACTATCAGATAGACTATTCCTGGCAAAAACTACTGTCTTAGTTGCCCAATACTCACCACACGACATATATATATATAAGTATGTCTGTGTTTGTGTTCAAGAACGAACGGACACGCAGCACGAATAGTTAAATCGTACCACAAATCAACTACATCTACAGCATTAGCACATAGGCAGTCCCTCAAAGCAATATTCCATCAGTTCTGGAATATAAAAAACAGAAGGATCAATGGTAACTTTACTTCAAAAACCACTTTGACGCTCTGGGTCTTTCCAGTGAAGAACTCTGGTACAATTATATTCTTTCTTGAATTCATTTGTTGTAATTGTAGAAACTGCTTGAAACAGGTGACTTGCAAGGTATTTCGTTTTAGAGCTTACTTCACTATTCGCTACACATTTCAAACAGGTATCATATCTCACCTTAGCAACAAGTTCCGGCAGTCAATTAAGAAGTCATAGCAAACCTATGTTGTATCATCGTCAACAAGCTTCAGCTCCCTCTAGAGCATAGGTTTAAAAAAAAAAAAACTCATGCCAAGTTCTCCTGTCTCATGCCAAGTTCTCCTGTCTCATGCCAAGTTCTGTCCCATGCCAAGTTCTCCTGTCCCATGCCAGTAGTTCCAGGTCTTCCTTGTCTCTTTCATTTCTGTCTCCAGTTCTCTTCTCCGTGTGTTTTTTAGTCTCCCTTTACTTCTCTCACCTTCAGCATTCCAGAATAAGGACTGCCTTTTAATGTTATCAACAGGTTTCCTCAATATGTGTCCTATCCATCGCCAGCGTCTGCTTCTCATATCTTGTTCCACTGGTTGAATGGATTGCAGAAATTAGAAGCTTAGCTGTGAAAAATATTTGATTGATGAAAATATCAGACGCATGAATATGGTACATGAATCAAGTTATAAGGTAGCATCAGCTGATGCAAATCGGTTGCTTGAGAAGACAGCTCAAAGTCGCGAAAATTTATGAGACCACAGATACTGAGTGGAAATAAGCATATTCCTACAAACCTCAGTCTGACGAAGACAAAGTCAAGTACATGAGGAAAGAAAACAATATAAACATCATTGGATTTAGCAGATCAATTAATTTTAAGGCATCTAAAACAAGGTTACGTCACGCTGTGGATATTACGCAGAACAACCGCTGAATGCCATCGCTTGTACACGTACCTGTTGTGGCTAAATTGGTCACATTGTCTCAGTTTGCAACTCCAAAAGAACGGTATGTTCTAAATTTTGAGAAGGTCTTAATTCATGCCGGAACTCGAGCCGTTACAGAATTTCAAAGAAGTCAAACAACATTCAAGCTACTGACAATGACAATTTCTCAAAACTCTCATCACAGTCGCTAAAAACTGTACTAAAAATTGACCGACCCAGAAAGCTACACAACTTAATAAAATCTTATAAAACTAAAACAAGAACTAACATATAACTAACTACCAGAGCAAACGAGAACTGTTCAGGATGAACAAAAACACAAATAATATTCTTCACATACTTTCGGTACCAGAAGTAAGATACATTACCAAACGTAAACAATTAACAAATGCATAATAGATATATTCGACATGATTTCAACTGCTATAGACAAGATCTAAAAAGATGAAGTAAGTCTGTCTACAAACGCCAGAAACGCAGCACGGAGAGATATTTAAAACATTCTTCTTTTCTTGTATGCTTCGTACTGAGCATAGTGCTTTGATGAACATGTCTTCATTTATAAATAAGTATCACTATCTTTATTATTGGCTAGAGAAAAGTGAAGCGTTATCAATATCATCATCATCTCCTTTTGTTCCCGCTCCTTATAGAGTATAAAACCACCACTAGAGATGGCCCTCTTGAGGAAGCCTACACCAGAGCACAAACTATCACAGTTGTGGTATATGTAACAATTTGTTTTACATGAATAGGTTGCGAGCCCTATGTATAATCTCATATTATTCATGTTGTGGTTCCAAAGGTTGTTATAGCCGGGAGTTGTAGCGAGGATAAGCTCTCACCGCAGATAAATGCTTCTATGGCACGTGCCTCAAATAGCCTCTGACAACCAATCCCAGCTCCCGGCCTTCATGTGTGGCTCAATTTGAGCCCAGCGGAACTGTTTCCACTGACAGGAGAAGGGGTGAAGGTGAGTCACTGGCGCCTTAAAACCAGTAGCTTCGGGCAGATAGGGCTTGTGATCCTTGGTTGGTAGCCTATCTAAGAGAAGGTAAAACTCTGAATTCAAACCACCAATGCCAAGCAAGAATATCCATTTATGGGAAAGGCTTCGAGAGTAAACCCTGAGGAAAAATCCGGAGTCGGAGTCCCTAAGGCAGTCTAATGTTGATTCAACATTATTCTGGCAACTCCTGCGACGTGGCTGGTACCAAACAGTATCGGCTACTGCCTTTCCTTTGGATCTACCGGCTGCCTGGAGAGGGGGAACATGCTGCATGGGCCACAGCTTGATCTCCATATAACTGTGCCCAAGCTCGCACCCTGGAGAGGACACCCCAGCTTCACCCTATAGGTGTCGGCAAAACACGGGAAGTAGCATTTTGCCCAACTGGTGTAGGGCATGGCGCCAGGGGCTACTTCCGACAGTGGCAGAGGTTCTATTATCTCACTGGACAGCTACCGCCCGCTTCAAGCTGGGCAGCCCCCAGTCAATTAGGTGTTGTCCCGCCACTGTCTGCTTTCCCTATTGGGTGCATGGGGATTAGGGTGAAACCCGAACTATGGACAGAAAATTTTGCACCAAGTAATTATCAAAAAACAAGAAGTATTAGAAATAAACAACCTATCAGACTGGGAAGCTGGAATGTCCGGACTACGTTGACTGGACTATCCGAAAACCTACAGGACATAAACGATGTCAGGAAGACAGCCGTAATCAATGACGAACTCAAAAGACTTCAGGTGGATAGAGTAGGTTTTGCGGTAAAATAATTGCTAACTAAAATGGTTGAACCAGGCGAGAATGGATCAGAACGCCTTTTAACGCTCCGCCTGCAAACTAGCGAAGGTTCCGTCACCCTTGTCAGTGTGTATGCTCCAACTCTGTTCTCTGCCTCAGAAGCTAAAGACGAGTTCTACGAGAATCTAGCAGCAGTCATCAAAAGCACACATAGGAAAGACCAACTTGTTCTCCTTGGTGACTTTAACGCTAGAGTGGGTGCCGATAATGTTTCACGGCTTTCATGTCTGGGCAGGTTTGGTATTGGCAAAATGAATGAAAATGGACAACAGCTCTTGGAGTTGTGTGTCTATCACTCCCTCTGTGTGACCAACACCTACTTTCAGACAAAACCCCAGCATAAGGTGTCATGGAGACATCCACGATCCAAGCACTGGCACCAACTGGATCTGATTCCCATCAGACGACCACTTCTTAGGTCTGTACTCTCCACTCGCTCATACCATAGGTCAGACTGTAATACACAACACTCCTTGATTTGAGCACAACCAAGAAAACTCCGTGTCAGACATGAAGGGAAACCACGCATCGATACCAGCAAGATGTCAGACCCTGTCATGATCGCTCAATTTACCGCGACCTTCAAGAAAGTGCTCAGTAGCCCACAGCATGGTGATACTGTTACAGAGAACTGGGAGCACCTGCGGAACACCATTCAAAGTACTGCACTTGCCACCTTTGGTAAGAAAACAGCGAAGTCAAATGACTGGTTTGATGCTTATCAGATGTGATGACACCTGTCATTGAAGCTAAGCGCAGTGCTGCGATTAAATACAAACGTTCACCAAGTGCTAGAACCCTACAGATCATGAAGGCTACGAGAAGCAAAGTTCAACAAACTACTCGACGTTGTGCAAATGACTACTAGCTCCAGCTCAGTGAGAGCATCCAGACCGCAGCGCAAACAGGCAACACTAGATGAATGTATGACGGTATAAAGAAAGCACTTGGTCCCCAAAAAAGTAAGACGGCACCTTTAAATACCATCAGTGGAGAAAAGCTAACCGATACGGGTAAGCAGATGGAGAGGTGGGTCGAGCACTACTCTGAGCTTTACGCAAGAAAAATACCGTCATGCCTGCAGCCCTTGATGCTGTCAAATGTCTGCCAACTCTGGAGGAGCTGGATGCTGAACCAACATTAGAAGAACTCAGCAAGGCCATTGATAGCTTCTTCTTCTTTGATCCATAACCGCCAACCGTCAAAGCAGTCAGCGGCCGTCACGCCTGGTGGCGTCTTGTAGGGCAGCAACAAATTGATTCCACTTTGCTCGGTCGGCGGCCATCCTTCGTACAGTGCCCCAACTGTGGTTCATTCTTTGCATCTCAGCTTCCACAGTTCTCCGCCAAGTTGTTTTTGGTCGGCCTCTCTTTCGCTTTCCCTCGGGGGTCCATAGCATAGCTGTTCTTGCGATGGTATCAGGATCCCTTCTGAGGACATGGCCAACCCAACTCCAGCGTCTGCCAGCTATGATGGTGTGCATGTCCTCCTGGTTACTCCGAATAAGTAGTTCTTGGTTGCTGATGGTGTTTGGCCAAAAGATTCGGAGAATTTTCCTTAGGCAGATTGTGTGGAAGGAGGACAGTTTCGACATTTCCTTCTCTGTTACTCTCCAACATTCCGCACCATAGAGAAGCACAGAAAGTACGCAGCTCTCATACAGTCTTAATTTGGTGTTTGTGCTGTACTGGGAAGACTTCCAAATGTTGTTGAGAATAGCAAAGGCTGTTCTCGCTTTATTCATTCTGTTGTTAATGTCCTTGCTTGTTCCGCCGTCAGGTGTTACTATGCTTCCTAGGTAAGTAAATGTGTCTGTCTGTTCTAACTTCTGGTTCCTTACTGTTATTGGCTCAGGATTGCCCACATTTAGTGTCATGACCTCTGTCTTCTTCAGATTGATGTTCAGGCCAACCTGCTGGCCATACTTATTCAGTCTATCAGTTTTGTCTTGAATGTGTTGGTGTGAATGCGCGAGCAGTGCAATGTCATCTGCATATTCCAAATCTTCCAGTGTAGAAAACGTTGTCCATCTAATTCCCCTTGGACTGCCCTCTGTTGTCTGGCGCATCACCCAATCTATGACTGTCAAAAAAATAATGTTGTTGATAAGGGGCATCCCTGTCGTACTCCTGTTTTCACTTCGAAAGTTACATTACTCGATCCAACACTGCACGTAAAGTTAGAATAGAGGCTTTTTATAATGGAAACAATGCGGCTGGGAATTCCATAAGCCCTCAGAATTTTCCATAGGCTGTCCCTGTGTATGCTGTCGAAAGCCTTTTCAAAATCAACAAAGTTAATGTACAGCTGTCTCTGCCATTCTGAGCACTGCTCTATAATGTTCCTGAGGGCAAATATATGATCTGCACATCTTCTGTTCTTTCTGAAGCCCGCTTGTTCTTTCCTCAGTTTATGGTCAACTGCTTTTGAAATTCTCTGGATGATTATCCTGCCTAGTATTTTGCTGGGAACTGAGAGGAGGGTAATTCCTCTCCAGTTGTTGCAGTCTGCAAGGTCGCCCTTCTTGGGCAATTTGACAATTGTTCCTTTACTCCACTCTGTTGGTGTTGTCTCAGTTTCCCAGACTTGTGCAAATAGTGGTTCTAATAGTTCTGCTGCTAGTTCAGGGTCTGTCTTGAATAGCTCAGCATTCAGATTGTCGTGACCAGGCGCTTTAACGTTATGTTGTTTGCACCTCGTTTTCCACTGATAGCTTTAGTTATTTTATAAACTGTGCTTTGTTCATTTCTCAGTGCTGCCTCTTCTGCCTGTCTTGCAAGGTCATCCAGAAATGTCCTTTTGTTAGCACGGGTTTGACGTTTTACTTCCTTGTCCAGCTGACTGTACTGTTCACTATATATTGCCTTTAACCTGGGAGACTTAGCTTCTGTTTTCTTCCTTTTCATTTCCTTTCTCTTCGCTATGGTGTTTAGCGTTTCTGGTGTTATCCAGTCTTGGCTCTTTCTTTCCTGGAATCCCAAGCATGACTTGCTGCTTTCTTTATATATTGTTGAGATGGTGTTGAATTTCTGGTCCACATCATCGGTCTCTGTTCTTTCCTGGCTTTTGGTAATCAGATATCGTCTCTTTACGTCGACCACAAACGCTATTCTGGTGAGGGGGTCCTTAAGTTTCGTGATGTTGTATCTTTTCTGTTTGACTGCAACTGGTCCAGCAGCTCTGAGTTTCACCTTCAGTCTTGCTACTACTAGGTGATGATCACTTCCCACATCTGCGCCTCTTCTTACTTTCACGTCTTGTAGTGCATGTCTCCATCTGCCATTGATCATTATGTGATCTATCTGGTTTTTGTCTCGTCCGTTTGGTGATTCCCATGTTAACTTGTGCACTTCTTTGTGTTGAAAAAGTGTTCCTCCGATGACCAGGTTGTTAATACTGCAGAAGCTTATTAATTTGTCCCCATTCTCATTTACTGTTCCACTGCCGCATTTCCCCATTACTCTTTCGTTATAATTATTGTGTGTTCCAACTTTCGCATTTAGGTCTCCCATTACTATAATAAGATCGTACCTGGGTACAGTTTCCATTTCCTTTTGTACCTGTTGATAGAACTCGTCCTTAATCTCTTCGTCGCTGTCATTTGTTGGTGCATAACATTGTATAATTGTGGTGTTGGTGAATCTCCCTCTCAGTCTTGCTCTTATTAGTCTGTTGTTAATGGGTTTCCATTCCAGTAGAGATCTTTCCATTCCTTTCTTAAGGATAATGGCTACACCTTCGTTGTGCTGACCGTCCTCTCTACCAGAATAAAGTACTGTTTCCCCTGTAGCTGTTTTTATTCTTCCCATCCCTGTCCATCTGCTCTCGCTTATTCCCAGGATATGTAGTTTGTAGTTCCTCATCTCTGCTGTAATCTGTCTCAGCTTTCCTGCCTCGTTCATAGTTCTGACATTCCAAAAACCAATTCTGGTTTCGTGTTTTGCGGTCTGGGCATCCGTTTTCATGCCAGTGGCTTCCTTTCGGCTTTCACCACTGTCAGTCATACGAGCCTGAGACTCCGGATGTCCGTCCCGCATCAAAGTATTTCCATTTATTGCTGTTTCCGTAACGTGTGTGATTTTTTACACAGACAGGGGTGTCGGCCCTGTGCTAAAACCCCCAACCTGGAGGACCAGGGTACCAGCTTTTGTCTGACCCCTACCCACGCAGACCAGTCCAGCATGGTTGAACCTACCAGGAGTAAAACTCCCACTGGCATAGCTCTGGGGATTGTCAGGGTACACAAGCTGCCATACCGCTACAAGGTATAGGTACCATTGATGGCAGATTGATAGCTTGGCCTCTGGAAAAGCACCAGGCAATGATGGGTTTCCTCCCGATTTAATTAAATGCTGTAAGAGCACGCTATTACATCCCCTGCATAGGGTGCTGCGCCAGTGCTGGGAAGAGACAACTATTCCTCAAGACATGCAAGATGCCAAGATTGTAACACTGTATCAAAATAAAAGAGACAGAAGTGATTGCAATAACTACAGAGGTATCTCTCTTCTTAGTATTGTTGGTAAAATTTTTGCCAGAGTCATCTTAATGTGACTACACAAGTTAGCTGAGCACATAAATCCAGAGTCGCAGTGTGGATTCCGAGCTGGTAGATCAACAACAGACATGATCTTTTCTCTTCGCCAGCTTCAGGAAAAATCAAGAGAGCAGAAAAGACCTTTGTATATCGCCTTTATAGACCTCACAGAGGCTTTTGACCTGGTTAGTAGGGATGGACTCTTCAAAATCCTCCTGAAAATAGGCTGCCCTGCTAAATTGCTGGAAATGATAGTCATTCCGTGAGGACATGAAGGGAACAGTCCAGTATGCTGGAAGCACATCACAGCCATTTGACATATGCAGTGACGTTAAACAAGGCTGCGTTCTGGCTCCAACCCTCTTCGAGATCTTTTTTACCGTACTCTTGAAAAATGCATTCAGAGATGCAACTGAAGGAATATGCCTTCACACTAGGTCAGATGGCCGTCTGTTTAATCTCGCAAGGCTGAAGGCAAAAAACAAAAATCAGAAAGGTCACTATAAGAGACTTGTTATTTGCTGATGACGCTGCAGGCATCACTCAAAGTCAACAGGAGCTTCAGAGCTTGATGAATCGCTTCACCTAAGCATGCAAGGACTTTGACCTCACAATAAGTCTAAAGAAAACAAATGTGCTGAGTCAGGATGTGGGTGCTGCACCAGTTTTCACTATCAATAACTATGAAGTGGCAGAGGTGCACCACTTCACATACCTGGGGTCTACCATAAATAACAAACTCTCTATGGACACAGAAATTGACAGCCGCATTGGCAAAGCTGCAGCTACCTATGCCCGCCTCACATCGCGTGTTTGGGGAAACTCCAAACTCACAATGAAGACCAAAGCTGTGGTATATAACGCCTGCGTCACCAGCACACTTCTGTATGGTAGCGAGACATGGACAACCTCTGCTAAGCAAGAAAGAAGGCTCAGTACCTTCTATCTACGGTGTCTACGCCACATCCTCAGCCTTTCGTGGGAAGATAAAGTGACAAATGTCGAGGTGTTGTCACATGCTGGCCTTCAAAGCATGTATACACTGCTTAGACAGCGCATACTACTGTCACAGAGGTTTTATGATCATTAAATTGCCTATATCCTCTTCTTTTTCTTTCACCCGTATCCTCTATTTTATTAACACTCTTTACCTTTTTCCTGTATTTTTCGCATCCATTCGTTTGCGAAAAATATTTTTTTCCCATTCTCACTTTCGCTAGTTTCGTTTCTCATTTTGAAACGCATTTCATTGCTGATTAAACGAGTAACTTTTTACGTAACGTGTCAGTCCCTCGCACCAGACGATTTGGCGTGAGAATGCATTCGGTCAATCGCTGCAGATTGACGAAATAACTGTGAATATTTTGGCTATCTCAGACATAGGGCCGACATATCGTCTGCATTCTCACTTGTCAAAACGTAGTTTCTCGGTGAGCGCTGAGGTGAGGCGTGAATCCCGACATCTCCCCGGGCGCAGTATCAGACAATTGTCTGGTATTTTGCATCTGACATGTAGTTTCCTCGGTAGATTCTCAGTGTCAGGGTGGAGAAGGCGCCATCACGCATTCGCTCAGAATGGTCATTTTGGCATGAGGTGCGAAGACAGGAGGTGTTAAGAGAAGGGGAGGCTATTGCGTAGTTTATGGAAATAGTGTACATCATGGTCTGGTGTTTCATATATACTGGAGGGAGTTAGATTTCATTTTCACTCAGTAACTTCGCAGTCAAGACTAGAACAAGCCTTCGTTCGATTTCTAGAATCTCTGTTAATAGAGATGTCATTTAGTATGATCGTAGTGGTTTAAGTTCTTAGTAGTTCTGTGCTGAGGTAAATCTTATATTATTATCTAGTAATTTGTGAGTGTTAAAGTGTTAAATCGCTTATTTCATTTTGCTAGTTAGATTTGTGCAGAGAGTTAAATTATTAAGTCTGTTATATTCTCTAGTCGACGAGTTACAGTGGAAAGCGGAATAAATTATAATTTCTAGCTTAAAATCATGTAGCCATAATGGATTTAATTTAACTGCTAATACGCAGTCGAGAATATTTTAAAACTAACTTATTAAATGATGCTACATCTTGAGTATTGACGGAATGCGTAGGTATTCCTAATTCAGGATGTTTGATTTTTAAATATAACTTATTCCACGGGAAGTGTTAAACTATAAGACAAGCTACGCTTGCAGTTTAAATTATCAGTTATAGTATGTCTAATTATTTGATATGTGTTCTTTCCATTTTTATATAGTGAAACTGTGGTACCCAAACTTTGCCAGCGTTTGAGTAAAGAGATAAATCTGTGAAGAAAACAACAAACATTCTTACCTTAAAGATTTGATGTATAACTTTTGCAAGAACTTTAAGATTTTAAAGAAGTAACAGGTCATCGAGCCTGATTTGATTCTTCAAAAACTCTCTAGTACATTTTCAGCCTTTGTGGCATGTAACATATTTCAATCAGTAACTTTCCCGACACTGTTGACAAGTGGTGGTGTGACCAACTAAATTCCTATACTGAGAGAAGGTGCCGACCTGACATTCCTCATTCGTTTGAAATCTAAGATGTTGACACTGTGCTCGCTATAAACGCTCGTGCCTGGACAAATTTTATGTGACTTAAACAGACATCCAAAACAATAGTATTCCCAAGAGAACGGTCCCGGAAGTAGTGAATTCAACCCGTCTTTTTGGACCTGGGGTTTTCTTGGCCAAGATTACCATTGAAGATTCTGTATGGGCAAGTCCTAAAATTATTGTTTTTTTTTGTTTGTTCCCGAAGTGGCTACCAAAGCTGCGAGTATAACAAAAAAAATGCACGTGATCACAGTTGAATGAATAGAGTGAATGCAGGACTAAGTCAGAAGAGTTCAGGACCACCACTGGTGTAAGACAAGGTGATATCCTGTCACCTTGTCTTTTCATACTCCTCATGGACGGATGTCATCAAGGCATGTAAGGAGAGAACAAGAAAGTATTCAGTGGGGTACTGGAAGATGAAACAGGTCTGTATTTCAGAGCTAGCATTTGCTGATGATGTTGTCCTGATTGCTAAATCAGAGACACATCTAAAATCCAATCTGCAAGTCTAGAAGGAAGAGCTGGAGAAGAGAGGGATGGTCATAAGCAGCTCTAAAACAAAATCCATGTTGATATCACGAGAGGAAAGAAGACATCAGATTAAGTTGGGAGAACAGGTCCTGGAGCAGGTCGACCACTTTAAATATCTCGGATCTATTATAGACCGAAAGGGAGGCATCAAAGAAGAGTTGGCCACTCGAAAAGCAGCGGCTGGGAGACTTTTTCAGGCCATAAATCGAGGATTCCTCAGCAAGAAAGAAGTTGGTAAGAAAACGAAGATGGCTGTATACTGCTCCACCTATGTCCCAGTCTTGACATATGGATGCGAGTCATGGGCAATGACTACAACGCACAAAAGCCAGATCCAAACCTCAGAAATGAGGTATCTGAGGAAGGTGGTTGAAGTAACAAGAAGAGACATGGTCCGCAACCAAACGATACGTCAAGGCCTAAAATGCCACCCGCTACAGACCCAAGTAGAACAGTGCCAACTAAGATGGTTTGGCCATGTCTGCAGAATGGGAGAAGATGGGCTACCACGACAAGCATGGGAAACAAAGAGCCAGGGATCCAGACCCCCAGGATGACCGAGAGTCCGCTGGGAGGACAACATTAGACAATCTTTGAAGGACCGAGGACTGGAATGGAACCAGGCCAGGAAGAAGACAGCTGATAGAATAGTCTGGCGCTCTCTCTTCCAAACCTCTACACCTCACGGTAGAAGGGGAACGACTAAGTAAGTAAGTAAGTAAAGAATGCAGGACTGAGCAATCCCTTTATGGTGGTAATTTGACACCCATTCATTTTTTGCTGTCATAACATTTCTTTATGCAAGGTATTGCTAACTATATATATATATATATTCCCTTAGACTAGATCAGAGTATCCAGTCTGTTCATACCTTAAAGGGGAAGAATTTTAGACTAAATCATAGGTATCTTTGACTCTTTGGGCTATCAATTTCTTCTAACGGGACTGTGAGCTATACATTGAGGGAAGGATCATACCAACGGGTCTATCATTCTTGTAGCATTTCTTGATTTTTTTTTTTTAATGATTTTTTTGTACATGCTTGATGTGATTTGATATGTTGTGAGAGAAGTTTAGTCTTGATAAATAAACTACTCATAAAATTTATTCCAGCGTGTCGGTCAGTTCGTTTTCCCAAACTCTTCATATAATCATTGTCATAGTTTTTCCCACGTCTGTACGTCTGTCATCTTATGGGTGTATGTATGTGAGTGGATATATATATATTTCATATATATGTGTGTAGACTGTCTGACTCAATCTAAATCTGTCATAGAAGATAGGTGAAAGAGAGAGAAGATTTCTTGATTTCAGAGACAGCCTCTATCACATTTCTACCATCTCACTCGTGGAAATCTATTGCTATTACCACTTCTCACTGTGAATATCACTTATTCTAATCTAGTCAGAAGGGACCAACCCAAGTCTTAATTCCCCTATCGAAAATCTACGACAACTACGCTGGCTTGGCCATGTCCATCGCATGGAAGATGGTCGCATCCTGAAAGATATCTTCAACGGACAACTGGCAGATGGCAAAAGAACAGTTGGGCGACCGCAGCTGAGATTCAAAGATGTGTGCAAGAGAGACATGAGGGTACTGGACATAAATCCAGCAAACTGGGAGGATGATGCTGCCGATCGCACCAAGCGGTGATGCTGTCTGCGACGCCACCTGAGTTTGGGTGAAAAGAAGCTCACACAACAAGCAGAAGAGAGGAGAAAACATCGAAAGGAACAACAGGAAAATAAGCTGCTGAGGGCTGTCACCTCAGGGGAGCATTCCCATAGTCATTTATGACTGAAGGGGCTATTATTATTATAGTCACCTTGTATGACATACCCGAGGCAGAATTAGTTTTATTTACTCTTTGTCTCCTCAGAAACCTCAAGGAACTTACACGGTGCAGATATCAATATACATTAGTAATATAAAAGCCAAGATAAGCTTGTAAGTCATATAAAACAAAGTGCCATATAAACCACCGCTGTAACAGCATGGTTTATGCTTCCTACAATGGGACCGGCTACAGTTGTGGCTCCATGCTGTGTGAGGAGTACAAAGGACAATGATGATGAAAGGTAGCTTGCCCAATGCTCAACCCTCCTTAGTTATCTTTTACGACATGCTTGGTAAGTTACAGTGTTACTACTCTTTGCTCCTCTTTTAATACTCGGTAACACAGTGATCACTGGGATTACTGCTGGTTATAATACATCCCTAGGCACATAATTGCCATAACCACCATCTTCAACAAAACTAGCACAAATGAAACAACATTAGAAAACATAAATAACATAAGCCATGGCAGGCTGTATGACAATATTATTTTTACCTTAAAAATAACTTTCTAGCTGGTAATATTATGAGACATCGCAATATAAACAGCGTTAAAAAAAGAAACAATGTTGAACAACACTAATTAAATTAATTTAAAATGTCATGGACAGCAACATGTCTGAAATTTAAAAACACTGTCAATATTTTATAAACATGTTATTGTTAAACACAATGGACATCACTGCAAACGTATAGGTGCTCAGTCTCCCTCAGCATATGTCGAAGAGTATGAATGCTAACTGTTCCTGTGGCGCACTAGTTGTATACACGATGGATGCATCCTCATACGTCAATCCCTGCTAGCCGAATTCCATCAATCTTAATCTTGATGATTCATCTATTGCACTGTTGTTCTCTAATAGACAATCATTAACTGTTCTCAGTATCTCTGTCTTATCCATATCCAGTGTCCTTACTGGGTGCTTTTGAAGCTAGTCTGTGAGCTCTCTCAATACCGCATAGCCCTACATGACCAGGATACACACCAGTTCCTGCAGATTCGAAGCTTCTATGAATGTTTTCCATTCATGCCATAGCCTTCTATTTTCAACCTTTCAAAGCATAGACAGAAAGAGAGTCTGACACAATAACTGCCTTTGTTAATGAAGTTTCAGACAGCCACAAACATGTAATACTATTCGGCTGTAGAAAAGTATGTAAAGTACACATATTAAAGTGTATGACAAGATAGAAAACAATATAATTATAAGTATTTGAAACAAAGTTACACTTGATTTAAGTATAATAATTACCCAAATAATGTTGCTCCACATCTGCACAACCCCGGAAGAGCAAATGTGTATAGCCTACTGGATCTCTACACTGAAGGTTAGTGTTTCAAATTATCCTCGTATGTTATACGTCTAATTACTCTGTGCATTATGCCAAAAAGAGACTGTGAGGATTATCTGAGATTCTTCTTCTTCTTCCTCGTTCGTCCTGAAAAGGACGTTGGTTGCGTTGTGTCTGTTTACGCCGGAGCTGTGATATCTGCACCTTTCGATCGACACATCCGACTTCAGCACGGCAGTGTTTGGGACCGGGTTTGCCTTCCCTCTGCGATCCCTACTCGCTCAGCCATACTGCAGTGATGCAGACTGTTTCCAGGACCACCACGTGGAGGTGGAGTAGGGTCTTAGTCAGCTCTGGTTCGTGCAGAGATTCAATTATTGTCAAATAAATAATGAACAGTGGATGGGGTATTTTTTTTTAATAAGTATCTTCAGCTGATTGGTTAGAAGATAATGCAAACTCAATCCCACCCTGTAGCACACTCACTGAGACCAGGCTCTCCACATCTTTTACTGTGTGGATGACTGGTCATCGTAAACAACTTGCCACTCCCTAAGATGTAAACAGGTGCTCCGCTTGACCCTGTACATGTGCAAGTGGTGTAGATGTACTGCGTGTAATCGTACTGACCTTCTTTACGTTGGTAGACCCAATGGCCGATGCTTACTTGTTTGCTACAACCATGAGGGTGAGATATGATAACTGCCACTTGGCTGGTGCTGTCATTCTTATTCTTCAAGTACTCCTGTTTCACTTTCTCAAACAGGTCATCTCGGCGGTGGTCCAGCTCATCTAATTTATCCCACAGGCTAAGGTCATGGGTTACACAACTCAGCTCACTCCAGTCATAGGGAAGAAGTTTTTGAATGACAGATACTCCTTGCAAAACACAGGCCGTTTCACGATCTTCAGGTCTATCATAGAAAAGCATGCACTGAGTGTGCTCAGCCTCCGATGTGTCAAAGACAACATGCTGTGCAGTATATACATACACATGACCCCATTCTTTCTTGGGAACCGGTGAGCACCTACATTCGCAGCATGGACATGGCTTGTTGTCCTTCTCCGTGAACTTATCTTTTGCCCATCTCACCCAGCCAGTGCCCGTCCTTGATCCTTTGCAGCCTTTAAAGTTGCAAAATGGGTAGTTATCAGGTCTATCTTCACTTGTATAGTTGACAAGTATGCGGACTGTTAGTGCAGCTTCTGTCTGAATTACATTAAAGATATCCTGGCTACTGCAATATGGGGCCAGATGGTCTTGGGTGAACTCTGTAACAGGGATGAATTCTTCATGGCCAGGATTCTTTTCACAGTCACTCAACAGTTTTTGAAGAGAAGCCTCACCTTCAAAAGTCACCTCACATTCATGGAATCCTGTGGAAAATAAGGAAGTTTTGAAGTCTCAGAATAAAATGTTATTCCAACACCCACCTATCATACTCATCCCTCCTCATTAATCCTGTACAAAGAGAATGATCAAAGAAACAAAATACTAACCTTGATCCTCTCTAAAGAGCTTTGTCTTGTCCATGACATTCTTATACGACTACAATATTGACATCACTCGATAGATAGCTATTGCAACATCCTTTGTAACCTGCAGAAAAGAAACAAGCATTTTAAAATGGTTGACATAACAGCCTAAATACACTTTCGTCTCTGATTCAATTTAGGATCATTGGTGCAATTTCTTTTTTCTTTTGCCCTTGATCACTGACTGACAAAGCAATCAGTGACCATCACGCCTGGTAGCATCTTGTAGGGCAGTAACAAGCTGTCTCCACTCTGCTTGGTTGACAGCCATCTTTTGTGTGGTGCCACAGCTCTGGTTCGTGCTCAGCATCTCTGACTTCACAGTGCTTTTGGCCGTCCTTGCTTTCGGTTTCCTTCTGGAGTCCATAGCATGGCCGTTCTGGTGATGGTGTCAGGGTCTCTTCTAAGAATGTGGCTAACTCAATTCCAGCATCTACCCGCTATGGTGGTGTGCATGTCTTTTTGGTGGCTGAGTTCTAGGTTGATGATGGTGTTCAACCAGAAAATTCAAAGAATTTTCCTTAATCAGGTTGTATGGAACAAAGTAAAAATGAAACTCAAGAGATATGCAACAATGCAAAATTATAGACAACAATTTAATGTAGAACTTCTAAGAAATCAAGAAACAAAAGACAAATTTGCGGTCACAGTATCCAACAAATTCCAAGTGCTCCAACAGCTGGAAGATGTAGAGAATACAGAAGACTATTGGCAGCAGGTCAAAACTGTATGGAATGAGACATGTGAAGAAACACTGGGGAAAAGGGAACGACAACAAAAAGCTTGGATAACAACAGAAACCATCAATAAGATAAAAGACAGAAAAAAACAAGAAAGCAGATTTAAACACAATCAAAACCAGAAGTTCCAAAGCCAAGGCTCAAGAAGTGTACACAGAAGCAAACAAAGAAGTAAAAAGAAGTATCAAAAGAGACAAGAGGAAGTATATTGAGGAGTTGGCAAGAGAGGCAGAAGATGCTGCAGCCAAAGGAAATATGAGAGAACTGTAAAGCAGCACAAAGAAGCTAACAGGGAAATACAAGCAAACAAGTTGCCTCATAAAAGACAAGAATGGAAAACTGCTCAGCAATATACAAGAGCAAATGAAGAGGTGGACAGAATATTTTGAGGACCTTCTCAATATACCAGCTCCACCCCCCCCCCCCTCCCCCCCCCCCCCCCCCCCTCCCCACCCCCCGGACATCCAGCCAGCAGAAGAAGAGTTACAAATTAACGGTGAAAGACCAACGAAGGAAGAAATAAAGAAAGCCACAAAGCTTCTAAGAGATGGAAAAGCATCTGGGCCTGATGGCATTCCAGCAGAGGCCATCAAAGCAGATATCGACACGGCTACAGAGATGTTATATAAATTACTTGGTAAAGTCTGGGAAAAGGAAGAGATACCAGCAGAATGGAAGGAAGGATATCTGGTTAAGTTGCCTAAGAAGGGAAATTTACAAGAGTGCACAAATTACAGAGGAAATAATGTTACTTTCAGTGCCAGGAAAAGTATTAAACAGGATTATCCTTGAGAGATTAAAAGAGTCCATAGACAAGAAACTGAGAGATAAACAAGCAGGTTTTCAACAAAACAGATCATGTACAGACCAGATAGCCACTTTGAGAATAATAGTTGAACAAAGTCTGGAATGGAATTCACCACTGTACATCGGATTTGTGGACTACGAAAAAGCATTTGACAGTGTAGACAGAGAATCACTTTGGAAATTGATGAGGCATTATGGAGTTCCCCTGAAGATCATTAATTTAATAAAGAAAACATATGAAGACATGACATGCAGAGTTCTTCACGAAGGACAGCTTACAGAACCGTTTGGGATAAGAACAGGAGTGTGACAGGGATGCCTCTTGTCTCCATTTCTTTTCTTACTAGCAATAGACTGGGTTATGAGATCATCAACAACACACAACAGAAATGGAATCCAGTGGACTCTGACTAAGCAGTTGGATGATCTGGATTTTGCTGATGACTTGGCTCTTCTGTCCCATAACCGTAATCCGATGCAGGACAAATTGAAAACACTCGATGAGAGGTCACAGCAATTGGGTCTGAAAATACACAAGGAAAAGACAAAGATAATGAGAATAAATGCAGGTAATGATAACAGGGTTGAACGTGAAGAAACACCAATAAAAGATGTAGAATCGTACACATATCTTGGCATTAATATAGACAAAGTTGGAGGGACAGACAGTGATATCAAAATAAGAATACAAAAAGCAAGAGGAGTTTTCATTGCATTGGGAAATATATGGAGATCAAGAGAAATCGGATCCAACACGAAAATAAGAATCTTCAACTCAAATGTGAAGTCAGTCTTATTGTACGGCTCTGAGACATGGAGAACAACAAAGACAACAACCAAAAAGCTACAGACTTTCATAAATGGGTGCTTGCGTAGAATAGAGGGATTGAAATGGTATGACAAGGTTACCAACGTGGAACTGAGGACAAGAACTAGACAAGTGCCAGTGGAACAAGAGATGAGAAGAGACGATGGATTGGACACACATTGAGGAGACCTGTTGATAGCATTACAAGGCAGTCCTTGTTCTGGAACCCCCAGGGCAAGAGAGGCAGAGGTAGATCAAGAAGCACATGGAGAAGAGAGCTGGAAACAAGAGGTGAAAATGACGAGAACGTGGAAAGAACTTGAGATGATGGCACGTGACAGGAGGACTTGGCATGTGTTTGTTGAAGGCCTATACTCCTTTGGGAGTGGAGGGTTATGAAGGTTGTATGGAAGGACAATTTGGACATTTCCTTTTCTGTTACTCTCCAGCATTCTGCACCGTACAGAAATTAAGCGGCTCTCATATATTTTTAATTAGTGTTTGTACTGTACTGGGAGAATTTTCAGATGTTGTTTAGGCTGGCAAAGGCTATTTTGGCTTTATTAATTTGGCTACTGATGTCTTTGCTTGTTCCGCCATTTAGTGTTACTATGCTTACTAGGTACGGTATCTTTGTATTTTCTAGCTTTTGGTCCCTTATTTTTATGGGTACAGGATTTCTTACATTTAGTGTCATGACTTCTGTCTTCTTGAGATTAATGTCTAGTCCCACCGGTTGGCTATGTTTATTTAATCTGTCTGTTTTTTTCGTGGATGTAGAGAATGTTGTCCATTTTATTCCTCTAGGGGCATCCGCTGTTGTCTGGTGCACCACCCAGTCTATGACAGTTAAAAACAGAGTGGTTGATAAGGGGCATCCCTGCTTTCACTTCAAAAGTTAGGCTGCTCTGCCCAACACTGCATGTGAAATTAGCATACAAGCTTTTAATGATGGAGACGATGCACTTAGGGATTCCATAAGCCCTCAGTATTTTCCATAGGCTGTCACTGTGTATGTTTTTAAATGCCTTTTCAAAGTCAACAAAATTTATATGCAGCTGCTTCTGCCATTCTGAACAATGCTCTATTATTAAGTGCAATTTAGGCCATATTAAAATGCAGAAGGCACACTGTAGTTCCAGTGGGTTTCTGACGAAACTGAGAAAGAATAGGACTAATGCCCCCTCAGGCATGTCATTTGGTTTTAAGGGCCATCTTCACTGCACACGGACACCTACCTCAGTGCTCCGATTTCCTCCCTTAGATCACACATGGATGATCTCAGTACAGTGCACGAACTCCAAAGCATAGGTGAGGATCCCAATGTGTGTATACTTTCTTTTTTTTTAAGACAAAGTATCTCATTCAACCCTTGATGGGTTAGAATAAGGAAAATATAGTGTAGTAAATTCAAGATAATAAAATCTTATTTTCGATATCCAAATAAAGTATCTTCTCCCCCCTCAACTCAGTTCAGATATAGTAAATCAAAACTGTAAAATCTCCTCTACCGTGTCTCCTTGGCGAGGTAGAGCAGCTTGTGTGTCCCATTGACCCCAAGAGCTGTGCTGGTGGTAGTATAGCTACCAGCAGAGTCTCCCAAGCCGGACAGGTCGAAAGGTAGGGACCAGACAAAGAGAGACACACAGACACCTGTTGCCTTGCAGGCAGGTTGGGGACAGTCATGAGCTAAGGAAGGCAATCCTACAGAAATGCTTGTTGAAATTGGATGCACTGGGCTACAGGAATAACGAAACAGTGCAACGTACTTCGCTTAATGATGACGTCAAGAATAAGAAGAAAGCAGAATGGTGCTCATCCCGTGGAGTCCCGCCAGGCAACAAGAATGCCAGGCCTCCCGCCTTGAAGGGGTCCACCCTATGCTACTGGTGATCACCCTCCCCTGTACTGTGAAGTCAAGGCACAGAGGGAAAGGGCAAGAGTTATTGACCAAACACAAAGAACAATCAATATACTGCAGTGGAACGCAGAAGGAGTCTTTAACAAAAAAGTCCCCCTTAGAATCGTCTGCATGAAGACCAAACAGATGTGGCATGCATTCAAGAGACACACCTAAACAGCAACCACAGATTCTCAGTCAGAGGATACCAGACCTTCAGACTTGATTGAAAAGGACACACTGAAGGTGTACTGATACTTACGCGAAACTCAATACCAAGCAGCGAAGTATCAGTGAACTTCAAAATGAAGCGGAAATCATAGGGGTATACATAACAATAATTTATAAAGGAAACAAATATCCGTATTTACAATCTGAATGGCCCACTGTCATGAAAGGTTGTTGTTATTTAAAATATAAGGTATCCTGGACAAAAAGATGTATCAGATGATACCAGGATAGTGCCAGGTAAGGGACTGGTCTTACAAGAAATACCCCCTTTTCTGAAAAGAATAAGGGTGTATTGACATCAAAGGATAGAATCCAGCTGTATAAACCTCCAGGTGTGATGAGAGTAGACGTCCTGAAAGTCTGTTTGCTCCCTTTCAAGATCCTCCTTTGATATTATGTTATTATTATAGTTTATTATGGCTAATTACGCTAGGGGTACTAATTATGGTCTATCTATATATATATTTAATATGTATCAACAAAACTTGGAACTCAATTTAAATAATTTCAGCAAGTCTGGTGGTACATATTTACAATTTATTTACCCTATACCGGTTCTCTTTTCGGTTAGGTAACTTAGAAGTAACTCAGATATATTTACAGCATAAAATAAATAAACATAGAAACTTTAATTATCAAACAGAATACTGTACTTAAGTTTCAATTTTTCTACACTGATTAATATTATAATTCAATATAGTTTGTTACTAAGCTGAACTGTGAAGGTAGTAATAGATACATTCTTTCCACAAGGATTCATCATACACTGTATTTTTATCCTTTTATTTTATATATTGGTGATAGAGTCTGAATAGGCTCAGCTGTATTTTTTTTAATGTTGTGGCCTCAATTTAGCCAAGGGCAAGGTCTTATATACTAGCACATCCGCCGTATCAGATGGCATGGGACAAAAAGGGTGTTAAAAATCTCAAAATGAGGCATAATTTTGCCTTCTGTTCAATTAGCAAAATTTTTAATATTCATTATCTTTCTTATTTATGGGACGATTTTTGTCATTTAAAGCTTGAATTATTCTATATTGATCTATCTACTAATTGGTTAGTTTGCAAAATGCATTTTAATATATGCATGTTTTAACTAGCTAAATTGGGACTAACCTGATGTAACTAAGTCCTTTCCCTCAATATTTCTATCTTACTAAAAATACTATTCGAGAAAGTTTTTACACCTACCTCTAGCGTAACATTCCCGTTGTTGAATTATATAATCCTTTCCGGTGATACTTCTTTATTCTTTCTAAAATTAATTGGCATTGTACCATCGGTTACACAAAATGGGCCTCTGTGTTCAAGCCTAGTACGTTTTACAATACACACCAAGAATGACGTGTTTTCATTGGTTAGTGTATCAGAGAGTTCTCAACATATGGCGTGCGGTATGGTCAGATTTACTCCTAAGTATACAGAAAACCGTGTTGTGAGACAGACTAAATCATGACACCCACCTAACAAAGACCTGTCACTTTCAAGCATGGAAATCAAGGGCTCCAATTGCATAGTAGTCAGGGATTTCAACAGCCACTCTGAAAGATGGGGATACTCAGATACAAACAGCAGAGGAGAGGAAGTGGAGGACTTGGAGACAGATACAAATCTCCACCTTATCAACAAGCCAGATGACAAACCCAGTTTTTACTCCAGAATATGGCATACCACCTCCACTCCTGATCTAGCCTTCTCGACAGGGGACATCTTCCACAAAATTGATAGAAGTGCTTATTAGCTAGCAAGTAGCGACCACAAACCAATAAAGCTGTCATAAATATGGAATACGTTCCCCAGGAACTAAAACTACTGCTTCGATGGAGCTACAAACGAGCTAACTGGGACAGCTTTGCAATGTTGACAGATAGGTTTTGTGAGACCATTAACATGCGGAACAGCAATATGAAAACAATGGTTGAAAGTCAGTAGAAAGCAATACTTCAAGCAGCCACCAAGTCCATTCCCAGAGGGGAAGAAAAAGTTACAAACCTTACTGGATTGAAGAGCTGCAAAAGCCTGAAGATGAAGTGACAGTGGCCAGAAACACAGCAGAGAAAGAACAAACAACTGAAGCAAACATCCTGCTCAAAGACTCCACTGCAAAATACAAAAGAACATTAAATCAAACAACTAGAGACTGCTGGAAGGAAAAAAAACAGAAAATCTCAACTTACGAGGGGCATTCAGAAAGTAATGCGCCATATCGTTTTTCTCAGCTAATAATGAAGATAGAAGCATGAAATTTTGCACACTTCAAATATGGCTTGTGCCAATTGTGTGTACCAAATTGCACCGCAACTAGCCAAATAATACGGCTGCCCTAAACCGTTGAAATGGAGCGTGTTAGCAACTTGCGTTATAAGAAGCGAATTGTGATAGAATTTCTCGTTGCAGAGAAGGAAACTGTTGTGAACATTCACAAGCGTCTATGTGATGTGTATGGAAGTTTTGCAGTCGACAGGAGTACAGTCAGTTGCTGGGTTCAGAGAATCAAAGAATCAGGAAGTGGAGATATGGAGCTGCTTGATCGGCCATGCTATGGACGTCCTGCCACAACCACCAATGCAGAAATGTTGAAATGCGCTGAGGGCATTATTCTTACTGATAGGCGAATCACTACTCAACAATTGGCCTTACAGCTGTCAGTCAGCATTGGTAGTGCAAATGCAGTTATAAAAACTCTCGGATTTTCTAAGGTTTGCGCAAGATGGGTTCCTCGAAGTCTCACAAATGACCACTGATTGCAAAGGAAAGCAATTTCTTCTGAATTGTTGGAGCGTTTCAATGCTGATGGAGAGAACTTTTTGGCTAAGATCGTTACAGGTGACGAAACCTGGGCACATCATTTTGAACCTGAGACAAAAAGACAGTCAATGGAGTGGCATCATCCGCAATCACCACGAAGAAAGAAATTCAAGACAATTCCTTCAGCTGGAAAGGTCATGATCACTGTCTTCTGGGACATTGAAGGTGTGATTCTTGTGGACGTTATGCCAACAGGAGAGACAATCAATTCGCAAGATTGAAAAAACTCAATCAATGTTTTCGCAGAGTTTGGCCGCACAAGAATCCAACAGACCTGCTTCTCCTTCACGACAATGCGCGACCTCACACAAGTCTGGCAACACGGGAAGCAATCACCAAATCGGGTTGGACTGTACTACCCCATCCACCCTATAGTCATGATTTGGCACCCTCTGATTTTCAGCTATTTGGTCCACTTAAAGATGCACTCTGTGGGACAAGGTTTGAAGATGATGAAGGAGTGATTCATGCAGCGAAGAAATGGCTACATGATCAAGACAAAATCTGGTACGGGCTAGGAATACATGCACTTGTTTCACGCTGGCATAAAGCCGTACACATTGATGGGGATTATGTTGAATAATACCGATGTTTACATGACATATCCATGTATTCTCTTCTTCCGTCCTTAGCCAAAGACCGACCAAGCAGTCAGAGGCCATCACGCCTTGTGGCGTCTTAAGGGCAACAGCAGATTGATTTTCTCTGTTGTAGTTTCCCATCACGCCTAGCGGCGTCTTTAGGGCAACAACAAATAGATCCATCTGCCGTTGTTTCCGTAATCGGTGTGACAAGCCAACGGGTGATCAGCCCATTGGGCATATCCATGTATATTGTGTATAAATTTCATGCTTTTTGAAAAAACAGCTTCTGAGAAAAACGATGTGGTGCATTACTTTCTGAACGCCTCTCATAGATAAAGAAGGAAACAAATTATGGGAACTAGTTAGTGCCTTGAACAACGAAGGATCTTTTAACAAACAAATCACAATAAAACAAAGTGACAACATGCTCACAGGCAAAAAAGCTGCAAATGTGCTTATAGAACACTATGCTAGTGCAAATCACATTGATGTCCCTACAGACAGGAAGAAAGTTATTACAAGATAGGTCATGAAAACACAAAGATTGCACCAGAAGAGCACATGATGGCAAAGTTGACAATGGAAGAAATGGAAGAGGCAATGAGGTCAATGAAGAAAAATAAGTCACCAGGAAAAAATGGGATAACCAATGAAATGTTAATAGATCTTGGCACAAAGGTAAAAAAGGAATTTCCTGGCAGTCCTAAACTGCAGCTGGAAAAGAGGAATTGTACCATAGGCATGGAAGGAAGCTGATACCTGTTCCAAAGAAAGACAAAGACTTGACAGATCCAATTGGCTACAGACAAATCAGCCTACTTAGTTGTGTAGGTAAACTGATGGAGCGCATGATAAATACCAGACTGATGTGGCACCTAGAAGGAAAACACCACCTAACTCCACACCAAGCAGGATTCATACAAAACAGATCCAGTGAAGATCAGATCACCTATATAGATCAGGAAATTGAAGATGCTTTCCAAGAGAAAAAGCATATAGTCATGGTTTGGGTAGATTTGGAGAAAGCATTTGACAAAGTATGGAAAGAGGGACTGAAAGTCAAGCTGCATAGAAGTGGAGTGTGTGGGAGAATGTACAAATGGATTGGCCACTATCTTGAGAATAGAACTGCCAGAGTACAGCTACAAGACAGACTAGTAGGAAGGTTATATTGGAGCAGGGTGTCCCCCAATGGGAAGTCCTGTCACCTACACTGTTCTTTGCATACATAAATGACATAGCCAATATTCCAAGAAGAACACACAATGCCTCATGTGCAGATGACTTAGCCCTATGGATCTCTGAAGAGTATATCACTATGGCAAGCATTTGGATGCAGTAAGCCCTAACATTACTGGAGGAGTGGGCCAGAGAATGGCTAATGAAGATAAATGAAGGGAAAACAACACACACTGTGTTCTCCCTCTCAAATAAACCACAGAGCTCCAAACTAGTGCTAAATGGGAAGAACTTATGACAGGATGAAAATCCGAACTACCAAGGCATTACCTTTGATTTGCCATTTGACTTGGAAAAACCAGATTGAAAGAAACCGGATAAGGGCAAGGCAAAGAATGGCAGGGATGAAAAAACTTGCTGGAAAAGCTTGGGGAGCAGATGAGTGTGATCAAGAAGCTATACACAGGGTGAGTGAGACCAGTCCTAGAGTATGGCATTTGTAGCGGGAGGTTATTTAAAATTATTTATTATGTAAAAGTATGCCAGTAAAGAGTTCTGGTCTTACAAGTAATACCCCAGTCTTAGAAATAAGCACTGGTGTATAGTTATCATAAAAATAGTCAGACTGTGAAAACCCTGGCCCAGTTGGTAAGAAGTAGTACCAGGATTTAAGGTGTCTCCTCCCTGTGACTATCTTATGATTACTTATATTCTAGGGGATAATAAAATGAACATTCACTGTGACCACAAAGGTAATAAGTGAATAATTTCCTCAGGTACAGTTAAAATATTTTAATATTTACACTAATATTCTATTTCTACTAGTTGGAAAAGAGTATAAAAATATATATAAAAGTATTCACACAATTACTATTATTGTCTGTTTAGACTTCAAGATCTTGAATATTACAGTTACTGCAATCACGGTTTTTAGTTCTTTGACTTTACAAATAACTGTCATCACTTGACTGTTTGAATATTAGGTTCACTATGGCTGTTTTCATAAATGGGTGGTCAGTGTCTTAACTGCCACTTATCTTATCACTTGATACTGCTGACACTGAACTGTCTGTTGTAGATCAGATTTGTTAAACCCAGCTGTAGAGATGCCAATGGCCAGTGAAGTTCTCCTTGGGGTCCTGCACGTTTGTGGGATTGCCTCTGGTGAACAACACAGTCTTCTGATACTTGACAGTCTGGTTTGAGTTATTTCATGGAACCTGCAACATATCAGCCTTGGCTAGTATCTGGCTAGACTTGTAGCTGACTAGCACAGATGTCAGACCAGTCAGTCATCAGATGTCACCGTTATACAGTCATAGCAAGTAACATCATTTCAATGATACAGAATTAATATTAACATATCAGTAATAAACATCATCTGGTTTATTCCGCACCTATACATCCTTTTCTGATCTATAACTTGATCCTTCTAAATCATATCAAGTACAAATTCAAATACTGATGCTATCTTAGCAACTACCCAAAATTAATACATAAAATAAATAAAGTGAGTGACCACGTGATCAGGTTGCTTTCTACTGAAACTGGCTGTAGAACACGCCAGTTTACCAGCTGTAAATGGGTACAAAGTTGTGCGCTCAAACTAGGGAAGGCAAAGGCAGCGAGGAAGGGGACTAGTCACCTTAACCTCGTACTGGGATCTTCCATGATGAAGTTTCTAACACTTCATTTCCCTATGACAATCTCTGCCATGGGACTGCCTTTATCTTCGTAAGCGATAAAGCAATATGATAAATATATCTTCATTAGGCTGTGGGGCTATTTAATGTTTCTGGCGATCCGCTCACAATTCATGGGTAGTGGCGAAACTCTGCCTCCAGTCTGTCTGAACCCTCTTTCGTTGTCTGTAGCTCAGTTTACCGATACGCTTTAAATACGTATAGCGCGGACGTATCGGAGAGTACCGACGTCACAGCTTAAACCTAAGCCTGAAAAATCCTTCCCGAACAGTGATTTCGGCCGATCTGTGCGTCGACTGAACTTTTGCCTTTCTCATTCTCTGCATATATAATATCCATATTGTTCCATCTTATCTAGTTTTATACAGTTGATAATTCTCTACGTTCCTATCCATGTAAATTCCCAAACTGTTATTTGTTGATTTTAATATTTAGAACAGAAGTGGGTTACACGCTTTTAGCGTAACTGTGGGCAGCCGAAATACGCATATATCTCCGTAAATGAGAACTTCCTACCGTTCCTTCTTATATGCAGTTATACACAATCCTTCCCTGTACTGAAATGTAAAATCCTTTTCATACGGATTCCCTTCTGCTTTTATTTATCCTTGGCGATTTCCTCTGTCTGATACACATTTCGCTGATACGCCGCCATTTTGAAAGCGGTCATTCGATCGTTGATGGGTTTATAAATCTAACTGAACCCGTTTGCAATGGCTTGAAACCAATTTCGCGACAGCATTGCAGCATGGGCAACAGCAGATAAGTCAAACTTCGATCAAATAAACAGACTCCAAAATCAAGCAATGAGAATCATAACTGGGGGCATGAAGACAATACCTATTAAAGAACATTCCTTCAACCAATGGAGGATAGAAGAGATAGCAGGGCCCAGAAACAAGCCGAGAAACTCAGGAGACTACCAGACCACCCAATGTACCATATAATAAATGGTCTTGGAAGAGGAAGACTCAAGTGAAGCAGCTTTGCAGAATCAGCCAAAGCAAAGATGAGAGAAGATCCCATAAATGTGATATCAACAGCTCAACCCATCTATACTGCACACAAGCTCCCAGCTTGGAAACAGCAGTGCTTCCCAGAAATGATAGAAAACATTCCTGGTATTGAGAGAAAAAAGAGCCATAACCACAGAATACATACAGAAACATTACCCAAAGAACACCTGGACCCATGCCTACACAGATGGATCAGCAAAAAATGCAACAGAAGATGAAGATGGAGGAGTGTTGCTGAACTTAAGCACTGGTACACCAAAAAGGATGTCAGTGGCAACAGGAAA
Organism: Oreohelix idahoensis; assembly: GCA_024509875.1. Lineage (NCBI taxonomy): Eukaryota > Metazoa > Mollusca > Gastropoda > Stylommatophora > Oreohelicidae > Oreohelix > Oreohelix idahoensis. Next base: position 1,016,066 of record JAMPIV010009126.1, read on the forward strand.
ATTCTCAAGAAACTTCAGAGAAGAGGCAGAGGCCTTGAAAACTGAAGCAGAGGTCCTAATGACAGAGGAAAGCACCGAGAGACAAGTTGCTTTCTTTACAGATGCACTGTCAGTAATTGCACCACTGAAGAGCCAGAAAAATGCAGATCTGGATGACCTAAGAGTAGTAATCCACAAACTGAGCCACCAATTCAAACGAGTTGTAGTACAGTGGATCCCATCTCATTGCAAAATCTCCTGCAATGAAGAAGCTGACAGACTGGCAAAGAAGGGTGGAAAGCTACCACTGCCTGAGACAAGTATAACTTTTGAAGAGGCAAATAGTTTTATCAGAAGCAGATACAGGAACAGGCCACAGAATCAATGATGCATACTACCAGCTCAACAGAAGAGAACAAGTGATAATCTTCAGACTCCGCACAGGCCACAACAGATTGAGATACCACTTATTCAACAAGCTAAAGATAGAAGCTACCAATGAGTGCGACTGTGGCACCGATAAAATGACTACTGAACATCTGCTTCAAAGATGCCCAACTTATGAGGAACAGAGAAAGTACATGTGGCCATCACCAGTACCATTCCTGGAAAAGCTCTATGGAGATAGAAATAGCCTCAAGATGAGCACTGCTTTCTTTGAACCTATTCAAGTTGACGTTTGAGTGTGAAAGAAGGAGAAGAAGAAAACTGTAAAATTGTGTGAATGTATGTGTCTGTACCCTCCTCCTTATAAAAAAAAAAACACAAAAAACAAACAAACAAATACAAACAACCACAACAACAACAAAAAGTAAAGTCCATCATAACTGCCCTGTTGCTGACAAGGTGAAAAGGGGTTAGAAAGCCCGAGGGTGTTTGGAATAACACCCAATCCCCCAATCTGCCAATATCCATATGAGCACCCCATCAGACTACTCCTTATCCTCACACCATCATTGATCCTTAAATATCAATTTTAGATCTTGTTATATACTGCTTTACTAAAATGTGCTATTCTCTAGGTCTATCTATTCTCAACCCCTGTTCCACAGTTATGGATGAATTGCATGACTGCAAATAAGCTAATATTGGTTTTCTTTGTTGTTCATACTTCCTACATTTTAGTAGGAAGTGCTCTATATTATTTTTTTCTAGACACTGCACAGTAAGGTTCTTCTATTCTGAAATAGCCCGTTCCTAGTTGCAGTCTAAGAAGTTTTTTATTGCCAGGAATTTTTAGTTTTCTAGATACCTGATACGTTCTTGTTGGAGTCTTGAACAATTTATATCCATGTCCACCCTTAAGGCTTCCATCCCATTCTACTGTCCATTCCTCAGTTATTATCCTTTTAATTAAGCTGTTGATCTCTATTTTGCTCATCTTCACATTTATTTGGTTTCTATTAGTTCTACTTTTTTTAGCCTCTTTATCCGCCTTTTCATTTCCTTCTATGCCAGCAAGTGAAGGTATCCAAGCTACCAGAATGGAACATCCTCTGGAGTATAGGTAAGTATTTGCCAGTAATATCTCTTCTGGTATGTCTGGTCTACTGCATTCTCGTAAGTTTCTTATAGTTTGAACAGCTGAAAGTGAGTCTGTAAATAGTGTCAATTTATGAGGACGGTTGTTAGAGAAGATTTCTAGAGCTTTCAGAACTGCAACCATCTCTGCTGTGAAAATAGATGTTTTATCTGTTATACTATATCCTTTCACCATTTGCCACATGGGAACATAAATTCCTATCCCTAATTTGTTACATTCTCCTTTAAATCCATCGGTGTACACTTTAATACTGTCCTTTAATATTTGTTTAATACATTTCCTGGCTTCGTGTTTCCATATCACTTACTTTATTAATTATGCCTGCCAGGTGGTAGTATGTATCTGGTTTCTTAAGCTCCCAGGGTGGAACCACCGGCTTGTATATACTATCGTTATTATTAAATGATGCATTCAGGGCATACAATTGTACTAGCTCCTCCATGCATTTCCAACCTGTCAGGTTTCTACTGCAGGAATCACACATTCTATAAATATTTTGGTGTCACAAAAAATGCATGTCATACAAAGCATGAGCCTGGCAATTTACTGTGCCAGTGCTGATGTTACGTAAAGTATTTTTAGCTGTTCGTTCTAAAGTAACTTCTTTATTTCAATTGATGCACTGTACAAATTGTCTGAATATCCCAGGTTCGATTAACCAGTGTAGGCCCTGGTCATCAGATGTGGATAACTTGTCGTGATATTTGTTGTAGTGGTTGATTAAAGATTCTCTAGAAGATCTTACAAAACATAGAAGTGCACTTCATAACATATTCAACATCAATTGAAGTAAGCACACTTGATATTCAACTTGAAAACATTTAATGTAACCATTCTTTTAGCAATGCAGACAATCATTCTGGTCATCGATTTATACAAAGTTTCATTTTAAAAAATGGTGGATATAAAAACTGAACAAATCACATCAACTGATTGAATTGTCATTAAGATGCGGGAAGTGTTGTCCGTGACAAAAATAAGTCTTATATTTTCTATTCTCATGCAAGTACTTCTATAAAACGTATCTTGGAACCTTACTGCATCTATCAGCGAAAAGCTTGTGTTAAGGATCTTTTTGCGCATCATATGGGTCGATATCTTTGAGACCATATGATGCACAAAAAGACACGATTGAGTTTGAATTTTATGCGCAACAACGCAAGTGATGTGCAAATGTTTTTAGTAGCAACTGGATTCTTTTGTGTTGATATATGTCCAGTGGATGGCTGTATACAGTTCGGACATATGTAAGTCTAATCGGACACTACAATAGAAGTTATATGCCTTTCAAAGTGGAATGAACTGATGTGCAAGAAATATATAAAAATATGATTCAAATTTATTACTAATAAATATTTGCCGCCTGGACCTGATGAAAGTGATACAGCCGTGTGGATATGAAATGTATATTATAAATATGTGGAACCGATGAAATACTGATCAAGGATTAATTGTATGTCTTCGTAATAAATTGATACGAACGAATGATACGCCACATTTTGAGAATTAAATCGTTCGGTTGCTGCTGAACTTGAATGTTCCATAATTGATCATGTTGAGCCATTACCCCTAGTCTCAAAGTGTTGGAAGGTCTTCAGTCTTAAGAAAAAGACCACCGTATCAGCTTGTCACTTGTAAAAATCATTTCTGATGTTTTTTATTGATTCCAGTAGTGATCTACAGTCAGTGAAGATTACTATCTTAACTGGTAGGGGAAATATACAGTAGAGATGACCCAATCCACCATCTGAACAGACACCAACAGACCGCCATTTTCCGCCTGAGAACTGGCCACTGCAGATTACTTGGCCATCTCTAACGCCTCCGGATATCCCACACAAATGAATGTCCATGTGGAACTGGAATCCAGACCCCCGAACACATTCTCCAAAACTGTCCAACCCATGATGACCTGCGACGTGTGACCTGGCCAAGGGGTTCTGAGCTCCAGCAGAAGCTATGGGGCTGCCGCGCTGACCTGGTAAAGACTGTGGACTTCGTCCTGGCGACAGGCCTGCAGATTTAGCATGACTACAAACTGAACGCAGAAGAACTTGTAAAAATTCAATAATGCATATGCAGGAAATCTCTGTTTTTGCACCTGAGTTATGCCCTGTAGTTTCCTTAATTGCGTCCCTACTTACGGGGATGTCCTGCACGTTTAGGAAAACACAATTAATTCTTGAATTCCGAATAGTTAACTGAAGAAGGGTTCCCCGAGGAAAGGGTTATCTTTGAGCCTGAAATGCTAACCGCATGATGAACTCAGCTTGAACTTTCTGAGTAAATAAATAAACAAAGAACACACAAAGGTATGATATGGCACTCAGTGGGAAAATAAAGAAGTAGAAGACCAGACAACAGAAAAACAACAGAAGTGATAGGCTTGTTATTTACTGTTTACAGGCCGTTGTTGTTGTTGTTTTGATGCGTTGATGGGTGGAGATCGGGCACTCAACATCTGATCATTGTTGCCTCTTCTCGTTCCATCTTGGTCTACCCTGTTCAACCTGAAATTTGGTTATAATTGGGGTATTTAGTGTCCTTTTATTTACTAATTTTGTATTCTATTTAAATAACTGTTGTCTTTTGCAGTTGCTGATATTTATATTAGTATTTGTCAATTTTATTTTCTCTTTTGTATTGTTTATAGATAACTATTGTCCTTTACACTTGGTTTTAATTTGTATTAGTATTTGTTCTTTTTGAGTTGTTGTCCCTTTTTTTTTAATACCTTGTCTTTCCTTGTCCTATGAGTAGTTATTTTTTTGTTAATGCTTTGTTAGTTCTTGCTGCTTAATTTCTATTTAGTTGGATGATTTTCCTGAAGTTCTAACCTTATATTTTTTCCTTTGTTTTATGTATATATCTTTTAAGTATTGATTGGGCATCTCTTGGGGCATCTATACTTAAAACCTTATCACCTGTTAAGTCTATATTGTGATTTCTATAGTAAGTTTTTAATTCAAGCCTTTGTTGTTCATACTTTTTACAGTGGATCAGGTAGTGGTCTATGTCATTCTCTTCCTGACATTCTTGGCAGTGTGGTTCTTCTACCATGAAGTATGCTGCACAGAGTCGGAGACGCCACAGTTTTTTGTTCGATGGTATCTTTAATTCTTCTCTGACCTGGCATGTCCTCGTTGGTTCTTTCAGCAGTTTGAACGCGTGTCTGCCTTTTCTACTTTCCTTCCATGTTGTCTTCCATTCCTCGTTTATAGTTTCCTTCACTTGGCTCTTGATCTCTGACCTTCCCAGTCCTGCTTTTATATTGTTTTTACTTGTTCTTCCCTTCTTGGCATTCTGGTCTGCCAACTCGTTGCCAGCTATACCTATGTGTGCTGGAACCCACACTAGCCTCACACTACATCCTCTGTTCTCTAGTGATGTATTAACTCTTAGACTCCACTGCAACGCTCTGTGCGTTGCAAAATGCTGCACGCTGTGCCCTAGCAACTCCCTGAGCGTGACTTAAGAATTCTCGCCAAGAAATGCAGAAACTTAACCATGTAAACAAATCCATGTTTTCTAAACCTAACAGGAACTTCCGTTAGTGATGTCCGGTCTTTTTATTGAAGAAATTGGAGCTGTTCACACGTGTTATTTCTTTGTTATCGAATTTATTAGCTAGTCAAGTGTGATCCGATTTTGAGAAAAATTTGTGTGTGGTTTTGGCGTTATGGCAAGTCATATTCCTATTAGTTCTGTGCCTTCTAGACGAATGTCTGCGTCTAAAGCATTAAGTTTACTTGAAAATATAATGGAGAGTGAAGATGAACTGATGGACTCTGATAATTTTTTATCAGATGATGGAAGTGTTTCAGGCATGTCAGACACTTCGGATCTAGGTGATGAGAGGGCGTTGCCCCAGCCTGGCCCATCGAAAGGTAAGAAAGCTAGGCTTACAACACCAGATGACTGGTCACAGGTTGCTGATGATGTTAGAAGTACGGTTAAAACTTCAAACAACTTTAGATTTATCCCCAAGCCACGAGGTACACAAACAGCACCAGGTGTAAACCCAGAATATGTTGATGAAACATCAACACCACTGGATTGCTTTTTGGCACTTGTCAGAAATGATGTGATGGAATATATAATCACAAGCATCAATGAATATGCCACAAGATGTGTACAGATGAACACCCCAGCACAAAAACAATCAGTGTATAACAACTGGAAACCTGTAAATAGGCATGAATTTTTAAAATTCATTGCAGTCACTAATTCAATGGGGTTGGATAAGAGACCAAGCATACGCGACTACTTTTCAAGAGAGCCAAGCTTGTTTACACCTTTCTATTTCAAAATGTTTGAAAGAAAGAGATTTGAGGCTATATATCACACAATGCTTCATGTGGGAGATGCAGATGCTGAAGGAAAGAGCAAAATTGAGCCTTTTGTGGACATGCTATGCTCAAATTTCAACAGTGCCTTTATACCATTTGAAAACATTTCAATTGATGAAATGATTATTGGTTTCAAGGGGCGTTGGAGATATAAGCAGTTTAATGCATCCAAGCCCAAAAAGTATAACATGAAAAGTTTTGGATTGGTAGTCAGTGCCACTGGATATGTACTGAATCTGCTCACTTATTATGGATCAGATACATCATACAATCCAGAGTGTGATTCTGACAGTGGCCATGCCATTAAAATCTTCAATACCCTCCTCGGCTGTATTGGAAGTGGATATCACATATATGCTGACAGGTATTACACCACCAGAGCTTTAGTTGATTTCCTTCTTGAACACAAATTCTATTTCACAGGGACACTCCAGACCAATAGAAAAGGTTTTCCTCTTGCTCGGATAGTGGAGATTTGCTGCAATAATGCACATATTCTATATGTTTTGTCTCGACCAGAGGGCGCTGACACAAAAATGTCACTTAAAAAATTCAAGCTGATTTTAATTAACCAGCTTACAGAAGCAGCAGCTGACTTGATGACTGAAGCAGATGACATGATGAGATCCAAAATTGGCCGCCCTATTAAGTCAAATGCAATAGAAAGACTTCAGGGCTCGAAGCATGTTATTGTAAGAGCAAAAAATGATGGACGCTGCAGAGTGTGCAGTACACCGAAGGATGTAAAGCGGACAGTCTTTATTTGTGAGGGATGCGAAGGCAAACCTCGAATTCATCCTCACTGCTTCAAGTTGTGGCACACACAGCGCAAGCTTGAATCATAAAATAATCATGTAAATATATTATGAAAATGTTTCATTTTATATTTTTCTAGTTTATGTGCTGGAAAAAGCCATAATCTGGTAATATACATATTCTAGGATTTTTTCAGTGTTGTGAAGTTTTTAGTGGATTTTTTCAGTGTTGTGAAGTTTTTAGTGGCTGCAGCATACACTGCATAAATGCACTAAATGTGCTAAATTGTGCTATATCTAGTGTTGTGTTATTTCAAAAATGGATTACCTTGATGTTTCAAGACTGAATGGTAAGTTTTAATGACTACAACATTAGCTGGCCATCGGTAAGTGCACATTTTGCTTTCAATATTTTTGTGTTTTTCAAATAACATTCATCATGTTTTAATGTCTACTAACAGCATGTTTGTTAATACTACAAAATAAATTAATAATTACAATTCTCCTTCCATTCCCCTTCATGTTGATATATAATATGTGCTAGTTCAAAGGAAAATTCACACAAAAATTTAGACTGAAATATGAACACTTCACTCTATAAAATTCTGCCCCAAAAAAAGTCTGGCACAGCGTGCAAAATAACTCTGGAATGAAAGAGTTAATTGCTAGAATTTCTTCCTTTATGTCTGGCCGGCTACATTTACCTGGGTGTTCTAGTGCTTGTAGTGATGATAGTGAGTCTGTAAATATCGTAACAGCTTCTGGTGGGTTATCTTCGATTATTTCTAGACTTTTAAGAATTGCTACCATCTCTGCAGTAAAAATCGATGCCCCTTCCGTTACCCTCCCCTCATGTTGATATATAATATGTCTAGAACAAAAATTTTTCACTTGACTCTCCGGAAGTTGCTTCGGAACTTATGTGAACTGAGCTGGATTCTATTTTTAGCATGATGCAATCTGTAAATGTTGTTATAAAAGACTTTTGCGCTCACTTGGGATCCTGAGGGTAAAAAAAAATAGCTTCGTTAAATGTGAAAGCTCCTGGATTCTATTTTTAGCATGATGCAATCTGTAAATGTTGTTATTTAAAAGCTTAATTCAAAGCTTAATTTTTTTTTTTTAATGGTAATGTTCACCCTGAGCGCCGTCCAGATCATATCGTAACTTTCGTTTACTTTGTAATTGGTATAGGATTTTACACGTATATGAGGAGAACTGCCGTAAGACGGGGGTAAAACAGTTGAATATGGGGGGAGGGAAAAAAAACACACACACACATAGGATTTTACAGGAAGTTAGTAAACATTCGAAACAAATAATATAGAAAATAGTAAAAACACAGCCAATAAGTATATACAACAAATATCAAAAGACAGCATTACTGTGTACACAGATGGATCCAAGGGAGAGAATGGCAAATTGGGGATAGGAATATGTATTCCAATATGGAAAATGGCAAAAAAAAATAGCATCACGGTAAATACATCCATTTTCACTGCAGAGATGGTGGCAATACTAAAAGCACTAGAAATATTCTCTAATAACCCTCCCAAAAAACTAACAGTTTTAAATGATTCTCTTTCAACAATTAAAGCACTTAGAAACTTACGAGAATGTAGTAGGCCTGATATAGCAGAGGAGATATTTCTGACTACAACATACTTATATTCCAGAGGATGTTCAGTCTTTAAAAAAAAAATTAGAATACCAATATTAGATTATTTGCAAGCATCAAACTTACCTACAAATATACTCGTAGAAGATGTGTTAAGAATAGACAGACCTAGGGAGCTGCACGAACACGAACATTTAACACATTTAACTGCATTTAACACGAACAAATGTTAATATTTAGTAGCTGGGAATGTGAAGGTCTGATGCTGTTTTTACAATGCATATGACTTTTAACAGATGAAAGTCAATTAAATATCTGTTAAAGTCAGTTATATAACTGGAACCACCAGGCCTTTTCACCCCTCCACTTTAATATTATTCAGAGTGTCTTCTTGATTTTGTTCATTTTTTTATATTTTTGTTTATTTTATTTATTTTTTATTTTATTTATTTAACGTATACGCATAATTGTGATTGTCCCTATTTACAATGATTTGACAAATGTGATGCCACTTTCTCATATCGGCAGTTGTTCACATTACTCGTATTTGGAATTGAAAACACTATATATCCTAATTATAACCCATCAGAGGTTGAAAGGGATATTTTTCTTCATTAATGTAAAAAATAAATAAATAAACGGTCATTGCGGGATTACCAGAAATGTTCTATATTATTGTCTTGAAGACATCATGCACAGTAAGGGTCTTCTATTCTGAAATAGCCTTTTCCCAGCTGTAATCTGAGAAGTTTCTTATTACTGGGAATTTTCTCAATTCCCTAGTTATCTGACATTTTCTTGTTGCAGCCTTGAATATATTATAAGCATGTCTTCCTTTCAGATTTTTATCCCACTCTGCTTTCCATTCATCTATTTTTATTTCTCTAATTGCTTTTAATCTCTGATTTACTCATCCCTACATTTATTACATTTTTATCAGATCTACCTGTCTTTTCTTCTTTATCTGCCTTTTCATTTCCCTCTATGTAAACATATGAAGGTATCCAAGATATTAAGACTGAACGTCCTCTGGAATATAACTATGTAATAGCCAGAAATACTCCTCTGCTATATCAGGTCCACTGCATTCTCGTAAGTTTCTTAGTGCTTGAATTGTCGAATGAGAGTCTGTTAATATTGTTAGTTTCTTGGGAGGGTTATTAGAGAAAATTTCTAGTGCTTTTACTATTGCTACGATCTGGGCAATGAAAATGGATGTATATTCCGTGACACTATACTCTTTTGCCATTTTCCTTATTGGAATATATATTTCTATCTCCAATTTGCCATCCTCTCTTTTTGATCTATCTGTGTTTACAGTAATGCTGACTTTTGATATTTGTTGTTGTTGCGTGAGAAATTCTCGCAACATCGTTTTGTGTACAATATATATATTTTGTAATGAAAGGGAAACAATCTTATGAAATTTATAGTCACTTTTCATTGTAAGCAGTTGTCTTCTCGCGTTGGTGTCGATGGCAGTTAAGTTTGTTATGCGTTCTTGAATCGTGTCCATGTATGGACTTGCTAGGCCGCTTTTCTCAGAAAGCGGTTGGCAACCTGTTGTGTTATCCTTATAAGGTAATCATTCTTAACCTGGTTCTTAGTAAAGGTCCTTGCGTTTCAAGTTATCTGAGCTGTGGTCGAATCGCGCTGGACTGCGCATGTCTAAGTCTTGGGTCTTTGTCGAACGATTTCCGCCCAGCAGTCAGAAAGCGAAGATTTGGATAGCGAGCAAGACGTCTTTGTGAGCGTCTGTGCTTTTCTTGTTCTTCAGGAATATGAAGTCCTCTTATGGATATTTCGTTTATTCGAGATGATACCTCTAGTGTATTTCCACACGCCGGGAGGCGTATTATTTCTGAGGTTATTTCCTGAAGGCAAGGTAAATTACATTTACATTAACTTTATCGATATCTGTTCGTGAGTGACATTTGATTCGTAGCCTGTCTTTGAAAGTCTTCATCACGAGATGTTTCTCAGCTCATATATTGCTACATTGTACCGCATCGGGTTGATGCATGTCCCAAGGACTATTACTTCTACTTCGCTACATGAACTAGGTTTGAAACCTTTTGTTAACTAGAGGATTTTTTGAGGACATTATTGCTACTTCAGAAGACGTGCTTGTCTTACTGAAGTCGGATTAAGGAGAGTGAACTGATCTCATACATCTTGTTATCTCCTGGCTGTTATAGAAAAGGATGGAGATTTCCACCTGATTACATTTACAGTACTATGATGTATAACATGCATATGATTCATCTTTATTATGATGCCGTCTACCGTCCATTGCTGTACTGACTATGTTGCTGTGATAATGACTGTCTGATGTACCTACATATTCGCGTATACATTTTGTCACTGTGGCGTCCACAATAAATGATACAGAAAAAACGTCACTAGCTGTTACAAGCATCATTGACTTTATACGTCGTGAGTTAACTGACGTCCTTGTGTGGATTGCCCTGTTTTGTATGATCATTGTTTGACTGCACATCATCTGCACACTACACAAACCAGACCACGGGCACCATCTCTCATAATATGGTGCACGCATCATTTGGTGGCCATAAGCTGGTTTGCTCTGGTACCAGCAAACACGGGATCCCTTACCCACTTCATTTTCAACAAACGGCATCCTTCAAGTCAACACTTCAACATTCTTCAAGACAGTCAACATCTTCAAAATTTTCAAAGTACTCGGCGTTGTCCGGTAAATGTCAAAATTGCAATTTTTTGACTGAAACAGAAATTTGACAGTACCCGGCGTTGTTGCATATTGCCGGATAACACGGACTGCTGTTGTCTTTAACGCAAGTCAAGCAAGTTGCTGCTGTCAAGGTTCCAGTGCTGTCGTTTTTTGTGAAGGTCAAGTGCCGATTGAAACGGGTTGTTTTCTGAAGAAGGCCAAGTACCGATTTCCATCAATTTACTATTGGATTAGAAGGTCAAGTGCCGAAACAACTCAACATACAGTATTTCAGAAGCTCAAGTACCATCGTGTTAGCAGTGGAAGCAGTTCAGATGTGCCATCATCGTTGGAGCTTCGCTCTTTAGGACGTTGATTGACATCTATTTTTTTCTGCTGTTCTACGATTGGAAGCCTATAAGTTAAGTGGCATGTTTGTACGTAAACTGTGCCCTTATACTTCTACTGAGTCTTCTGTGTATCATCTCATTCTATTGTTATATGTTATATGTTTATATGTTATTTGTATATTTATATCTTTATATTTCTGCGGGTCTGGCTGGGTGGCGACTCCTATAGATCATACCACGTCATAGAGGTCTTCTATTGAGAGTGTTCTGTAGGGTAAGCAAATTTCCCATAGCGAAATTTGCTAAGCGACTTCTGTTGCTATTTATGTTAATTGTGATGACATGTGTTAATATTGTTTTCGTTATTATTTCGCATTCTTTAGTTTTGTTTTGATTTGTTTGTATTTGTTAGCCTCCTCTTTACTATAGTTTAGTTTTATACAACATTTTTGTTTATACACTGTGGTGTCATGTGTATTGTCTAATATCCTCGCAGATATCGTCACATTTTTTGTGATATTTCTTTAATTTCCGCTTTATTTTTAGTTGATTTCTGCGAATGTTTTTGTATTGTTGCTGATCGTTGTTATTGTTTACATTGTTATTGTTTACATTGTTTACATTGTTTACATTCTCAATGTTTACATTCTGCTTGTGTTTACATAGTCATTGTTTACAGTTATAGTAATTAGTTATGGGCTATGCTAATGCACTGTTACTACTACACTGATGATAAATGAATGATGAATAGTGTCGTGCACTATTGAATGAGAAGTGCACTTATGATAAAGAATTGATTGTTGACATTTCATATACAAGTTCTTTGATTGGAGACTTGTTTTCCCACAGAGACTGGGATAATATAATGTGATGTGAATATACAAGTGCTTAATTAAGACTTGTTACACTTAGGTTTGAAATAAATTAGTTAATTATTTCAGGTTTTTGGACTCATATGTTAGACAACATGTCTACACTTGAGTACTTTATTGAACAGGGTAAATCCTTGGGTAAGACTGGTGATAAGATGGAAGAGTATGCTACTGCTCTATATAACAAAGCGCTGAAGTCTGAGGAAAAAAGACAGAAAGCAGAAGCTGAGCAGAAAAAGATAGATTCTGATAATCTGAGACTGCAGATGCAGGCAGATGAAAGAAAATTCCAAATGGAAATGGAAAAACAGAAAAGGGAATCAGAAGCTGAGGAGAGAAAACTCCAGCTACAACTAGAAGCTGAAAATAAAAGACTTGAAAAAGAGGCTGAAAATAAAAGACTTGAAAAAGAGGCTGAAAATAAAAGACTTGAAAAAGAAGATGAGAATAAAAGACTAGAAATGCAGGCTCAGGCTGAGGAAAGAAGATTACAGAAAGAGGCTGAGAATAAAAGACTGGAGAAAGAAGCTGAGAATAAAAGACTAGAAATGCAGGCTCAGGCCGAGGAAAGAAGATTACAGAGAGAGGCTGATGACAGGAAAGCAAAAATGGAACATGAAGAAAAACTCTTAGCTTTAGAGTTGTAAAAGTTGAAATTGATGAACATGAGTAATGGTAATGATTCAAACAAGGGTTCATCTTCTGATAAGGCTAATAATGATACTTTTAAGATTAAGTTACCAACATTTAGTCCTTCCAGTGATGATATAATGTTCTATCTGGACAGATTTGAACAAGCATGTAAAGCTCATAACATAGACAAAGCAAAATATGTTTATCAGTTATCAGGGATACTGACAGGTAAAGCTCTAAGTATGTTAAATATGGTGAATGAACCTGACAAGAACAATTATGAGGTTGTCAGGGCCGCTTTGTTAAAGAAATATCAGCTTAACGAAGACGGCTATCGTCTACAATTTAAAAACATGTTACCTGAAAATGGAGTTGAATTCTCCGAGTTTATTGCAAGAATACGCATTACTTTCTCACTATGGGTTGAACTATCTAAGACGGAAAAAACTTATGAAGGACTTATGGACTTAATACTTAGAGACAAAGTCATGTCGTCTGTCAATGAGTCTTTCCTTGCTTTCCTTCATGAACGTAAACCTAAAACAATAAAAGAAATGGAAGATTTCTGTTGCCAGTATGTAACTGCGCACCCACACATAACCATTGGTAACTCTAAGGTGAAAGAAGGTTTACCAGTTGCTTCGGCAGCACCGTATGGTCAAAACTTTGCTCGTAGATCCCAACAAAATTTTGATAGAAAGAGTAACGGTAATTACTTTCAAAATCATGGAAATCAATTTCATGGTGATTCTTCTTCGAAGAATTGGAGACAACCTGATAGTTCTCGTTACTATCACCCTAATAATTATAGGCATTTCAAAAGAGGATATGGTTGTAGCATAATGGATAAATACGCTTAGTTAGATTGTATTATGTATACACACTGCCTTCGCTAAAGAGTTAATCGCGAGCGCCAAAGAGTTAATCGCGAGCGACAATATTTACCAGCACACGCATGCGCAGTCTATACCTCGAAGGGAAGGAGAGAAACGGAAATATTCATAATGGCGAAGCAATTTGTGCATTGGGACGGATGGAATTTCTTAAAGGACGACTTTGGGAAGTGTCGTTATACAAGAATAATAACGGAGTTCGCTGGTGGGAATGTTCATACATGGAAATCTAAAAGGAAATTGGTAAGTAGGATGTATCTACTGAGATATCGTTTAGTTTGTGAGATGGCCACTTTCGAGGGTTAGGCCTAGTTTTAATCTAAATAAATTTATTTGGACTGCATACCCACATGGAAAGCCAATATCAAGGAATGGATTTGAAGCTTGTCACAGGGGATTTCGAAGGATATTGACCAGACAGTGATAACCTAGGCCATTTAAGATATATATGCCTTAATAAATTGCAAGGTTACACACAATGAGCCCAAAGAAGACATTTTCTATAATTATTTTGGGCCAATCAGATACGACTCCCTCTGACGTACGCTCCATTAGTATATAAGGGAGGCAGTTTCAAAATTCATTTATCACACACAACCTTGTTAAGCCCAGCCAGAAGAAGCAGAGTAGACCACTGTCATTGCCAAGCCAATTTTGACTATGCAGGGCAGGAATCCTCACTAAAAGTGTAATTCTGTGTTGGAGAAAGATTCTGAGAGGGTATGTAGGGCTATCATAAGTATTTATGTGAATAATGTACATTTTATTTCAGGAATTAATAGGCTTGTGAATATACCAAACATATTGATTGTGTGAATAGGATGGCTAAAGCTTGGCAAGCCTTTAAAACTACCCACAGCAGTCATTGCTAACCATAAGCATATCCAGTAGGGTTTATTAGTACTATGTTACTAACTACCATAAAAGGACCAACTATGACTTGGCATGAGAGTGAGAAAGGCAAAGGCTGCATCAGGAGTCATAGTTTCATATTGATTGTTTATTATTTGATTGAAAATGTTTTGCAGTAGACACCAATCTGTCTCCCTACTCTGTATCATACAGAGCCATTTATCATTCATTGTACACACAGCATCTGAATAAAACATTCTCATCTCAGCACACAGTAGAGATAACAAGCATCATAAGCAACCATTGGACACATATTCATTGTTTCAGGATCCTAGTGCACCATCACAAGTGTGATCATGTTCTGAGGTCTGAGGTCCTTATATCCTGCTATATGTGAAGCCCAGAGATAGAAGGAGCCTATTACTGTCATTCCCCTTACTGTTTGGGAGTTTGTGCAGCACAGACTATCAGTGTGTTAGTACAGTGCAACCGACCTGTACCAGAGTTTCTGACTTGGACCAGAGTTAAGTCCCATGTTCCTAGAAACCAATGTGAGACCAGCTACTACTGTCAATAGAATGTTTTAAATGATGAACTTGAGCTGTAAAGATAGGAGAGACAGATAAACTTTAATTATTCATTATTAAAATAAATACAGAAGGACGGTGAACATTCCTGGTGGACAAGATCTAGTGTAAAGGAACTTGTTAATTAATAGATCCAAAGTGGATCCTTGTTCTTTTGTATTTACTTACAAATAGATTGGAATGTACATACTCTACCATAATCACCATTGCCGCAACATTCACCCATCATTACAATAGTACATAGTGTAGATAATAAATTATTTGAATTGTAAGCCACTTGAGTTATTAATTACTTTTATTCAAAGGAGTTACAGTTCAATTTTCATAGTTACATAAGTACATCATAGGAGATCAAAAGTGAGAGGGCACCAGTATAATCTGCTTGTCTATATCTAATTTTTGCTACAGATTATTCACAGCATTGATCTTCTTGTGAGAGTGAGACCAGTGAACCCTAGACACTGGGACTTCACCATTGTTCAGGAGAGAACCCTACTTCTGTCAATACTATCACTACATATATATATAGAACCAGGATAACAATTACAATAGAGACAACAATAACTTCAGAGATAATAATAACTATGATAACTTCAGAGGTAATAATAGTCGCGGTAGATCTCAACACAAAAAAAAGAGATATCAGCAGGCTAATTCTGTACAACAGGAAACTCAGGGAGCCTGTAATCAGGTTGTTGATAATAAAAACTTTGACGCTGTCACTGGTTCTGCTTTTGACTTTGAGAGAGCAAACAAATGCCCCCAATGCAGTACTTTATTCGAACCGAGTACCTGTTACGTACATTTATTACCTAAGGGGGTAGTCTTCGGTCCTGCCAAATGTACGCACCAGTTTTATGTAGTTATATTGTTTGTGCGTTCGATTGATTCACGCACTGACGTGCACAATGCTGGGTGAGTTGCTTTGGACGCACGTGTAACCTAGTTGAGTAGATTGTGACGTCATGATAGGGGCAGCTCGGACGACATTTTATGTCCGCAGTGTTATTATTTGATTCCTGGCAGATTTGAAGAAGCCAGCAGTTGTATTCGTATCTATTGGTCTTCATGGCGAAGCCAATAGTGGATGTCTGAAGTAAGTGTCGCCCCATTTCGTATGGCAAGTTTAATTATGTAAATTAAAGTATCAGGCCGCTCCTATTAATGGTCTAGCGGGAATTCATCGGAGATGACATTCCTAGAATTGGACACACGGAGTCGATAGCCTTTGGAATCTTTTGTAGAGGGAGAATCCATATGTGGAATCAAGTTAATGAATATAGATATATGCTTCACATGTTTAATATGCCGTTTTACCTATGCCAAAGTCGTGGTATGGATACCGAGAGGTTAGCCAAGATGAAACACTAACTTGGTTGTATTGTTATATCTGCCTTTTGTTTGGATTGGATATGCTATCCAAGAATTTTACAACAAAGTCTGGGATGCTTACAAGTATGATATAAATTATTGCTCCGTGAGAATGAATCCGTTTGCCTTAATAAACGTCCTTGGGAGAAGGTCAATGGACGTTAATTACCAGGTCTGTTATATGAAATGGAAGTGATCCTTAGTCACTGGAATAAGAGAACTTAACTGTTAGAGAATCTACAACAACTTTTAACAGTGATATTAACATTTTAACGTATGATCTTCACATCTGTAACTATGATTGTCTTGTTCCACTTCGTTGGTGTCACGTCAATAAAATACATGTACAGTAAACACCGACTTGTGTGCTGCCAATACTTACCCAGTTCACCCAATGCAACGATACCTGTTGGAATGTTCGTTTGAAGAAGTTTATTGACATTTTTGTTCGTATTCAACCATTCGCGTGATAAAATCAATACCATTACCATAAACGGACTCCAACAGAAAATGGTGTGCCAGCGTGGTTTGAAAATAATTATTTCAAAGGAACGAACGCAAGCCAAGGAATCGTTTGAAGATGGGATTTGTTCTTTCAAGGTGAAATCATCTTAAATTTGGAACATTGTAAAAATGAATCAGAATCAACTAACCGTTACCTCAAGGTCATCAATCAACCTCCAGGTCCAGTTGTACGGTGACTAACTGCACTTGGGATCACCTATTCCTCATTACGTGCGAGCTTGTGTTGAAAAAGCAGAACGAAGTATTTTATTCCTCCAGTACATACACGGGGACGAGGCACATTGGTTGTTCTTTCCGGCACGCGAGATGAGTATAGCGTGTTGTCGTTATACACTTTATTACATTTAGCTGTGCCTTTAATGTTCATATCTATATTTTCTATATTATTTGTTATGTGTTGTGTATTCTTTGCGGGAGGTTGGGAGGTAGATCTGACGAAAGAGATCCA
>JAMPIV010009127.1:0-46389 GCA_024509875.1 Oreohelix idahoensis
ACGATTCTTAAACCTCTTACAATTTTTCTACAAAAAACCCATACACCCAAAAACAAACCTGAATCACAGTAAGATAAAGGATCGCTAAGTTCAATAAGTAAAAAATAAAAGTGATGCAGCATTTCAGTCTCTTATTATATTACTTATTTTTTCTTCATACCAACGGAGCGAAACCGTAGTGTTTTAATTTAAGAGTACCTGTAATTATTTTTTATGATATTTTTGTTTATTAAAATAATAAAAAAACAAAACAAAGAGACATTTTAAGACCAATTCTAAAACTTAATCCAAAAACCACGAACCATGTGGAACCGAGATCAAAAAGCATTGATACCAAAATTCTTTTGTGCAACAGAGAATAGTTGACAGACAGATGAGGCGTGTGGCAAAAATCCTTTAAAGAATTAAAAAACATAGACAATTTCACGACACAGGATCAAACCCCCTTAACCAACCCTTACAACACAACATTACAGTAAGGAGCACCCCAATTTGATAGAATATAATTCTTTTTATATTAAATTACCATCCGTTGATACCATCCTTTCTATTTACTTTATTTGCCAGTTTTAAATATCTATTATATATATATTATTTAATATCAAGATTTTCCAATACAAACTCTATTTATAATCGCTATCTTCATTTAATATAACACACACTATTACTATTTTAATCATATAACAACGAATATGTAAAACCTTCTAACTAAGACTAAGAACCATCTCTCTCACCAACTGTACTCTAACCCATCAATTAACACCTCGTATCGTTTCTCCCCTTCAAAAAAAAACACCACAAATGTGGAACATCATCAACACTGTCTCCAAGCCAACCAATACATTCTCCTCATCTTACTAAAATACCTGAATAAGATCCTTACTCACACAGAGATCACCCTCTTCATCCCTCCATTTTGAAACTTTTTCTCTCTCTACCAAATCCAGACTAACCAACCGTAGAACAACATTATAGCTTTCGTGAGCAAGAAATACTGTCAATCATAATGTCATATACTAGGTACAACATATCAAGTCTTAAACCCCCTATACCTCAATCATGTTAAGTGTGATACACTACAGTGTCCAAAAATATAGCTATATCAAAAATTCTCCTCAATGTGTAGAGTCTAGCGCTGTACCCAATCTAGAACCTGTTATACATGTGACGAACCCAACTCATTTAATTACATAATCAGTTAATGTCTAAAAAGCACCATAATTCTAATTCAAGCTCATCCAGTTACTAAGTATGTTTTAGGAACCTGCTAACACCCCTGTCATGTACTAAGCACAACTAACAGTAAATAAAGTCACACCTCATCTGAGGACTTCCCCACCATCGTGCTGTCCTGTAAAAAAAAGCCATTTTCACGTGTGCATAAATTACTTCCCTTTTATCCTAATTAAATAGACATTCGATAAAAGCAAAATCACCCCTCACGTTCAATCTAATGTGATCCCTAAACTGACAACGTCTCAAAACACTGCATACTCCAAACACATTGTACCCTCTCTACTATAACCTTTCAGAGACACCTCTAACAATTAAGCTCGTGTACAAAGCACCTAAATCGCTCCAAATCTCTGTACAATGTACATGATTGTAAGCACATCTCATGCATAGTCATGAGACACCTACCACACATGTAGCTCCCCCAATCAAAACCAATCATCAAACAAACCAATGTGATCCATTTTTCAGCAACGTTAAGAACTAACAAAAAGAACAAAATCCCTATCAAATAACTTAGATGAACTTTACATTCTTCAAGTTCCTGTCATCCAACTCCAAAGTGGTATAGCATAGAGGTCACACCTGATATAAGACTACTTAATATCTGTAAGTGAACCTCTAAACTGTCAGAGTACATCTCATTCCAATTACCCCAAATCAGAAACCCCTCATATAAGACCCAATATACCTATACATCCAACAGCTAACATGTCCAACAAGCCGTATGTTGTGTCCTAATACACGTAACCACGACGTGTCAGAAAGACGAATTGATAGCTGTGTTTGCAGAGAACCTGTGATACCACATTACGATCGTCACTCAAAGTTAAATATTTTTGGCCTTGTTTGATTGAGAGCTATGTGTAGTGTCTAGGGTAATGTAAGATTGATGTTAAAGAAAACCACACATACTCCACAAAAACCCCACCCACACACCCCCCCATCGTACCCCATACGCTACATTTAACACCATATAACTCACACATTCTCAACCTCTAAACTTTCACAACAAACAGATGATTAAACTCATTATAAATTATATTGAACAATATTTACCATCCCATGTAACCACCCCTTTACTACAGTCACATAAGCTAAAACTGGCCTTAAATTGTCTAATCACCCCCCATTCCACATAATCATTCAAATACTATCCCATACTTCCCACACCAATCCAACCACTCCACACCTATGAAAACTACCAACGACCCCAGTGATTCTACTCATATCTCATCTAACCTCCTAATCCCCAGTAATCCCAATCCAGCACACCCACCGACCAACATCCCAACTCAAAATTCCGCAACAGGATGAATCACAATCATTTCCGCATCGCAGCCTTCGTACCGCACCTCTCAACCATCAAACACTCTCACACCACATAGCTTCTAATAATTCATTCCTGACTTAATTTACACAATCTTCATACAAATCTCCCCACTCACACATCTGTAACTTCCCTTTACCACTTATACCAACCCCATAATATAACTAAACTGCATACCATCATAATACCACTCTAATATAACCAACTCCATTTCCACAACAACACATTCAATAGTCACACAAACTAATAATAAATGTCATGACCCCATCCTCCGCCTGCCCCTCCTATACCAAATACCCCCCAGCTAAAATCGTACAAACTAACACTCCACCCTCATACCCTTTTTATTTTTATATAAACCCAACTTTTAACCTCAATTTATTTGGCTTCGTAACTGTAATTAAAACCTTATTCCAACCAAATAACACGTCTAACCTAATCTCCATCCTTTTCTTTGGGCAAGCCAACTTATCTTAGCTTCATGCAATCACACCTCAGGTCATCCACTCTACATTCCCTTCACTAAAAAATAATTCATATATCCAATTTCTACACTCTCACACACTAAAACACCAATAATACAAATCCAACTACTATACCCCTCAATAACAACCATAAACCTTACATTACCGTTACAACCATACACAACCACATACGCAAAATTAAATAATATCCAAAAAATACATACATAAACAAATAACATTCTCATACAAATTAAAATTCTATGCACCAAACAAATTCTCAAAACCCAAATAATCCACCCATGCCCCTAACAGGCAATGCCTTTCTCCTAAAAAGCATAAAAAACCACACAAACCCACTTAATAACAATTAAAATCCACCCACCTCACTAGCTTCATAACCAATCCATATAAATTACAAAATTACCATAAACTTCAAACCTCTCCACACCTCCCACCTAAACAAAACCAAACCCAACTAAAAATTAAAAATAAAAAACAACCACCCCCCAACAAAATCCACCCACCAACCCAACACACACCATAAACCCCCATCATCCTAAACAACCTCACACCTCAAAAACCCCAAAACCCCCACCCCAAATAAACAACCTAATACCCACAAAAAAAAAACCCATCTCTTAACCACACCAACACTCCATAACCCCCACCAAAACACCCAAAAACCCCTTCCCCCCCCCCAACCCCATAACTACCCCCCCCCAATCTAACCCATCCCCCTTATCAACCAATATTCACCGAAAATAAAAATCCACCCCAACCTTCAACCATTACAAATATCATACCACAATAACCCAACCCCCCCCCCCAACTACCCACCCAAACTAAACCATACCCAATATACCCCCCATTCTCCCCCCCCCCCCCCCCCTTCACCAAACCCCCCCCCACCACCATCCCCCCCCACCACGGGATACCCACATATTATTACCCACCCCCCCCCCCCACCAACCCCACCATTACCCCCTACAAAATCCCACCCAACCTACCCACCTAAATCCCCCCATCCCACCCAAATCAAACATAACCTTAATAACACCATCCACCTACACACCCCACCCCCAACATATCACCCATACCAACAAAACTTCCAACAACCCATACCACCCCCAATTTCCCCCCCTACCAACCCCCCCCCCAAAACACCCCCCCAAAAAGAAAAAAAAAAACAAACACACACAAAAAAAAAAAACTCAAAATAAAAAAACCCCCCACCAACCAACCCAAACTACCCACCCCCACTAAACAACCATTCCCACTACACAAACCCCCAAACCCCCCAAAGTGTCCAGGTCGAAAAACATAAAATCACTCCAAAGCACACAACAAAGGATTACCACCAACCCGTATACAAATCCACCCCAATTAACAACACGGCAAGCTCATTCAACCATGAATTATAAACGTCTAAATTACTACAACCCAACTTTATTTTAAATCATTTTCACCTACTCAAAACAAATATCCTACCAACCACAAACCTCAAACAACCCATCTAACACTCCCCCTATCTACCAGTTTGCTCCCATAATTACAACCACCCAAATACACCACTTAAAGCCATGTGTACCTATAACTATTTACCTACCCCCCCCCCCCATCCTCCCCAATAACCAACCTTCTTATCAAAATCTCAACCCCCCCCTACACCCTAAGCATAACCTGAACAAATATCATCCAAAAAAATCGAGAATCCCCAAACAACATCCTGAGGTATCCAACAATACCATCTCCTACAAACCCTATAAATACATATAACAATTCATATTCAATATCCTACCCATAACCACACAAATAATCCCTAATACTACCTTAGATTATTCCACCCCACCCTCACAACCAATCTAACTTAACCCCCAATGGTACGCAAACTAATTCCCCACTACATTTTGCTCTATCATTATAAATTCCGCCACCCTAGCCCCTCCCCAATTCAAAACCACCCATCCTCAAACCACTACTACCCATCTAACACCATCCCCTATAAAAAGGCCACGCAACCCCCTTATCCAAATCCTCTGCCATTAATTTCCTTAAAAACCTCGTCCAATTCCATAATCCACAAGTACATGTGGGCAACCACCCACACCCTCTCACTATCATAAACTCCAATCAACATAACCCCAACCCCCCCTCTAACAGATCAGTAACAAAAATAGTCAAAACCCGTACCAATAAATCTGTATATCCACCCTACAGGACCCTTTCAAGGTCATGACTCAAATAACCCCCCAGTTCCATCTATCCAAGTCTTCCAAAAATAGTCTAAACCCCCACTCCAACATCCGCAATCAAATGAACTATACCCTACCACTCTATCCTTACCTAAACATCCCCCAAGCCCATAAACCACCCAATCTCAATCACTAATCCCTACCCCTCAACCAACCCGCTTGCTAACCATGAACGTTTTCAGCCCCAACACCCCCTCAACCTCTTCACAACAAACCTCCCACCATTACCCCCATTAATCGCCAAACATACTTAACCCCATTCCACATCTACCCCCACCTCCCTCTATTCTACCACCATAAATCTAATTACAACTCCCAACTTATTCATCTCACCTTTCTTCTAGAACCCAGCACGCTCATCTAAGGAAATCAATGATAAGCTACCCACCCCCAAAACAATGAAACCCCCACAACCACCCATTTACCGGTGGCTTCCCAACAATACTCTGAGCCATAGCTCTCCCTCTCTAGAGATCTACGTTAAATATAAATAAAACTAAATCCCACCCACCCACTCACATAGTACCCCCCTTCCTCCAACCCAACGTCTCTAATTCTCACCGTTAACCAACTTAAACGGCTAACAAAATTCCACCAAACCTACCCCCACCCCCCCAAATCAACACCCCCACACAAACCTACCCTACCCCCCCCACTAACTATTACGACACCCCCCTAAACATAAACCCCCCTGCACCTACCATCATACCTGGAACACAAACCTACCCAAAATCTTAACAGGCTTCAGCGCACACCAAAAACCATCACCCTTCCCAACCAACAAAACACACAAAACCCCCAACCACCAACCACGCCTCAACTGAACACAATTTCCAAACAAAACCCCCCAGCACAATGAAATCGCATTTATTTTTGGAACACATCAAACCACACCCACTTTACTAAACCCTCCTCACACCCCCATACCCACACCACCACCCTCCATCAATCCCTCCCAACTAAGCACCACCAAATGCTTAGGCCCTTATGGCCCCCCCCCTATCACCTACACTGTACCTGTCTTTTCCCCCCCACCCACTTCCATACATAAATTGTCCTTATTTGGGACATAGCAACAACAAAATTATCTCTACCTCAAAAGAGCAGTCAGGGTGGGTTCTACTCACTCTCCAAACCTCATCTCCCACCACATCCAAAACTCACATCAAAACCCATAAAGTAACCCTCCCCAAAAAACACCTATCCTCTCCTCCCTATGACCCCACTGCCACCAGCTCCTCTACCCCATATCCAAGACCCCCGCATGATAAAACGCCATGTTTCCCGTGCATTCCCCGAACAACCTCCACCCCTACAAAACACCCTAATACCCCATCCCTCAAACCCCATAACCTCTATCGCCCCCCTCTAATAAAAAAACCTCCAAATATCCCAGTCCAAACATCCGAATTAGGCCAATCCCCTACAAGTACCAACCTCGAAAAACCCTCCTAAAACTAAAAAAACTAACGACAAAAACCAGAATACACCCCAGTCTAAGCAAGAATTACCACCAAACCCAAATGCTCCCCTAAAACACCCATAATCCAGTACATCAAACAGTCAAAAACAATGACTCGACCCTTCATAAACGACCCAAACAAACATCATAAAAGAAACAGCATCAACACTCCTTCAAACCCCACCATGCTAAAATAAACCATGCCTACTTATACACACCAGTAACTAAGAACATAAACAAAATCGGGAGTGAAAGAAAACATATACACACCCAATAACCCCATACCCAAAATAAATAACCAAAAACACTATGCCATACACCGCACCCGTACGTCACCCAAAAATCAAAACCATTGACCGGTCCCGGCCAAAAATCCCACGTACACAACCCCCTCAACATCACCCCACAACATGATAACCCACAGCTTGGGAGATGCCCAATAAATCTAGTATTTTCAACAATCAAGCGTGTTCCATCATCAAGTACAGCAAACCCCAAAGTCAATCAAATTTGACCCAAGACCCTACTCAATCTGTCGTCCACAAATAATAAAAAACAAAAACACTTCACTAAATACCATCCAATAAAGCCCCACCCAAAAAAAAAGATCAGAGTCGAAAAAACTAATTTAATACCAAGTAACTCAAACCACTTTACCATACAACCAAACCTTTACAAACATAACCCCCCACCCTACACCAAATCATTAAAACACATACTCCCCCCCAAACAAATATGTAATCCACAAAATGTGACTCCCTTAAACTAACAAACACCAGATTCCCCACATTTCTATAAAATATCCCCCTCATTCGCACCATTACCTTCCACTCCCCCCCTTAACTCATACAGTAGCATTTTCACTCATCACTATCACCAATCAACTATTCAATAATACCCTCCCCCCCCCTCAAACTACACCCCTAACCTCATCCTCTCATCCCTCTGCCTCCAGTTTGTGTTTTTTCTCTATACCTTTTCATCTACCTCTACTTTTAAGGATTGCTGTGTTGTTACTCGTTTTAGCTGGTTTTCCTCAGTTTGTGTCCTATCCACTGCTTTTTCATTCACATCTTTTCCACTAGTATCTGATTCCTTCCATCAATTCTACAGTGGTGATGATGTCATACCATTTTCTTCTTTTACTCTGGACAGAAAAGCTATTTATGAACGCATGTAACCTCTTGGTTCTAATTTTTATTGCTCTCAATTTGTTTTCTTTTCACAGCCATTCAATAGGACTGCTTATCTGTGTTGAAAATTTCAGTACCACTTATCTCCTTTGATTTCAGTACATTTCTAAATGAAATAAAATTCCCTCATACCTTCTGTATCCTTAGTTTGATATTATTTTCCATTCTTTCAACTGTCTGCATTGCAGCAAAGATACACGTCTACACTTTACAGAGGAGTTTCTCCAACTGCAGTATAGCTGTTACACGATACATTTATTCTTCTTCTTCGTACACTCTCAGACGTCTACTTGAATATGCTATTTCTATCTCCACAGATCTTTTCCAGGGATGGTACTGGTGATGGCCTCTTGTGCTTTCTCTGTTCCTCATATGTTGGGCATCTTTGAAGCAGATGTTCAGCAGTCATTTTATCTGTGCCACAGAAACACTCATCGGTAGTTCGTATCTTTAGCATGTTGAATAGGTGGTATCTGAATCTGTTGTGGCCCCGTGCGGAGTCTGAAGATTATCACTTGTTCTCTTCTGTTGAGCTGGTAATATGCATCATTGTTTGTGTGGCCTGGATAGTCTGTTTCCCATTTGTTCTGGTATCTGCTTCTGATAAAAACTCTTTGCCTCTTCAAAAGTTATACATTTATTCTAATGCTCTGATGATCTTTAGACATTTCATCAGGTATTCTTATTTAGTCTTGCATCTCGCTTCAGTTATCAGATAAACCCAGATCACTTATCTGTTGTTCATTCTCAGAAAGAAAATCAAATCAAATCTAAAATGGCCAATTACTAAAGACAGCAAACACTGTTGTCTGCTAAAGTCGTGTGTTGATTGTTATTGTTGTTCAGAATCGACATCATTGCACTCCGGGAAAACCCATTGGTGCTCAGTCTCCCTCAGCAGCAAATGTTGAAGGGTATGAATGCTAACAGTTCCTGTTGCACGCTGATTGTACATACACCAGATGCATCCTCTCATTCCTGCCAGTCCCACGCCTAATGCCAAACTCCAGCAATCTCAGCCATGATGATTCATCGATTGCAATGTCATTCTCTAACAGGCAATCATTAATTGTCTTCAGTATCTCTCCCTTATCCATATCTAATGCACCCACTATAGGTGCTCTTGAAGCTAGTCTATCAGCTCTTTAATTGCCGCGTACGCCTGCACGACCAGGACAGTAGATCCACACCAGTTCCTGAAGATTTGAGGCTGCTATGGAGGTTTTTCTTAAAATGCCGTAGCCATCCATTTTGGATCTTCCGTAGCATGGACTGAGAGTCTGACACAATAACTGCTCTTGTCAATGAAGTTTCAGACAACCACATTAAAGCAGCAGTAGCTGCCTCTACCTCCATTCTCATGTAGGCTCCGCTATGCTCAGCGACGATCATGCCCTTAATTCTAGCCGAGAAGCCCCATCCCGATTTCCCACCATGGGCTACAAACCCATCAGTGTACACAACGGAATCATTATTCCCAACATTTTCATTTATCAGTTAATCAATTACCAGTTCTGCTTTTTCATTGCCCCAAGCTCTGCATTCTCTGCCAAGGCTGATGATGACCTGTTGGTAGGTCGCCAAGTTCTCATTCAATATGGAGTTGTTCAGGGAGCACCATAGCACACACGCTATGTTAGGATTGATTCTGGAGTAGGTTTCCTCACACCATTCAGAAACTGCCTTTAGACTCTCATGTATGCTTCTGACCATTTCTTGTCTATCGGAGCCAGTCCGGTAAATGAGGTCATGTGTTGAAAAGACCAGATCTTATGTGAGAGTTGTAATGTTAATGTGACGTACATTTTTTGTAATAAGATAGCTGTTAATCACAACAAAAAGATAAGATATGTAGAGAACTCTTGGCACCCCGGGGATGAATCTACCTGTACGAAACAACAGGGAAGAGGCAACTCCTCTAATGAGTAAGGAAGTACGTAATGACGAGTGTTCCCCAAATTCTGTTGAAAGGGAGCCTTCTGAGAAAGACCACCTAAAAACTAGTAGGAGAAGCCTAAAAATAGGAACATGGAATGTCAGAACTCTAAATGGAGGAGAAAAGTTAGATAACACTGGCTAACAAAAAAAAATTTATTTTTTCTTTCTCTAACATTTCTATGTTTTTCTGGTCAATTTTAATGCCCTGTTTTTAAATCTGCAAACCGTTTTTCTCTATCAGGTCGGGATCTCTAGAAATACGCAATTGAAGTTTTTTAACAACCCATACAGTATTACAACATCATTTGTACAAGAAGTATAACAGTTATGTAGGCTTGAATTTCTTTGCAGTCGACTTTCGTCGGTGAATGGCATGTGGTACATCGCGATGAAGCATCCAACAATAATCGGCAAGCATGGTCACACTCCACCGTCCTTCATAACGTGACTCCATTACGGCGATATCTTGATG
Source organism: Oreohelix idahoensis (assembly GCA_024509875.1). NCBI lineage: Eukaryota > Metazoa > Mollusca > Gastropoda > Stylommatophora > Oreohelicidae > Oreohelix > Oreohelix idahoensis. The sequence continues at coordinate 10,345 of JAMPIV010009127.1, forward strand.
GAATCGTTCTCCATGTTCATCGCTGACTTCGCCAAGTTGTCAGGAAAAAAGTCAAGATGCGAATCGAGCAAATGGATTTTGAGGGACATGTTACAGCCCATAATTCTGTATGCATCTATGCACTGCTTAACAATATGCACATAGTCGACAGATTTGTGATTTCCCAGAAAGTTATCGACGATCGATTTGAATGCCATCCATGCGCGAAGTTCACTACCATGTAACAAGTTCTCGAATTGTTTGTCTGCAATAACTTTCCTAATCTGAGGTCCTACAAAGATACCTTCCTTTATCTTTGCATCGTTAATTTGCGGAAACTTTTCTCGAAGATAAGTGAAAGCTTTGCTCGTTTTATCTAACGCTTTTACGAAATTCTTCATGAACCCCAACTTTATATGTAACGGTGGTAAAATGATGCTGTCTTTGTTAACTAATGGCTCGTGTATTACATTTTTATGCCCCAGCTGCATACGATCCCTGATAGGCCACACCTTTCTTGCATAATGTTCCTGTCTGTTGCGGCTGTCCCATTCATATAGGAAGCAACAAAATTTAGTATACCCAGTCTGCATGCCCGTGAGAATTGCAATGACCTTTAGGTATCCACAAATCCGCCATTGGTAGTCATTGTACTTTATTTTTGCCAAAAGTATAGCCATATTGTCATAAGTTTCTTTCATATGAACAGAGTAGGCGACTGGAGTTGATGAAAATAAATTTCCATTATGCAATAACACGGCTTTTAGACTAGTCTTGGAAGAGTCGATGAAAAACCGCCATTCGTTGACTATGTGCTCATGACCGAGGTGCACCATTAGACCGTTTACATCTTTGCAATAGCAAATGTTATCATCCATCTTGGGACGTCTAAAGCGTAGCAGCTTTGTGCATCGGGGGAAAAGACTTATAAGACAGCATCAAGAAGACCTATCCATGAAGACAACACCACTGAAGCCCACCCTATACCCTGTACCATGGGAGCAGGCCAGCAGTGCCCTCCAAATTAATACAACAGTCAGTGGTCTCACAAGTGGATGTGAGTATAATGATCTGCAAAAACGAACTGCTACATTGAGTATGATCCAAGAAAGCTATCCCGATCAATCATGGATACATGCCTATACAGATGGATCAGCAACTAATGCTGTTAGGAATGGAGGTGCCGGTATCTTTATCTCATATCCTGACAACCACTATGAGACTAGGCACATTCCCACTGGTAAATTCTGTTCCAACTATACAGCTGAGGTTCAAGCTCTAGAGCAAGCTGCAAATATGATTTATAACACCAACTCTGACTGCCACCAGGTAGTCATCCTCACAGATGCACTGTCTGTCCTGCAAGCTCTCAAGGGTGGTAAACTCCCGCATCTGAGAAATGAACTAAACAAGGTAGCTGCCAAAAAGAGAACCATACTTCAGTGGGTACCATCTCATTGTGGTGTACCCGGAAATGAAAAGGCAGATAAACTTGCAAAAAAGGGAGGAGAATGTGAACAAGAAGATAATGAAGTCACATACTTTGAGAAAAAGAGAGCTATCCAGACTATCAGAAGAGAACAGAACCAACCCAAAGACGACTATCACACTCTCGACCGGCAGGGACAGACAACTATTTTTCGACTCAGGACAGGGCATAACAAACTGAATAAACACATGCACAAGCTACGATTGTCTGCTTCACCACTGTGCACATGTGGATTAAACGAACAAACTGCTGAGCATGTTCTACAGGACTGTCCTCTGTATGACCAGTTAAGAAAGATATACTGGCCCAATGACTCAACACTAAACTCAAAGCTATATGGAGTTAAAGAGGAACTTCAAACAACAGTCGAATTCATCATGAGAACTCGTCTGACGGTGTAATCATCAAAGATGCGATCGCAAGAAGAAGAAGAATCATCCATCTCAAAGTATTGAACAAGTTCTCTGTGTCTATGACGAAATTTAGATATCGGAGTATTGGGCCCTAAAAGATTCCATTCTTTGAGTCGCGAACCGAGTAATTCCGCTTGTCCTTTGGTGAGAGCGAGATCACGTATTAGATCTGAAAGTTCTGAATGGTTAATTAAGGGAACACCATCATTCACCGGTATATAATCCGAGTCAGAATTAGTTTCTAAAGCAGGTAAACTATCAATTTCTGATGGTTCATTCACGTCCAACGGATATTGTTCTGGTGGAACTGGGATCGGACACGTGATTGGATCATGAGGCACTGGTTTCGAAACCGATTCAATATTTGGATAAACCACAGACTTTCTAGTTTTAAAAGTGAAACCATAGATATTTGTCAAGCAGAAGTAACAATCAGTAGCGTGATTTGTCGGTTCACGCCATATTACTGGCACTCCAAAAGGCATCGACTTATGCTTCGGCGATTTTAGTAACCAACCTGCCAATGTATTTGTACAAGTCGAACAAACTGCATTTGGCATCCAAGATTTATTTGCATCATCAACTTTCGAATCGAAATAAAGTTCATGTTTTCTTTAGCAATGTTCTAAAGTTTTTCTGGTGAACACGATCGGTAAAATATCCGCACACGTAACAGAACAGATCAGCCGAATTTCTACAACTTCTAGAAGCAATATTTCACTCAGAATTATTTCAAAATACAGTAACTATTTGAAATATAACGTAACATATGTCATGCATCTTTTAGCAGTATAAAAAGTAGAATTATTTTGCATTTTATTAATTTTTAAAAAGTTATATAGTAAAAATGAAACGGAGCCAATAACGGTTTCCCAAAAACATATTTATTCACAAATATCTTAAGAACCCGACGTGATAGAGATAAACGGATTTCAAATTTGAAATCAGCGCAAGAAACTGACCTAAGAACACTTATTCTTATATAAGAAAGAAAAATGTTGTTTGTCAGTGTAATCTAATGTTAGAGGCAGCAAATATGAAACATGACATACTGGAAGTTGCAGAGGCAAGATTATTAGATACAGGCTACATTAAAAGAGACCAATACACACTTATACACTCAGGAGGAGAAAAACAAGAAAGAGTTTTTTGTGTGTGTTGTTATTGTTTAACTAGGGCTGCTGAGCTTCTCGCTCTTTTGTAGCCAATACCAAATTGAAGACTCATTGGTATTATCTACACTGTAGATCTAGGCTTTTCCTATGGCTTTTCTGCCATTCCGAAGCGTGTTGAGTTAAGTCATGAGGTCCAGTTTCTCCAGCTTGGCTTGCATTTAAAAGATCATCACATCTGGTCCCAAGCTAGGAGTAAGAAGTGTGTGGCATACTGCGCATTCCCCGCCATCTAAGGGGGCTCTCCAACTGTGCTGAGCTAAATACTGTACTCTGATTCTGGGTTCTCCCAAGGAATTGTCACGTCCAGCACAGTGCCACTTCTCAGCTTTACCTGCCCATCACTGGGTCCACAGTGAGATCCTTCTGCATGCAGTCAACCAAGTCAAAGCCAAAGAATTATGCCTGGGGCTCAAAAGACTTCTCCAAGCTTAGTGTGCAATGCTGCGTTCTCAACAAGTTTCACTACAGGGGGAATCTCTGGAAGTGTGTGGATGATTTTAAGAGTCAATGAGGATGTAATCAGCCTCACAGACATAGGTTCACTTCCATGTACGTATATTGTAGCACTGTGCATAGCTGGTGGTCATATAAGGATGACTCCAGATATGCCTCCACGCATATTTTTTGTGTGTCCATTATTAACAAGGAATGTAAATAAAGAAGGAATTAGAAAAAGTGGATGCTGAACACACAATGACAGAAAGATGTTACTGAAAATAAGAGCAAAGTCATTTGATTTATCAATCTTACAAACATATGCACCAACTAAGGAACACAGCGAAGAAGAAACAGAGGAATACTATGAAGAGCTACAACAAACTTAAACCAGTAAAATCTACAGATGTGTTGATAGTAATGAGTGATATGAATGCAAAAATAGGAAAGGGAAAATACAAGAAAACAGTAGGGCAGTTTGGATTGGGGAAAAAGAAATGAGAGGAGACAGACTTTTTCAGTTCTGTGAAGAAAACCAGCTGGTTATATGTAACACCTTTTTTGAACATCAACCAAGGAAACTATTCACACGGAAAAGCCCAAGAGATATAACAAGAAACCAAATTGACTTTATCATGATAAAACATAGATTTAAGAACAGTGACACAAGTGCAAAGACACATCCTGGCACTGACATAAATTCAGATCTCAATATAAAGCTGAAAAGAACAGGAAACAGAAGAAAAGAAGAACCCCATATTGAAATACCCCAATAAAACAATCAGAAATAAAACAAAAATATCTTGTCCATGTCAAAAATAAGTATGAACAGTTACTGAAAGAAAGAATGGAACAATACAGAAGAGAAAACACAGAAGAAAAAGTAACCTCAAAATGGGAATGTTTCAAAACAAGCATACAATCAGCAAATATAAATTTACCTAAAAAAAGAGAAAAGAAAAATCAAATTTGGATGACAGATGACATCTTGAATAAAATGGCAGAAAGAAAGAGAGCAAAATACACTCTAGAATATAAAACAATAAACAATGAAATACGTACTATGTGTAGACAAGCAAAAGAATGGTGGATAGAAACAAAATGCAAGGAAATAGAAGACATGGAGGCAAAGCACATGACAAGGGATATGCATGAAGAAAATAAAGAAATTATCAAATAAGTCTAGGTTTGCCTAAGGACGAGAATAATAATGGAGTAATCTTACTTGATGAGAAAGACATATCAAACAGATGGGCAGAATATGTACAAGAACTATTCGAGGACAACAGAGGTAGAAAACTATCACCAGATTCTAATGAAGGTCCAAACGATCTCAGATCAGAAGTAGAGAATGCAATACTTATGATACAAAAGGAAAATCAGTAGGCATGGACAACATAAAAATTGAAATGATAGAAGCCCTGGAGAGCTTTGGTATAGATACAATCACAGATCTGTGCAATGTTATATACAATACTGGGTGTATACCACATAACATGAAGACATCAGTCTTTATAACTTTGCCTAAAAAACCTAATGCAACAGAATGTTCAGACTTCAGAACAACCAGCCTGATAAGTCTTGCAATTAAAATACTGTTCAAAATCATAGAGGAGAGAATAAAAAGTAAACTAGACAGCAAAGTCCAAGAAGAGCACTTTGGTTTTAGACAGAACAGCAGAACAAAAGAAGCAATATTTTGCCTAAGAATATTAGTAGAAAAATATACAAAGGTCCAAAAAGGTATGTACATGTGCTTATTGACTATAAGAAAGCTTTTGACAGAGTCCATTACGAGAAAAAAGGTGAATGCCTCGAAGAAATAGGTATTGATGGAAAAGACAGAAGAATACTCAGTAACCTTTATTGGGAGGAAACTGTGACAGTAAGATCTGGCAGGAGTGATCTAGCAGGAATTACTCACCATAAATAAATATAAAAAGAGGCGTCAGACAAGGTTGCGTGATGTCCCCCTGGCTGTTTAATCTATACACAGACAAAATTTTCAACTAGATACAGGAAATGCCAGGGCTGAACATCAGCAGAAGGTCAATAAACAAACTTATGCAGATGATACCATGTTGTTAGCTGAAAGTGAACAGGATTTACAAGAACTAGTGAAGCAAGTAAACAGCACAAGTCATGAATATGGATTGGACATTAACACTGAGAAAACAAAAGCTATGGTTATTAGCAAAACAGACAATAAGCCAGCATTAAAGATAAGCATAAATGGAAAATCCTGGAACAAGTCAAGAGCTCCTATCTTGGTCATATAATAACAGAAGATGGCAGATGTGAAACAAAAATCAAAAAGAGAATAGGAATGGCCAAAGCTAGTTTCAACAACATGAGACAAAGCCTGACATCTAAACAGTTAACTCACAAATTAAAACTGAGAATCATATAGTTTCAGCATGTTCTTGTCCCACTGAACGTATTTCTGAATTCCTTGATAGTATTTTCCAGCCTTTAGTCGCCAATCTGCCTTCTTATTTGAAGGACACTACTCATGCTATCACTATCTTTGATTCGATCAGATTCACGCCTGGCCGTACTTACCGTCTTTTCCTCCTAGATGTTTGTTCCCTTTATACTTCTATTCCACATGCTGATGGTCTCAAGGCACTCCAATATTTTCTCCACCAGCGTACTGATCTTACTATAAGCACAGGTCCGCTTCTTCACCTTGCTGAGTTGGTTCTTATTCTCAACTCTTTTGAGTTTAATGGCCAATTCTTCAACCAAATCAGTGGCGTCGCTATGGGTACTAAGATGGGCCCTAGTTACGCTTGCCTGTTTATGGGCCACTTTGAATATTTGGTCTTTCAAAGTTACAATGGACCGATACCTGAGTTTTACCACCGCAATATTGATGATGGAATTGGCATTACAGACATGTCTGAGGTAGACCTCCGTCAATTTATTGCCTATGTTGGTAATGTCAATCCTGCCATCAAATTTACTTTTGAAATTTCTATGACTTCAGTGAACTTCCTTGACATCACTGTGACTATTAGCCCTACTGGTCTTAAAACGTCTGTCTATTATAAGGCTACTGACGCTCATGGTTTCTTAATACTTCATCTAACCCTCTTAGTTATAAAAATTCCATTCCCTTTTCTCAACTTCTTCACTTGCATCGGTTATGTCACGATGTCGATGATTTCCATGAGGTAGCTCAAGAGATGCTTGAGTTCTTTTGCCGACGTCTTTATCCAGAACATGTTTTATCTGATGCTCTTAATCGCATCACACACGTCACTCATCAGATGGCACTCACTACTAAACCTTCTGTCCAATCTGACAGACTCAAACTGATTCTAACTTTCCATCCTCACTGTCTGGCGGTGAAGAGAATTCTGTTTCGACATCTGCCTATTCTCCACTCTGATCCTGATACCAGAGAGTTGTTTCGTGATACCCCTTTGGTGGCATATCATAGGGATAGGAATTTTAGGGATATTCTTGTACAGTCGCTTGAGACATACTAGCCCTTCATACTTTGGTACTAAACCGTACCAACGCCTATATGTAAGAGCTGTCCGTTTGTACTCCAAACTCAGACAGTCATTTTTCCGAAAGGAAAATTTGTCATTAGAGAGTCTTTCACGTGTGAATCCAGAAACCTGATTTATGCTATCATCTGCAAGAAGTGTGGCATTACCTATACTGGTGAAACTGGCAGACGTTTGGCAGACAGGTTTCGTGAGCACTTAAATGACATGGCAAACATTTACCGGTGGCCCTTCATTTCAATAGGCCTGACCATTCAGGTAATTCTGATATTCATGTCACTGCCCTCCTTTCATGTGTCGGAGATGACCGAACTCGCTTTTCGTTAGAGAATCGCCTCATTTTTCAAATGGGCTGTTTATCTCCAAAAGGCCTTAATGTCCAACATCATTTTGCATAAATTCTGGTGGCTTTTCTCTTTTTCATTCTTCTTTATTCGTTGTTTTTTTTAATCTATCTTCTTATGTTTTTGTTTTGGTTCGTTTCGTATCCTTTTGTATCTTTTTAAATTGTCGCTATCTTACACGTCACTTCCTTAGACGATTTCTTGGACAAGCTACCTCAGTGTTCTATTCCAAGCATCTACGGATCTAGCTAAGTGACCTTTTACTTGTTCCAAAGTTTTGTTCACTCTCTTTTTTTCGCTTTGTTGATTATTTACTTTCTTGTTTCGGTATTTCTTTCAGGTTTTACGATTTTCTTGCATTATTATTGTTCTTTTTTCGCTCATCACTGTGGTTGTTTACTTTTTCCATCTGCTTGTATCGCTCATTTGGTGTATGTTTCTCATCATCGTTTGTTTTTGTAGTACCTATATGTAATTCTTGTCCTTGTCACCTGTTTGTAACTGTGGCTGACGAAGGGTAAAACCCGAAATGTCCCTTGTTTCATATGAACCGTTAATCTGTAGAACTGATTCAATACTGTTTTATTGGTTTATATACTTATATATTCTTCATTACTGTATGGTGTAGAAACATGGACAGCGAAGAAGCAATTGGAATAAAGAATTGAGGCTCTCGAGATGTGGATATATAAAAGAATGGGGCACATCTCATGTAAAGAGAAGAAAAACAAATAAGTAGGTCCATGAAAACCTAGGCGTGAAAAGAGAACTAACAAAGGCGATCAAAATTAGGCAGCTAAAATATTTTGGCCACATAAAAAGACATAACACCTTGCAGAAGACCATAATAGAAGGCAGAGTTGAAGGCAAATGTGCAAGGGGAAGACAGCGCAATAAGTGGGAAGATAACATCAAAAGATGGACAGAAAAGAGTCTATCAGAGTACACCATTAAGACAAGAGACAGAAGATGCTGGAGATCCATTACAGCCAACCTTCGCTGTGGAGATGGCAGCTGACGATGATGATAATTCTCCTTATTTTGACATTTGTATCATATAAATTAGTAGAATAGGCGTGAAGAAATAATTTAAAAATAGAAAGTGACTTTTCAATCACCCTGTACTTTACACAGTATTTGTAGTGGTGTCAAGAGAGCTGTTTACACTGTTGGATTCACTCAAACATTTAGCTAAAGAATTCTGAAATGTTAGTGGACTCTACTCCAACTCTAAAGCTAATGTTGAAAAGTAAAGATTGTAAACACACACATACAAAATAGTGTTAACTTCATATAACCTAATGATTTCCAGGATAAATGCTCAAAATTCATCAATCACAAAGGAAAATCTTTGTAAGACAGCTAATAAGACAAACAAGAGATGAAGATGATGTATCTTGAGTATAAAAAAAATTAATAAAAAAGTGCAGCATGCAATACTAACCACCCATTCCCTTCTCACTGAAGCTACAAGGCAATGTCAAAAATGAATGAAACTGATATGTTGTCTTTACAACAGCATCAACAAATGTACTTAAAAAAAAAGGCTTACTTTTGCCTTTCAGACTTGTAATTGGCCGTTAGCTCATCAAACAGTTTGCTGTTCATCTCCATGAAGGTCTTCAGGACATTGTAGACCAATGCCACAATGGTCTGGTTCCAGTGTTCCTTGGAGATGCGATACAGTGCAGGAAACATAATGGGCAGCACGACATTGGAGTTCTCCTCAATCAAGTTCATGATGTACTCATTATTCCAGAAGTATAATGCCCGCTCTGCCACCTGGTTGCCCAGACAAATAGAAAAAATATAATAATATTGAAGGTTTCATACAGAACAGCACATGCCTGAAATTTTCCCTAATTCTCTCCTCCCCTCCCCCACATAAACCTGTCTGACAATTACATTCCTTTATTTGTTACCCTGCTGCTCCAAAAGGAGCACAGGGCCATCATCAAACTCACACCAAGTCCTTCTGTTCTGTGCCATCCATTCATGGTTTTTCCATGTCTTCATTATCTCTATTACTTGTCCCCATTTCTCTTCTCTATGTGTTATTTGGTCTCTCTCTACCTTACCCTGGGGTTTCCAGAATAAGGACTGCCTCGTAATGCTACCAAGAGGTTTCCTCAAAGCGTGCCCTATCAATCACTGCCATTTTCTTGGTTGATCTGTACTTACTGGTTGAAGTTTTGTTAGCTTAAAGTTTCTACAGGATGTGGTAGCCAGCCCCATGCCACCCCTTTCCTTAGACATCTTTTACGACATGCTTGGTAGGTTGTAGCGTTACTTTTCTTTGTTCCCCTTTCAGGCCCCGGTAACACACTGGTGGTCAATTACATAAGGACATAACTTTCAAGGAGCAATAATTATAACGAATGCCCAATTTTTTAATCCTCAAAAGGCATGAGGGCCACCATTGTAGTTGGCTCCAAAGTAGGAAGCCTGCGTACGAGCACTTCACTCCCCACAGCAGTGAGATGCCATTAACATTACTAGACCACACTAATAAATACTGTCGAGAAAACTGGACATTAGCGTATGCAGAACTTCAACTCTATAGACTATCAACAGAATGGATTTTATGCTGGCCATTTCTCTTTTCGCGACCTCTGATCCATGCTGTTGGTTGTTAACTTCTAGCGAATTATAAGAATGATTTCTGAGTTGCAGGGTTTTGATGCTGTCCACAGAGAAATTGTTGTGCAACAGAATTGACAATTGTGCCTGTTTTTAAAAGTCTGGTATTCTCAGCATGATTTTCACACATACATGCAAACACAGATAAGTGGGAGAGAAGAAATTAAGTTATGGAATATCTGAATTCACATTACCGCAGTGTTTTACTGTACGTCTATTTTCTCCTTTACATAAAAGCTGAAGCATTGAAAAACATTAGGCAATCACATCATGTATTCTTTAAGTAACATATGTTTAAAAAAAAAAAAAACACTTACAATTCTATCTGCCAACATTCATATTTATACAATGCTCAAAACTAGTCATATGACTAAATTTCTGGAACTCTGGCACCCACAACATAAACCTCTCACCTGAAAGTGTGGACTCGATACACATTTTGCGATCTGGCGAAACAAATCCTCCTGAATACGCTGAAACTGAGCAGGTTCAATCACATCTAAGATTTCTTCTATTTCTCCCAAGAACATCACCTGAAACCAACATCACAGAATGAAGATGCAATGAAGTATTCAAAACAGAATATATGCCAAATTTTGCTCCTTAAATTTTTTTTGTCAAGATGCGATTTTGACAAGGTGCTGTGGTTGTATGCTCCCGGGTAAGCGAAATTTGTTGGTGCGTTGTTCTAGCAAATGTGATTGCATTATAAGTCGAAACGTTTGAGAGCTGCATATGATGCTTGCACGAGCAGCTGAACTCTTTTTTGATGTGACTAAAGTAGAAATTATTAGAAAGTTTGTGTAAGAGGAGTGGGCAGAAGTTGTTGAAGGAAACAGACTTGTCCCATTGTTGCTCTTGTGTAGCATGTGTCTATTGAGTAGTTTTGTTGTTGCAACAATTGATGTTGTTTCTGATCCCAGAAGTTTGTTTTAGTGCTAGAAGCGATGTTAGTATTATTTGAGTACTGGTAGTTTCTTGTGCCCAATGGGCTGATCACCCGTTGGCTTGTCACACCGATTACGGAAACAACGGCAGATGGATCTATTTGTTGTTGCCCTAAAGACGCCGCTAGGCGTGATGGGAAACTACAACAGAGAAAATCAATCTGCTGTTGCCCTTAAGACGCCACAAGGCGTGATGGCCTCTGACTGCTTGGTCGGTCTTTGGCTAAGGACGGAAGAAGAAGAAGAAGAAGAAGAAGAAGTTTCTTGTACCTTTTAAGTACCTCATATATATATATGGCATGTGCTAACTGTGATTATATTATGTAGAGACTGACTTGGTCTTTGAGTTTATTTAATTATTGCTATTTACAGCATGGAAACTTGTCCTCTAGACATAGTTGCCATTGTTCTCATTTTTTTTAATTGTTAGATCAGAGGTAACAGCGTAGGTGTCACTGTTGTCAGGGACAAAGGTGTGTGTCCTCCCCCCTGCTGTGTCTAGCTGGTAAGCACCTTGTTCGTGACAATCCCCAATAAGATCACATCTATTTAAACTGTTCTCAATAAAAACTATCAATACATTTATGAATATTTAACTTAGATAAAGTACACACTTTCTTCTATGAAAAGCCCATCAAGCAACAGACAAGTAAAACAAACGAAACAGGTTTGAACATACAAGAAAGTAAAAGCCCTCTAATATAACTCATAAGACAAGCATTTGGAACCCACTGCAAAATAGAAAGATGGAAAGACAAAGGAATATATGAGAGATATACTTACAGCTATACCTTAAAGCAGTGATTCTTAACCTTCTTGGTTATTGTTACCCCCTGAACTAGCCAATCAAGCCATAATAACTCCATACCTATATAAAATGAAAAAGGAGACCCTTGATAGAATATCACAAATTCATACTTGGCCCATTCACTGTTAGTTGCTTATCCTTTACAGGACGTGGTAATCAACCCCAGCTTTTATTGGCTGTTTGTGATTTTTCTAGGCAATTTTTTTCATTCAGTAGTTTGCCATTGCTTTCTGAACGGTAAGGCGCTTATACCATTGTTAAAAATCCACATAAAGCGATCTGCTACCAAACCGCCTGCAGCAGGTTTCGAACCTGGTATATCTGGATTATGAAACTGCATTCATATCCATTAGGCCACAGAAGCCGACGTCTTCACTGATGAATACAAAATTATATTTTATGGACAAATTATATTTCTTGGATATGTGACAAGCCAAAAGTAAAAGAGAAAGTCTCTGCAAGGTGGCTGCTCATGTTTCTTCATAATACCCTCTGAGATGTCAGCTTTGTCAGATCAAGTACCCATCACAGGTCACGAGTATTATCCACCTTACTTCTCACCATAGTTTTTCATGCTAACATCTGTAGCAAATCCAACCACACTGTGATGTGTGTACCAAACAGAATTACGATTTTGAGAGTTTTGTAAGAAAAAAACCCATGAAATTCACCACCAGCTTTTTACCAAAAGGTTGTCCCGCCAGAATTCTAAGTCTGCTTTAAGCATGGTATTTTCTTGCAGGTGAAGAAACTCTACTTTTGCATCAACATTCTGATCTCTCAGACTTCTTTTGTCCATGTAAAAATGTTTCCCAACCCATATATTCAACTGATGATGCTCCACATCTGAAAAATATCCCATGATGGATTTTTGCGAAGGGTATGCATTAAGTTATTTCAGCGGTAAATAAACATTTCTCTCCGGTTATTTCCAGTTGCTCCAACAAGTCTGAGAACAATAGATGCATCATCAGTCTACCTCTAAAGTGGTCTAGAGCTTGCTAAGAAAGCTGAGAACCTTGTTCTGAGCTATAAGAAATTTCACTACATTCTTTTGTAATAAAAGACTCCGCTGACCGATATCCTTCTTAGATCTCAGAAAGAAAAAACAAAACAAAAACTGTGAAACAGACTTACTTTACAATGAATGTATAGTCATTATTTAAGAACTAAATTCTTTAGTTCTTTCTTTAAGAATCATAACACCTGGAACACAGAATTAATGCTCATCATTGATAGTGTCTCTTCAGAGCAGTTACAGGCTAACTCTGCTCACTCAAGCTCCTTACCAACAAGAACATTTTTACAGCATCCTGCATGTATCTTCTCTGCAGTCAGTTGCAGTCAGCGATTCAGACAACAAACCATTTCTCTTCTACACAGTCACTTTTCAAGAAGCAACAAGGCAAATGAGGATAAGGGGTAACATCTTTTAATTTATCCAACTAAAGCGCGACACAAAGTGAGACTTCATTTTGAATTTTAGAGGGATAGTGGTGTGAACTTGTGAAGAAAGGATGGGAAATTACTTTCCAGAATCAGAGTGCTGCATTTTGAAACCAATTAATACCTTTCTCATTTGGCCCATTCCCATCAAATCTGCATCAGCTCATTTATCCCCCAGAAACAGGCTCCAAGGTTAAGGACCACTGCCTTAGTGAGATCAAAAAGTGATAGACGAGATGAACGGATCTATGCACTTATTGTAGCAAGAGGCACCAGTGTATAATATATGCTTGACTGTATTAGGTTTTCATGGCTTTTATCAACTTAAAACAATACTGTTTTACAGTTAACAAATCATTAAAGCCCATTTAAGAGGAATTAACAAAGCCATGTATTTTGACTCGGTACAAACATCACCACACAGATCTTTCATTCATTCTGTCCATCCTGTGTTAATTTTGACTACAAAACAGAACACTGATTACCTCTTTCTGACTGCAAGTTTTAGGCCAGAATTTCAGTAAACCTTTTATCACCTGCAGATATATCAAGTTAATGCTTTAATAAATACACTGTTTTAAATAGGTCACAACTGCTTTGTATGTAACCAGATAAAAGTGGTGACCAGGTCGATAAAAATTATGAGTCACGTAAACTGAGGCCAAAATGCACAGGGAGAAGGAAACTGGAGAATCATGAAAGTGATAAAGAGGACATGGAGGGACCTTGGATGGATGACAGGACAGGCAGGCTTGACATGCATTTGTTGAGAGCATGTGCGCCATGGGGAGATGAAATGTTGACTGGCTCTTAAATTGAGGCATTCCTGCAGCACACAACATGATTTTGGCATTATCTATTGTGTATGATTGTCCTAGTATTCATATGTATGTGTCTGTAAATAAACTGTCCCATTGATGTAATGATCGGGAGTGCATCCCTGTGAGAGGAATATGTTCAGGGTGGTCATGTGTCCTGATTTCTGGTCACCAAGCTGTTACTAAACCTGATGCTGGAAATGTAAGCCTTGTTACCTGACCAGTCACAGCAGTGTGTGTGCAAGGCATAAACTTCACTCACTGTGCTTTATAACAAAAGGGAAACTGTTTTTTCACAGCCTTGGTTTAGCTGATGAATAGCTAGTGGAAGTGTAACTCATTTTAGTATTATAGAGGCACTTAAAATAAATCTTACAGAAGTGAAAATGATGAAAACATGGAAAAAAACTTGAGCATATGGCATGTGACAGGAGGACTTGGCATGTGTTTGTTGAAGGCCTATGCTCCTTGGGGAGCTAAAGGGTATTCATTGATAAAATAAATCTTGATAGTGCTGGTGATGATCTGTGTTACAGTGAAAGCAATAGTAAAAGCAGCAGTAATGATGAAACTAAAGCAGACTGCTAACTATGGTGGTTATAACGTAACAGATAATATGTAACATGGAAGTATGGAAAATAACAAGTTATTATGATTTCTTTTTTTTCGGTGCGAATAGCTATCAATGACAGCGGGCTTTAATCATTTTTTGTTTGAAAAAAAAATGTGTTTATGAGGCTTGCGTCTACAAATCAAAATGCTTCAACAGGTTTTTCCTTATTCAAATACATGTAATATGTGGGGATGTGTTCTGTCACACCCTGAGAAATCTACAAATGATGCATTCTACATTTTGTTTTCTGGGCTTATTAATTACAATATACATAATAAAGTAATAATAATAAAAATATGTGCAGAAAATAAACACAGCTGACATGGTACCAACAATTTATTGTATTTTCCTTCCTTTCAAGCCCATTTCCTGATCCCAAAGTTGTGGAAACCTTGATCTAGTTTTTGGTCTGATGGCATGTATGCTGTAGGACATTTTTCTGCGTAGCACCAACACAAACACTAACAGTACGACACGTTTAGGGGACTTAATATTTGACTAAATTCACATCTGGAAAATTTTTTGTTATCATAGAGATATGAATCATATTCTGCACTGGCAAAAGCATGTTCAGTGGCCACTATGATTTCATTAAGGACACCATATATCGTTAAAAAGATGTGTTGTCCTCAATTTAATTAAGCAATGATACACACTAAAAATGCTGCCTTGTTTTAAACAAATTTATATGCAAAGCATAGATATTAAAAACGATGCGACAATAGCAGAAAGGAAAGCGCTTACAATTATGTCTGAACCGCATGACACACAAATTCAAATGGGACTGAACTCGCATGGTCAAAGAATGTGTGTCTAGACCTTATTAGACAGATAACACATGATTTACACCCAGTAAGTAATTTGCTCAGTATTTAAAACCATCTAGGTCAGCAGTATGTACAGGGCCAAATCAAGGTTTCTTTTTTGAATTTTCAAAATGTATAACTTTGAGATAGGCCCACAAACATAATCTAAATTGCTAAAAATCTGGTCAGGTAACTCTGAATTTGCAAAAACAAAACTAGTTTAAACACTGAACTTACTATAATACATTTTACTCAGGTTTATATGCAGAAGAAAAAAAATGTAAGGACTGCAAATGCATACATGCCACACCTCAGAGATGAAAAACCTGTACAAAAACTTAAAAAAACCTGTACAAAGACCCGCAAAACCTGTACAAAGACCCGCAAAACCTGTACAAAGACTGAAAAACGTAACAAAAGAGTTTATTCATGTAAAAGTATATTCAATTAGATGGTTCTGCACCATCATAGTGACATGCGGCCTTTGCCTTTTTAAGCATGTCTTCACTTGCTTTAAAACCTAAACAACAAGAGTTAGAATTTATTTTGCATAGTAAATACAAATATTAATAATCAATTTGAAAAATATAATTATTTGTAATTTTAATATTATATAATGAAATAGAATCTTGGAAAAAAATTAATACAATTTATGGTTGAAATGAAGAACAGTTGCTGTGTTTTCTATAGTGCCTTATAAAAGTACAGGCCTAAAGAGACCAGTAATAAGCATTATGGGTTAGGAATCTTAAATTTAAAATCTAATAAATTTTTTGCTAAAGCTGGTAATGAAAATATAAACTAGCGCTGGCGTAATATTAGCCTGTATATTTTCTACCGAACTTCAAAAATTGGAATAGCCGTTTAAAGCCCAACTGGTAGTTTTAAATAGACCTTCCCATACAAATTTTAGTGTCAATCAAACATTGATAGTAGGCTAATTAATTATTTAATAATTATAAATCATTGAATGACCGTAATGATGACCACCAAAGGCAAAATAACATTGTTTTTTAAAGAAACGAAATTAAAACTAAGAAGAGAAGTAGGCTAACTCCAAATAAACTTTTCTCTGATCGAGTTTAAGATGTAAATTTTCCACGCTATTGTGGTTTTTTTTTCTTTTCAGTTTCATAATTTGGTAATATCGGAATGACGTTCGCCGAATGCTCCGCGTGTATTTTCGTACCATTTAGATTTAGGGTTAACCCTAGCTGTAACCCTAATTATAACTCTAAATGGTACGAAAATACATGCGGAGCATTCGGCGACCGTCATTACGATATTAGGCTACCCATAATTTGTAGGCTATTGTATTATTTTTCAAATTTACATTTCTTACGCACTTTCTACAAGTTTTAGTGAAATCAAATAATATGTAGTGGTATCAGCCTTTTTTTTTTAACCAGCCGTAAATAATAAATTATGCTAAACCTTAGGGGAAAAGAAAGCATAGGCCTAAGTTATCTGACAGTTAAATCTAACTTCATCTAAACAATGTTATTGTCATATTTTTTTAAAAATGAATTACTTACCAATACTAAACTGGAAATTAATCCTAAACAATAGGCTCGACTCAAAAAAGATTTCAGTGCTGCGTAATCGTTCAAATAATCAGTAACCTCGCGCTAGCTTTAGCGAAAAATTGTGAATGAACACGCCACGCACATCCCGCGGCAATTGAAAAATAGGCAGCTTGATTTTCATTGGTTATTTTTTTTTTTTTATCCACTTGGCTTAAAATCTCGCCGAATCTCATGACGCAAATTGTGTAGTGGCACAAGATTTATATGTATATTTAATAATTAGGCGAAAAAAACCCGTACAGACCCGTGTACGGCCCGTACACATCTGAAAACGCAAACACCCCGTACAGATTATGGGTAAACCTTTAAGTGTGGCATGTATGCAAATGTGAAATAAAACTTTTTTCTAAGTAAATAAAACATGGTCTCTGTGTATTTTTCTGATAGTAATGGAACATTTGCTGGCCTGCCAAGGGCATGGCAGCTCTTGGACCCGAGACTGTGTGGTGGGGCTAATGTAAGACAGCAAAAATATTAATTAGAGAGAATTCACTGGCACAGATTATTTCTGCCTCTCAGCAGCCCTGAATAATTTTGTCTTTGTGCGTGTATTATGTACATGCTTCTGTATGCTTATGTGTGTAAATCTGCGATGTTCTTTTTTTCCTGGAATAAAGGGAGACAAGCGCAAGAAATAGCCAATAAAATAGCAACCCCAGTAAAATGTCAGGAATTTAACACACCACTAAGCACTCTTTTAC
Organism: Oreohelix idahoensis; assembly: GCA_024509875.1. Classification (NCBI taxonomy): domain Eukaryota; kingdom Metazoa; phylum Mollusca; class Gastropoda; order Stylommatophora; family Oreohelicidae; genus Oreohelix; species Oreohelix idahoensis. Next base: position 28,063 of record JAMPIV010009127.1, read on the forward strand.
CTGACTGTCACATAGAAAGTTATGTTCTATAAATTGTCTACATTTTCCTCTTTCTTCCACTCGGGTCCTCTAATTTTTTCTGTCACTCTTTACCCTTTTTCATATATATAATTTTTTCACATTCGTTAGTTTGCGAATAATATTTTCTTTTCCCATTAGATATTTTACCGTCTTTCTTTCTCATGCTGACTGAAACTCGATTACATAGATGTCAGTCTCTGCCGGTCGAACCATAGCTGTGAATATACAGTTCTCGCCAGACATACGTCTGCAGTTTCCCCGGTCAGAGCGCTGACTGACCAGTGTCCCCGGGCGGGGGGTGTGAGAATTCGCTCCATCGGGGCATGGCAGATAGACAGCTGTCTACAGTTTGCAGAAACGCATGAGGTTTTTCGTTAGAAAAACCCGGCGTAGTGTGAAAAATCGCTCCGCACTGGAGACAGGCTGTCTGGGATTTGCAACTCACTCGTACTCTCGGTCACTGATGGCTGTTACGACATGAGGGAAGCTGACGCAGGGTGTTAGAGAAGGGGAGATAATTTCGCTTGGCGAAAGAGTTGGGGCCCTTTGTCTAATTTTAAGATATTGGCCCGAGTTTGTAACTCACTTCACTCATTCTACATTTTACAGTAGACGTGGGCACTTCGTTCTAGAACACTTAAATTTATAAGTGATATCTCTTAGTTTCGTTGTGACATCGTAGTGCTGTGCTTGAGGTATATTAATATTATATATCTAGTATTGTGTGTAGGGTTTAAAGTGTTTAAAGCGTTAAATCGCTCATTTCATTTTAACTAGTTTCTTTTGAACTGAGTGAATAATTTATAAGTCTGTATTATTTTCTAGTGACGCATACAGTGGAAAGCCGAATAAATAATATGTCTAAGCTTAACAATCTAGTAGCTATAAGGAATTTAATTTAACGGCTAATACTCAGTCGAGAATATTTTATATCAAACTTATAAATGCTAGATGCGACATCAGTGAATAGTGACGGAATACGCAGATATTCCTGAATTCATGATGATTGATTTTATAACTTATTTCACCGGAAAATTTAAATATAAGTCAAGCTGTAGGCTTGCTGTTTTAAATGTAAGTTATATTGGGTACAAAATATGAAAATGATTTATATGTGCTTTTCTTTTTATACAGTGAAATACTGGGGGTGACCCGAACTTTACCAGCATTTAATAAGAGTTCATCATTGTGAAGAAATAGACAGTCCTTATTTTGAACCACGTGGGTTTCACAAGTAACACTGATCTGACGGTGCAAGTTAGACAGAAATACTATATCCCACTAACGGGTTTTTTTTTCAAAGACTGTAATGATCAATACTGGGCCTGTGAACCAGATCTTAATTTCTTCCATAAACTCTACGTAAATTTTCTGCCTGGCGGCGAGAATAATTACAATCTATGACATAAACTTTCCGACATTGTTGACAAGTGAGTGGGGAACCAAGATTTTTTCTGTTTTGAGAGAGGTTGTCCACCGGTCATCTTCCTAATTAAGGGAAACTTCGTGTTCTGACATTTTGTGCTCGTTTAAGCCTAATTCTTACCTCGGGAGTCAAGTGACATTAACTTTAGTCTGAAATAACTACCGCCTGAAGCAGACGCTCCCCAGATCCATTTTAATGAAACCAACAAACAAATCTGCAGAGCTGGGATCTGTTTCAGTAAACGACAGTAACAGATAAAAAGTGTGAGTGTCCAACATTTGCGCCAGCCGGCGAAACCACAACCCGATTGTAAGTATATCAGGGCCCTGATGAAAGAATTGAGTGAAAGTGACAGAAGGAGGTTCGTTGTATAATACCCTCATTTGATATATATGTTTTTTTTTTTCCTTAGGCGAGATTTGCTGCTTAAGTAACGTGTTACGTTAGAATAGATACTGCTGTCAAAGTCAGTCTATACCTTCAAAGGGGGACAATATTAGACCCTAACCACATGCATCTATAATTTTTTTTGGGTCATCATCTGTCATCCTAACGGGGCCGTGGGCTAAACCTAGAGTTAAGATCATAGCGGGGCTATCACCCTTGTAGCATTTTCTTGATATTGTATGACTATGTGCATATGTTTTCCTTGATGTATATTTTTTTTTGTTTTGGTGTTGTGAGAAGATTTTATAGATGATAAATAAAATCTCTCTGGAACTAATCAGCGTGTTGGTCAGCTCGTTCTAGAATATTTACATAAGTATTGTTATAGTTTTCCCACGTCTGTGTGTCTAACTGTTGTCACTTGAAGGGGTGTGCACGTGGGTGGTATGTTCATACATAGTAACATATGTTGTCAATAGTCTGCCTGACTCTTATATATCTGTCGTAGAAGATAGGCCTGAGAGAGAGAGAAGATTCTTGTTTTCAGGGGACAGCTCTATTTGATTCGCTACCACTGCACTCTTGGGAAAATCTATTTCTTTTTACTACTTTCACGGTGTATATCACATATTCTAATCTATTCAGAAGGGACCTAACCTAAGTCTTAATACTCCTATCGAAAAATCTACGACACTGACCTTGTTCTAAACTCAATGCTGTGTCAATCTTCTTCTGCTTCCTCGTTCGTCCTGAGAAGGACGTTGGTTGCGGTGTGTCGCTGTTTCCAGCGAAGCTGCGATATTTGAGCCTTTCAACCCGACACATCCGACTTCCGCACAGCATTTTTTGGGGCCGGGTGTGCCTTCCCTCTTTGATCCCTACTCTCTCTGCCAGACTGCAGTGATGCAGCCTGTTTTCAGTACCACCATTTGGAGGTGGAGTAGGGTCTTGGTGCTTTGCTGACCCTGACGCAAGCAGTCAAGCTATGAGTCGCTGACTGCATTCATCTCGTTAGCTGCGTCTTCAGTCCCCTGTGCAATCTGAAGTCTATTAATGAATTACAGACATCCACTACTTACATCTTCTGTTAACGAAGCATCTTTTTCCAAAAACTGAACAACACAGTAGGCAAGCTGTAAAACAGACAAAGAAAACAATGCCACATGTTTACACTTTTCTTTTCCTTCATGCAGCAAACAGGATATAATTAAAATATCACATGAAATAAAATAGGATCAAATGTACAAGACAGAAATATAAGTTGTCATGGGATAGTTGAGAATGTAAGAACAAATAGCATGGTTGTGAAAAAACTGTGCTCCACAGAGAACTATGCTGTGTTAACTGTTTATCAGCTTACTCTTTACGACTTCCAACTGCCGAGGGATTTTTAATGGGTGCAACTTGCACACAGGACCTCCTATTTGCACGCCATTATCCGAGAAGGCTAGGCATCCAATCTCACTGCCCATGAGATCAGGGGGAAGTATGACATCATTAGGAACCAATGGCTCTGAAAACAATTTTCCATCAAATATATTCCCTGTACTGGGAGCAAAACCGGTACCTTTAGTATTAGAGGCGGATGCCATACCTGTAAGCCACTTGACCCTTACTTACTTACTTAGTCGTTCCCCTTCTACCGTGAGGTGTAGAGGTTTGGAAGAGAGAGCTCCAGACCATTCTATCAGCTGTCTTCTTCCTGGCCTGGTTCCATTCTAGTCCTCGGTCCTTCAAAGATTGTCTAATGTTGTCCTCCCAGCGGACTCTGGGTCGTCCTGGAGGTCTGGATCCCTGGCTCTTTGTTTCCCATGCTTGTCGTGGTAGCCGATCTTCTCCCATTCTGCAGACATGGCCAAACCATCTTAGTTGGGACTGTTCTATTTGGGTCTGCAGCGGATGGGATTTTAGGCCTTGACGGATCGTCTGGTTGCGGACCATGTCTCTTCTTGTTACTTCAACCACTTTCCTCAGATACCTCATTTCTGAGGTTTGGATCTGGCTTTTGTGGGTTGTAGTCATTGCCCACGACTCGCATCCATATGTCAAGACTGGGACATAGGTGGAGCGGTATACAGCCATCTTCGTTTTCTTACCAACCTCTTTCTTGCTGAGGAATCCACGATTTATGGCCTGAAAAAGTCTCCCAGCCGCTGCTTTTCGAGTGGCCAACTCTTCTTTGATGCCTCCCTTTCGGTCTATAATAGCTCCGAGATATTTAAAGTGGTCGACCTGCTCCAGGACCTGTTCTCCCAACTTAATCTGATGTTTTCTTTCTTCTCGTGATATCACCATGGATTTTGTTTTAGAGCTGCTTATGACCATCCCTCTCTTCTCCAGCTCTTCCTTCCAGACTTGCAGGTTGGATTGGAGATGTGCCTCTGATTTAGCAATCAGGGCAACATCATCAGCAAATGCCAGCTCCGAAATATAGACCTGTCTCATCTTCCAGTACCCCACTGAATACTTTCTTGTTCTCTCCTTACATGCCTTGATGACATCGTCCATAAGGAGTATGAAGAGGTAAGGTGATAGGATATCACCTTGTCTTACACCAGTGGTGGTCAGCCACTTGACCCACAAGTTAATACTTACAAATATGAACCAAACTTGCACACAGATTCTGTACTATTAGTAGGCCTATAGGTCTTTAACAAATTCATGCCATGTCCTCCAACTCTTTCCCCTTCTTCCACATCCCTTTCATTTCTGTCTCCAGTTCTCTTCTTCTTCTTTGATCCTTAACCACCGACCGTCAAAGCAGTCAGTGGCCATCACGCCTAGTGGGGTCTTGTAGGGCAACAACAAATTGATTCCACTTTGCTCGATCGGTGGCCATCCTTCGTACAGTGCCCCAACTCTGGTTCATTCTTTGCATCTCAGCCTCCACAGTCCTCCGCCACGTTGTTTTTGGTCGGCCTCTCTTTCGTTTTCCTTCAGGGGTCCAAAGCATAGCTGTTCTTGTGATGGCATTGGGGTCTCTTCTGAGGACATGGCCAACCCAGCTCCAGCGTCTGCCAGCTATGATGGTGTGCATGTCCTCCTGCTTGCTCCGAGTAAGCAGATCTTGGTTGGTGATGGTATTCGGCCAAAAGATGCGGTGAATTTTTCTTAGGCATGTTGTGTGAAAAGAGGACAATTTCGACATTTCCTTCTCTGTAACTCTCCAGCATTCCGCACCATAGAGAAGCACACAAATATAATTTTAATTTTGTGCTCGTGCTGTATTGAGGACATCCAGATGTTGTTTAGGCTAAAAAAGGCTGTTCTTGCTTTATTCATTCTGATGTTGATGTCTTTGCCTGCCCCGCCGTCTGGTGTTACTATGCATCCTAGGTATGTGAAGGTGTCTGTCTGTACCAGTTGCTGATTCCTTACTGATATGGGCTCAGGGTTGCTCACATTGAGCATCATGACTTCTGACCTCTGACTTCTTTAAATTGATATTCAAGCCCACCTGCTGGCTATACTTATTAAGCCTATCCGTTTTTTCCTGGATGTGTTGATGTGAATGTGCTAGTAGTGCAATGTCATCTGCACATTCACATCAGTTCTCTTCTCCGTGTGTTTTTAGGTCGGGTCAACCTCTACCTCTCTCACCACTTGGAATTCCAGACCAAGGACTGCCGTCTAATGCTTTCAATAGGTTTCTTTAACGTGTGTCCCATCCATTCTTATCTCTTGTTCCACTTGACACCTATCTATCTGGTTCTTACCATCAGTTCCACATTGGCGATCTTGTAAGTATATCAAGTGATACTGAAAACATTTTAACTGACCTCTAGTCATGTATATCTAGAAGTCTTAAATGTTAATGAGATGTCACATTATTATATTTATGGGTGAACCTTCTAGGCAGTCAATAAGGTATCCTTTCAAATGAAATATTTTTATTTGCACCCACACTTACACACCTATCTTTGCCAAAGATTTTGATGTTGGCGGTACATGCGTGCATCTTCTTACTTATTTACTTAGTCGTTCCTCTTCTACTGTGAGGTGTAGAGGTTTGGAATAGAGGGCGCCATACTATCCTCCTGGCCTGGTTCCATTCTAGTCCTGTCCTTCAAAGATTGTCTAATGTTGTCCTCCCAGCTGACTCTTAGTTTCCCATGCCTGTCGTGGTAGCCAATCTTCTCCTATTCTGAAGACATCGCCAAACCATTTTAGTTGGGAATGTTCTACTTGGGTCTGCAGGGGTTGGGTTTTTAGGCCTTGACGTATCGTCTGGTTGCATACCATGTCTCTTCTTGTTACTTCAATCACCTTCCTCAGATACCTCATTTCTGAGGTTTGGATCTGGCTTGTGGGTTGTAGTAATTGCCTATGACACACATCTTCACAAAATTTATTTGTGTGTGTGTGTGGATTTTCACTCTAAAAAAATATGAGTAAATATACTGCTACTATACTTTTATGTTTAGAAATGGTACATTTTCATTAACCCTGTATTGTGTGTGGCAGCATTTATTGCAACCAAATTTTCTGGACACCAATTATCACTTTACAGCAGGGTTTTACTGTAGGCTGGATATGTCTTTTTCTATGTTGTAGTGTTTCATAATCATCCATGTATAACATAATAAAACTGGATAAATTTCACTTACAACATTTGAACATATGGATAAAACTGGATGGATTTTACTTACATTGACTATATGATAAAACTGGATGGATTTCACTCACATTTGAAAATATGGATAGAACTGAATGGATTTCACTTACAACACTTGACTATATGGATAAAACCGAATGGATTTAACTTACAACAATTTAATGCTGTAAGCATGACAGATAGCATAAGATATTTGCCCTATTGTATAATAATAATAAATTCTTTAAGCGCCAAACACGGCGCATAAGGCAGAAACCAGTGCTCTCCAGGTTGTTCGTTGTGACGCCACTCCTCTTAGCTCTTGCACATTATTTAGGCCCAACGTTCTTCCTTCTCTTATTATTGTTCTTCTGAGTGTTTCTTTTGGTCTTCCTTTTTTTCCGCTTACCCTCAGGAACCCAAGTGAGCGCCTGTAGTGGTATTCTGTTGTTTTGCATTCGTAGGACATGACCGATATATGACCATCGTCTTTTCCTTATATAGTCGGAGACATATTTCTGCCTAGTCTTCTCTTATTTGTCGATTAGTCTTGAATTCTTTCCAACTGATGTTCATGAGTTTTCTAAGACCCTATTGTATGAGTGACCTTTATATGAAGTGTATAGTTTGATCTCAACATCTCATGACAGCTCAAAGACAAAACGGGGCTCACCTGAGCATGGTATAGACTTAAGCTACGAGACTTATGCAGAGGTATTAGGACCTTCATAAGGAACATCCTATGCTCAGATTTCAATGGCAAAGCAAATCCATTAATGATACTCCCCAGAATCTCCAGAAGTTCTCCAACACCATTGAACTGCTCAGTTTCATAAATAAATCTGAAATATACCATAAGTTAGTTAGTTGCTTATCCTTTACAGGACGTGGCAATCAACCCCAGCTTTTATTGGCTGTTTGTGATTTTTCTAGGCAATTTTTTACATTCAGTAGTTTGCCATTGCTTTCTGAACGGTACGGCGCTTATACCATTGTTAAAAATCCACACAAAGCGATTTGCTACCAAACCGCCTGCAGCAGGTTTCGAACCTGGTATATCTGGATTATGAAACTGCGTTCATATCCATTAGGCCACAGATGCCGACATACCATAAGACAGATTATATTATCAAATCATGCATCACTCAGCCTTCTCCTTCCTCTTGTGCCTTCCATCTTCCATTCCAGTAGGGATTATTTAATCCTGAGCAGGTGTCTAAAATAAAATAATTTCCTTTGTCCATTTCTCTGAGGACTGCTGTATCATTTTAACAACAAACAAGCAACCTATATATATTTAAAATATAGAAGACAGTATATTCAAAAGTCTATCTATTTATTTGCCTAAATATGTACAGACATACACTGCTATAGTAAATGAAAGTAGCGAAAAGCACATCTACATATTTTCATAACAAGCAGTTGTGATTGTTAGTTTAACTAGAACAGCTGAGATTTTCACTGCAGACCATTACAAGGTGAAGAATTCACAAGGCTTTGGACCCCTCTGACTGCCCGATGAAGGCTATTGATCCCTTCATGGAAAGAAAATGTACATACAAGCATAAACATTTTAAATTTTAGGTTATGTACACAGACCCCCTATAATGGATTCACAAACTCCCAAGTGGCCCATGGGCCACAGGTTAAGAAACCCTGCTTTAAATGGTAAGTGGTGCCATAATAAATATTTGTTACAGATATGAGGCTGGCAATACATTTCTTTTTCCTGTTGTCTGCATGTGGCTAGAGTATTAATGTAAACTTTGCTTGCTCCACTTTTCAGATTTGCTGTCAGACAAAGGTAGTCTTCACCATGCACCAAGAGTTTGTGCTTTGATCTGAGCTTGCTCAAGCGGGCCATCTGCCATTGTGACTCCATGAAGAGCAAAAAAGAAGATGAAGGTAATGGTGATAGCCAAGATTTGATGGGGAGGGAAAACAAAGAAATGCAGTGAATAGCTAATCTTTGCATTCAGAACTATGCAGAATGATAATTCTGAAAAGTCACTTGCGGAATTGTTTCATAGCAACCAACAAGGCAGTAGTTGCTGATGATGCCTTAAGAAGAGCAAAGATTCATGTCCAGCTGCTTAGATCTTCAGAGTTCAGTTGTGGTGACCTTGGTGACCCTGTCATCCGTCTGAAGTAGTCCATTATACCTCAGGAAGTAACTTATCTGTTTTAAGCAAAGTTACTTGTTTGCTTTAAGCAAAGTGCCTATCTACCTGAAGAACAGACTAATATGCCTGAAGTAACCTATTTTACCTGAGGAAAATATTATTAATCTGTTTCCTAATGAATGCTCTCAGGCCCAGAAATTTGCCATATATCCTGTGCAGGACGGTCTTTAGAAAGTCTCTTTCACGTGGATCTTCACTGTCAAACAGTTCCAGAAGCTGAAATATTAAAATTTATATTCAAGTAACAAAGGATAAATTACTTCATATTTAAAACTAGGCACGTGCAATAGTTATTCAGACCAAATCACATTCACATCTACATATGTATATATATGATGTGCCAAAACGCTATTACAACAATTAAATGTGATGGGGCCATAATAAACGCCCCAAAATCTCCCTGAAGTTCATATTTGTGTTTTCGCTTCTTCGAGAGGATTCTGCCCCGAGACGTTCTGAGAGATTATGACTGAAGCACCTAGCTTAGTGCAGTTGTCGGGACGACAACAAAATCAGGCAGGGAATATGTGACAGCGCCATCTTGTCGCCATTTTGTCTGTCGTTCTCTACCTTTGTACTACAACATAGCGATTTGGCAGCCATTTTAGTGTTATTCAGTCAGGATCTAAAAATAGAACATTAGTCATATCGCTTACAGATAGCAGCCAATCAGAGAAGAGAAGCGTCCAGGCTATAGCGTCAGTTTAAATTCTTTGATCGCCAGTCGCGTAGAGAGAACAAGCTATTGAGAAATACTGAAGTCTAGTTCAAGCAAGAACATGCCTTAAATTTGTGAGTAGATATAATATTATTCTCCAACATTCTAAAGTCTTTATAGTGTTAGAAAGGATATAGGATCACCATCTTTGTGCTGTAGTATTTTAAATAATTATATACTTAATTCAATGTTATTTATATTTCGCTTGCGGTTGGTTTCAGATCTAGATTTATTCAGAAATGGCGTGGCTGGAGCAGATGGTCCATGTTTAGGAAATATAACACTTAGCCAGTACTAGAACTGACATATTCGGTTATTACATTGGTGTAAATGAAATTAATAGTTAAGTATTTCCATATTGTAAAGATGCGGTGAATTTTTCTTAGGCATGTTGTGTGAAAAGAGGACAATTTTGACATTTCCTTCTCTGTGACTTTCCAGCATTCCGCACCATAGAGAAGCACAGAAAGCACGCAACTCTGGTATAATCTTAATTTTGTGCTTGTGCTGTATTGGGAGGACTTCCAGATGTTATTTAGGCTAAAGAAGGCTGTTCTTGCCTTATTCATTCTGATGTTGATGTCTTTGCCTGCCCCACCGTCTGGTGTTACTATGCTTCCTAGGTATGTGAAGGTATCTGTCTGTACCAATTGCTGATTCCTTGCTGATATGGGCTCAGGGTTGCTCACATTGAGCGTCATGACCTCAGACTTCTTTAAATTGATGTTCAAGCCCACCTGCTGGCTAAATTTATTAAGTCTATCCGTTTTTTCCTGGATGTGTTGGTGTGAATGTGCCAGCAGTGCAATGTCATCTGCATATTCCAGATCTTCCAATGTAGAAAATGTAGTCCATCTTATTCCTCTTGGACTGCCCTCTGTTGTCTGGCGCATCACCCAGTCTATGACTGTTAAAAAAAGAGTGGTTGATAAGGGGCATCCCTGTCGTACTCCTGTCTTCACCTCGAAGGTTAGGTTGCTCTGCCCAACACTACACGTAAAGTTGGCATAGAGGCTTTTTATGATTGCCACTATGCAGCTTGGAATTCCATAAGCCCTCAGTATTTTCCATAAACTGTCCCTATGTATGCTGTCAAAAGCCTTTTCAAAATCAACAAAATTTATGTAAAGCTGTCTTTGCCATTCTGAGCACTGCTCTATAATGTTCCTGAGAGTGAATATATGGTCTACACATCTTCTGTTCTTTCTAAATCCTGCTTGTTCTTTCCTCAGTTTGTAGTCTACTGCCTTTGAAATTCTCTGTATAATTATCCTGCCTAGTATTTTGCTGGGAACTGAGAGAAGAGTGATTCCTCTCCAATTATTGCAGTCTGCAAGATCTCCCTTTTTGGGCAATTTGACAATTATTCCTTTGTTCCACTCTGATGGTGTTGTCCCCGTTTTCCACACTTGTGCAAATAGTGGTTCTAATAGTTCTGCTGCTAGCTCAGGGTCTGTCTTAAATAGCTCTGCATTTAAGTTATCATGGCCCGGAGCTTTACGAAACCTTCATTGATCTTATGTAAATCCGACACGTCGGTTTGAATAATATTTAATTGTGGCGCGATTAAGATTGTTATATTTATTAACTACGGTGCTGATGCTGAAATAATTTATTTTAGTGTGGTGAGTGCTGCAATTAACTCCGCCTAGGCCAGTCCCAAGCCCGGCTGAAAAAGGAGGAGGGCGGCCTGCATGGAGGCCGTAAGGAGGCAGCCCCTCCACCATGCAAAGGCACAACAGGCCAATCACCTGTTTGCTTTAAAACATAATTACGCGAACTACAAGAGAGAAAACTGGACTGATTCTAAAGGCGACGAACTGGAATGGACTACGGACTACGACTTATGGAACATGGAACACAAGAAGTATAAATGGGAAAGAAGAGGAGCTGGTGGAAGAGATGAGGAAAGCAAAATTAGAAATCCTGGCTATAACGGAAACAAAGAAAAAGGGACAAGGGGTCTTGGATCTCGATGGCAACACGCTGCTCTACAGTGGTGTACCCACATCTGAAAGAGCTAAAGGGGGCGTGGGTTGCATTGTGGCCAAAAACCAGAAAGATAATATCAAGGGATGGAACTTTGTCTCGGAGCGCATTATGGTTGTAAAACTAAAAGAAGGAGAAACCACAGTCAGCCTGGTCACGATATGACGAGGACGGAAACATGCGGCCGGAAGCACGCGGGGTTTGCGTGGGTTGATAGTACTAATTTTTCTAGCGCTCCCATTGGTCCGGGATTTGCGTAGGAAGGGAAATCCGCGTGGGCGGTTGCTCTTGTATATAATGGGACAGAAAACGGGGATTCGGTCTCTATGAAAAAATAAGTGCCAGCCGTCAGACTACGTAATTTATCGTTCTCCACTGTGGGAAAAACCAGCGATGAATTGGTATGTAAGATTTTATCGTATTATCGTTTTATTCATTAGAGGGTTCTTTGAGAAATTCGCCCTTAGGTAAAGATTAACTTTTCAGTTTTAAAATAAACGATAGCGCCATTAATTACTATTTTTGAAGAACGACGTAATGCAACAGTGTGCTTATTCTTTCTATGATTTTGGCAATAGATAGGAGTGTGTGAAGTTGTGAGAAACACGTGTGCCATATTTGTAGGATGTTATGTAAAACCACCATTTATTCCTGTATATTTTCTAATGTAAATTTATGGGGAAATCCCTGGTGTGTTCGTTAATTTTTTCTGAGCCTTAAAAATGTGAGAAATATTGTCAGAGGGTTCAGATTTACGTTGTAAATGAATTATACTGCTTAGGGGAGGAAACTATTCCTATAGCGAGATTTAATTTAATAAGAGTAAGCCGGGGAAACTCCTGTGTTAATGGGTAAAAGGATTTCCCTAATTTTGTCAAGTTTGAACACGTGATCGGCCATGCGTAACGGCCATGTAACATGTCAGACGGGTCTGGGCTATTGTTTGTTTTACCTGGCAGATTTTAGTAGAAGGAGGGGGGATGAAGAGGCCACGTGGGATAGTGGTATTTTATGTATTGTTGTGAAGAACGAGAGAAAGGGGAGAAGAAGTGAGAATGAAGAGAACTCGAGCAAGACCACAGTCTGCCCTAGCAAGTCAAGGTGCTGAAGACGGAGGCAACCAGCCAAGAGGCGCACCACAGCAATCAGGATGCCACGCATTAGCGCTATGGGAAGTATGCCTATATCTGCAAAACGTTATGGCACTCGCCCTGTGACGGACACCCAGGCAGGCGCAGTGCCGGGCCCTCTGCCTCGGAAGGGCCCAACCCCTACTACTGGGGGTCCTTCTCAATTGCCCCGGGGAGCCAGGAGGCATGAGAATAGAGCTACTGGCCAAGCAAAGAAAAGACCATTTAAAATAATGCACTGGAATGCTGAAGGCGTCAATAGTAAAAAAGACGGCTACAGCAAAAAATTAGAGCTCGAAAATATCTTGAATGAAGAGCAAGTAAATGTATGTTGCTTGCAAGAAACCCACCTCAACAAAGACATAGCCTTCAAAATCAGAGGCTACCAGTGCTACCGATCTGACCGAATAGACAGGCGAAAAGGTGGAATACTGACACTCGTGAGGAATAACATCAGTGCATGTCAGCTTGAAACATATATGGAGGGGGCGGAATACCAGATGCTTCATCTCAGGACAGAAAGTTCAGAATTCCACCTGCTCAACTACTACTGTCCGAGCGACCGCCCACTGGCACTAGATACAATCCCAGCAAAAGAAAGACTGATTGTATGCGGAGACTTCAACAGCCACTCACAGAGCTGGGGCTATGATCACATGGACAGGAGAGGTGAGGAGCTTGAAAACTGGCAGGATGACAATGGGCTTATCCTGATTAACCAGCCAATCGACCCACCAACCTTCTACTCGAGATCATGGCACACCACCTCTACACCAGACCTGGCATTCCACTCACCCAGCTTGGAGTGGAACACCACACGCGTTGTAGGGAAACAACTTGGAGGCAGCGACCACCGGCCAGTCTTCCTAATTGTGGAAAATGAACTTGTCAAGGAGAGCAGCACTCTCTCTAGGTGGAACTACAAGAAGGCAGACTGGACAATGTACCAGCACCGTACTAGTATACTGGCTAGAGATCTGACTGTAGACAAAGACATCAATAAGCTAGTTGATGAATTCAGCAGATGCATATTACAGGCTGCTCGTGAAACAATACCTAGAGGGGCTCGTAAGCACTACAAACCATATTGGAATAGTGAACAAGAGCAGCTGCACAACGACGTGGAAACATCTCGAAAGCAGGCAGAGACCAGTCCATGCCAAGAACACCACAATAACTACCAGCAAGCTAAGGCCAAATTTCAAAGGGCCAAGTTGCAGGCCAGGCGAAGAAGCTGGAAGGAGAAAACAGAGTCCTTGAACTTTGAAAGAGATACGAGGAAACTGTGGAAGCTGGTAAAGCAACTTAACGATGAAGGTACAGAGAGAAACTCAAGGATTGCTCTGTACAAAGATGGAAACATCCTCATGGGAAAACAGGCAGCTGATCACTTTGCAGACTCCTTTGCTAAAGACAACAACAACGAAGTTAGCCCAGAGAAGCAACAGGAGACTCGTGAGAAACAACACGCAGGACGAGATGGAACCATACCTGAAGTTATGGAGGCACCAATCACATTCAGAGAACTGGAGCTTGCAATATCCAAATTGAAAATGAGAAAGTCGCCAGGAGTTGATGGAGTGTCCAATGAAATGATTAAGAACTTGGGAACCGCAGCAAAAACAAAGCTGCTGCAGATCTTCAATATCTGTTGGAACTCAGGCAGAGTTCCACAGACCTGGAGGGAAGCAATCATGATACCACTCCTAAAACCAGGAAAAGACAGTTCCACTGCCTCCAGCTACAGACCAATCAGCCTTACAAGCTGCCTCTGCAAAACAATGGAACGTATCATCAACCTCAGGCTACAGTGGTACCTTGAAAGTGAAAACCTTCTTGTACCACAGCAGGCGGGCTTTAGGCAGTGTTATTCCACCGAAGATCAGGCAACTTACCTTTCCCAAGAGATTGAGGATGCGTTCCAAGATAAGAAACTGGTACTAGCAGCATGGATAGATCTAAGAAAAGCATTTGACAAGGTTTGGAAAGAAGGGCTTCTGAAGAAACTGAGAAATTGTAGAGTGAATGGTAAGATGTACAAATGGGTGAAAGCATACTTGCATAACAGAAGAGCCCGAGTACAACTAGATGGCCTCAAGAGTAAGAAAATTCTACTGCGTCATGGCGTCCCTCAGGGAGGGGTTCTGTCCCCCACACTTTTCCTAGTCTACATCAATGACCTGGTTGCTGAACTACCACATGGAATGAAAGTGGCAATGTACGCTGATGACCTGGTAATATGGTGCACAGATGAGCATGCAACAGTGGCCACCAAACTGCTACAAAGAGCTATAGATGCCTTAACCTCATGGGCAAATAGATGGTGTGTCAGCATCAACACAGACAAGTGCAGCACTACGCTCTTCACCCTCTCTCCCAAACAAAAAGCTGGTGTCATCAAGATAAACAAAGAGCTCCTGAGAGAAGATAAACAACCCACCTATCTCGGAGTTACATTCGATGATAGGCTGACATGGAAGCAGCACATCAACAAGGCAGCAACAAAGGCCAGGAGGAAGCTAGCCATCCTGAGAAAACTAAGTGGAACCACATGGGGAGCCAGCGGGAAAATACTTAGTAAAGTTTACCAGCAGGGCATACGACCACACCTGGAATATGGGTCAGCTGCGTGGTGTCCAGCATCAAACACCACATTACAAGAGCTAGATAAGGTGCAAAACCAGGCGCTTAGGGTCATCACGGGGGCAATGAAATCAACGCCTATAGTGGAGATGGAGAAAATGGGGAGGATACAAGCACTGAGAGAACGCAGAGACACGAAAGTGCTAACACAGGCAGAAAAGTTCCTCTGTATGCCGAGCCATCCAATGAAGGACAGATTCCAAAACCTAGCAATGGGGCGACTGAAAAGAAGCAGCTTTATCCACCAGGCCAAACGATTTCGTAGACAAACCTCAGACCTGCCTGAAGTTAACAGCCCTCTAAAGTCTGTGCCAGAACAAACCCCTTGGAGAGAGGAGCATGGACTACCAGTACACATCCACACAAAAGTGAAAGGAATATTCGACAGGGATGAACAGAACAGCGTGCAACGTAGGACAGTCACTCTCAGTTTCCTGGATGATAAATACCCACAGGACCTCTGGGTCCGAGTATACACGGATGGGTCAGCACAGAATGCAGTAAAGAATGGAGGAGCAGGAGTGTACATAGAATACCCAAACAACACTAGGGATACGGTCAGAGTACCAACGGGGAAATTCTGTAACAACTATGATGCAGAAGTCCAGGCAATCAAGGTGGCAACTGAGAAACTACTGAACACCAATCTCGGTCCACAGCCTGTAGTATTCCTGACAGATGCAAGATCAGCACTCCAAGCACTTCAGTCCAGAAAATTGCCAGTTATACAGGCCCTACTTTCTGAACTGTGCAACCAGCGCAGGGTCGCCATGCAGTGGATACCGTCTCATTGTGGAATACCAGGAAACGAGAGAGCAGACGGACTGGCTAAAGAAGGTGCTGCAGACGAACAACCGGATGTACCAGTAACGTACCATCAGAAGAAAAAGATGATCAAATCTATCAGAAAGCCACCAACACCAACACAGGATGACTACCAAGCTATGAACAGATCAGAACAAATAGTCATTCTGCGCCTCAGAACAGGACACAACCGCCTCCGCAGCCACATGTATACAAAATTCAAGATTGGCAATTCAGCCATGTGTACATGTGGACAGGCACCCCAGACAGCGGAGCACGTACTGCAAGATTGCCCCGAATATGATATATTGAGGCAAACCCACTGGCCCAGAGAAACAACACTGGAAGCAAAACTATATGGACCTCTGTATGAACTACAAAAGACAGTGAAGTTTATACAAGAAACAACATTGCAGATATAGACAATATATTTCAAGCGAACGAAAGAAGAAGAAGAAGCTTTTAATTTCAGCGAGTCACGGCGGAAACAGCGGGGAGCATAATTTCGTCAAATAAAATTATCCACGGCAAAAGACATATCTCAGGGTCAGAGTACTTGAGTATCGTCAGGAGCAAAAGAAAATTACCCTATGGTCTCTGGCAGTGAAGTCCCTATGCTTCAGCTGGACCGAGGTTTATTTAACATACAGCCGAGAGCATCGCTATTATAGTCTCTAGCAACGGCAGGTGGCCGGGAGACTAGTTTCATTTTGTACAGCCTGAAATCAAGGCTGTGTTTTTTTTTTCCTCTAACTCCGGAGCGGGTTAAAAGAGGGAAGCTATTCAGCAGCAGAGAAGTTTTGTCTACAGTTAATCAAGTCCCTCATGCTTGATATCCGAACATCGTCATCACCAAAATCAGGAACAGGTGACAGGGTTACCATACCTAGATCCTGATAGAAATCAAGAAAAGAGCGTAACGGAGATGCCGCATCATCATCCCTCGAGTGTTAGAGAAACACTGAGATCAAGAGAGAAAGATAGAGAAGGAGGGAGAAAATAGACAGGACCAGTAGGGTCTGTTCAGTATCCATTGGACGGATAGACACTGAGTCTGCGTTCGAAAAACCAAGTCTATTATTTTTAGCATTTCTTGTGGTGTAGTTATCGGCGCCTATCGCCTGACTAGTAAAAAGCTGTGTAGCCGTTCGTTGAGGAAGAGTCACCAGGACTAAGATTTATTAGTGTTAGAGAGTGGAGGCTAAAAGTTGACAGCCCCACCAAAGTAGATTTGGTTTAAATCACTAACCATTTTTATTGTTCCTCAGCAGGGTGGCAGGAAGAGTGAATGTGATTTGGGGTTTTTTTTGTTGAGTGTCTCTCAATTTAATTGTTACCTTGGTTTTTCCAGGCCGTGCAACAGTGCACGCTATTGACTGACTTGATGACGTATGATGCCATTTTATGTTTTCTTGTATGTAAATAAATATATACATATATTATTTACTGGATCAGCTTCTATTCTTTACTATACTTACTCTATGTTGTCTGTATAGTGGTGTTTGTGGTCGTAATTATACACCTTATCTTCTTGTGTTTCAAGGCAGTCAGAGGTGGGGAGACTATAGCCATTTTTTTTTTAGTCACGAAGCGGCAGGGGGAGATTCAAATCCTGGGTCTATCTCTTGAGCCAATAGTCTCACCTGTCCACAGGCATGTTATTTTCCATCTAAATTCTATCTTCTCAGACTTTCTCATACTAGGGTCTTGCTTTCATTCAGGCACACTCTATAAAATTAAAACCACTTCGTGACAATCGACTATGCCATTGTTAGGAGGAGCTCATTCAAATATGTCCGGGATGCTAGAGTCTGGAGGGGGCCAGAGATGGAAGTGATCACTACCTGCTTACAATCAAAAGAACAACTGAAAGAGTTGCTCAACCTAGGAACTGCCCAACATCACACAAGAAACCAAGTAAACAAACAGGAGAAATGAGCATTAAGACCTACAAGCTGAGAGAGCCAGAAATTAAGACCAGATATCAGGGGCTTATTGCTACAGCGGTGAGAAACACAGAAGAACAACCTGATGACTTGGAAACCCTCTGGCTTAAATTAAAGGACATCATAAAGACAGCTGCTGCAGAAGCATGTGGTGAAGTCCGACTTGGGAACAAGAGAAAGAGGACACCTTGGTTGACAGAGGAAGTCAAAGAGAAAATAAGAGAGAAGAAAATGGCATGGAAACAATACTTAGGAGCTAAAAACACAGCAGGACAAATAGAGAAATATAGAGAATATGTGATACTTAGAACAGAAGCAAAGAACAAGGTGCTAGCAGCAAAACAGAAGTCCTAGGAAGAATTTGGAGAAAAGCTAGAAAAAGATGTGCACGAAAACCAGAAATGGTTCTATAAGACCCTAAAGAACATGAGGAAGGAAAAAACAAGAAAGATGGAAAGAATATTTCTCAGAACCCCTTGATGGTGA